>JAOTOL010001556.1:1397500-1828472 GCA_034440575.1 Imbricaverruca yamaguchii
AATCAGTTCACCCACCATGTGCTTAACTACATTTAACGAGTGTGGACACAGGTTATCCACTCATGGATCCACGGATGGCAGCTTCAGTTTATCAAATCGCATGCTTTTCCAGGCTGCTAGAGGCGAGAAAAAAAAATATACAGCCCCACAAATTGCGCCTATTCACCCATATCGATGGCAGGTTATGTGTGGCAGGGAGGGGAGGCGGCAACCGCTGCTGCAGCAAGTCCCAGCTCTTTCCAACGTCATGGCCACCACCAGAAGATCCTACCACGTGACACGAGACAAAACGTAAAATTCAGCCGAATAAACGGCTGTGCCATTACGAGCCTGGCGGCCCGTTCATCATCGCGGGATCAGCAGGATCGGCGGCTGACGTACCAGCCGTGTACACGTTTCAGCAGAAGCCGTACATCACACCTGTCCAGGCGTGGACGGTCGTGCACCCGCAGCAAAGGCGGCGCCGCCATCAGCGGACGGAGATGAGCCGTGACGTCGTCTGCATCCAACTGTGACGTGGTGTGGCACGCTGCGTGTGCAGAAGTAAACGGTTAGTTAGTTATTAGGGCTTAAGGGCGCATCGACTACATTGGTCATGTAGCGCCCATGCAGGAGTGCACGGACTGGTTGGGTTGTTGGTTATTTGTTTTCACGACACATCGACCGTTGAGTCATCCAGCGTCGCAAATCTCTCACGCCGATTGGTCGCGGGCGAAGAGTAGCGACATGTGAGACTCAAACCCACATCCTTGTGATTGTGAGACGAGCAACTTACCCCTAGACTACTATGCTAGACTACTCGTCCCCGAGTACACGGGCTGGTGGTAACGCTCCCAGTCAGGCATTGGATGCATTTCATCCGAGCATGAAAGGCCTGCGGCCACGCCGGTGATGCGAGTCATGTGTTCGTCTGTGGCCACACAGAGTCGCCGTGCCTTCGTCACCGTGCTTTCTTCGCTGTACCTTTGTCGCCGTACCTTCGCCCCATGCCTTCGTCGCATGCCTTCGTCGCCGTGTCTTCACAACGCATACCTCCAGCTCACCCTCCTCTGAATCCCTGGACATAGGGGTATCCCAGGGAACGAGAGAGGAAACGACCTGACCATGGCGGGAATCAACCTCACCCCAAACGAGGATGTCCCAGTGCCCTCCGAGGATCTCCTATCCTTAGCTAATGACATATTTGGAAAGCATGCCCAAGCCTGCTAGTCACACAACACCACACACCTATGCGCTATCAAGCCCACACTCTTCAAATGGCTCTCCTCCAACCTGCACTCCCGTTTGACCGAGGTGGTGCTCGCCAGACTTCGCCTCGGATACACCAGATTGACGCACAATTGTGTTTTCCATCGACCACACTGCCTTCCACTTTGCAGCACATGTCAAGTCCTCATTGCTGTCGCGCATGTCTTGCTTGCCTGTCCCGCCCCCCGTCGTCGCGCTATTATCCAGTAGTTCACCAACATCCATACACTCGGGCTCTACTCGCGGATGAGCACCGGGCGCTTCTCAAGCTACTTTTCCGCTTTTTACATGACACCAAACTTTACGAACTGATCGGATTTCTGTCGTGCACTACCTCGTCCAAGCTGATATGTGAGACAAAAATTCACATGACACGCGCTGCACTCCTCGTTAGCTGTATGACTCCGATACACACATCTTCCTCTCCGACGTCGTAAAACACATACATATAGGTTATTGAACACTAGGCGGGCAGAGACCGATCCAATTTGGCCAAAATAGACGGGTTTCCTTATGAATTGACCTTGGTTTTTTGCCTACCGTTTTTCCCAACAACGTGGTTTCCCCCTTCTCGGGGTTTCCCAAGCTTTAACTTAACACGCGCCCTGAAGGGGGGGGGGGCGAAATCCGCACACCCCTCCGGTTTTTCGTAGTTAACTCCAGATTTTACCGGCCGATATGCGCCATTGTTTGTGTACCTGCCAATAAATGACCGGCGCGTTGTTTAAAGTAAGAACAATGAAAATCGACGGAAAATTTTCGAGTTAGGGGTCGCTAAAGTCAAAAGAATTTCCAGCGCCAGATCACAAATATCGTCGTTGATGCGCTTCCGGTATATTAGCAAAAAGGAAGTGTTCTTGGCAAAACTAGTGACTTGTTTGATGTACATTGTCATGCTACATTGTTCCAGAGTCATGTCAAGTCACCGAGGTCAAGTCAGGTCAAGTTCATAACAGGTTAACACACGCCCTAGAAGGGGTATGGCGAAATCCGCCAATCCTTCCGATTTTTCGTACATAACTCCATATTGTACCGGCCGATATACGCCAAATTTAACGCGTACCTCCTTAGAAATGACCGGCGCATTGCTTAAAGCAAGAAAAGTGGAAATCGGCCGAGACGTTTTCAGGTTAGGGGCCGTTAAAGTAAAAACAATTCGCGGCGCCAGACCACAAAAATCGGCGATGATGCGCTTCCCGTATATTGGCAATAGGGAAGTGTTCTTGACAACACTAGCGACTTGTTTGATGCATATTGTTATGCTATATAATTTAAAAGTCATGTTAGGTCGCCGAGGTCAAGTCAGGTCAAGTTCATGACAGGCTAATGGAGCCAAACTTGGTCAACTGGAATGTGTTATAAATGCAAATGACTGTCATGCGATTGATGTCACTTTACATGTTACTCCCTATACATCCCGAAACTACTGTTTGTCATTGTGTGCCTAAGCATTTCCATACTTTATTCATGTATTTCACTCCTTTATTTGCGAAGCCGATTGTGCCGAGCCGCCCAACGGAGCATTCGGGATGGGAGCCCAGTTCCGGTAACTGGAGAAGGTAATGACCTAATAAAGTGCTCCTATATAGGTGACCTGAGGTCAAATGGCGGATCTGACATCTGTATTGCATCATTAGTAATGTCCAAAACAGCATTAATGCCAATTTTGGACTATTTAAACACAACCACAGCGATCCATAGCAATGACAAGCCAAGCCACGCAAAAACCAGAAAATTTTGCAATTTTGACCTCATTTGACCTTGAAGATATTGACCTAAGGTCATGAACTTTGCACACAATAGAGTTCACTATCGTGCCCATCCACCCTGTGAATTTCGTTGATCTAGCCTTCATAGGAGCTGAGATCTTAGGGGGGGCGGAATCCGCCCCCCCTCCAAGGCGCGTGATTTTCAGAGGCCCTCCAGGGCGCGTGTTAACATACACCTATACATACAAGGTCGGGCCTGACGCCCACGACCCGCCCTGTGCGTCAGGCCTCAGTTTCGTTTTAGGTCGCAGCTGGGTAGTGGAGCCTGTTCGTAGGCTACGAAGCTGCCCACCTCCCAAATGTCCTAACTGTTATGTACGTATGCATGTAGCGCGGTTGGTTAGCCGCCTCGGTAGCTCAGTTGGTTGGAACGCTGGTCTCTACTGGTCTCCCCTGTCCTGGCAACGCAGGGCTCGAGTCGTTTCACGCGCTCGCATCCAAGATAACTAGAGACAACTAGAGATAACTAGAGATAACAAGGCCGGGGACGAGCTACCGGGCGGTCGTGTCGGTGCACTGACGGCACGTTATGCTTTCCATCTAAATTCTGCCGTTGAATTGGAATTCATGGATCGGGTGGAATTACGCCCTGTTCTTTGTTTGACTGCGATCCAGTCTCATTGTTTTGATCTTTCCTCTCTTGCTTAGTTGGTATAACCGGATGCCACATGAGCCGTGTGTGGGATTAACGTGATTCCTTCCTTAACGTAGCAGCCTGTAGCGGATGGCACTCTGCCTCTGCTAAAGTTTTATTTATTTATTAATATTTCGTTTTACAGCAACACAGCGTCGGCATGATGAGGCATGATGAGGAATGATGCGGCAGCGGTGCGCATCGGCATGATACACTGCGCATCAAAAATGGCATACACTGATTTGCAGGAGTAATACGAGTTTACATTTACATGCACGCAAAGCAAGAACTTGAGCTAGATGATTTTGATGATGACGCCATAGTTGGACCGAATCGATGATCTGGAGATCTTGGCTCCGTAGCCGGACAAGTTGGCGCGGTTCCAAGACTACAAATGTGTTCTGCGAGGCGGGGGCAGAATCCACGGCCCGTGGGTGCACGCACGGCGCATCCACGGCAAGGAGAAGGCAGCTGGAACCGGATAAGCGAGAGGGTGATTGTCAGCCAAAGTGTTGCACCCCGGACGCCATGGTGATTGGCATTGGCGCCCAGAGTAGAATATTTGACGCTCAAACTCGACTGAAGTGACTTACCTGGGCATTTGCCCCGAGGACAGAGTCCGCCATCCGTTGGCGTATATTTTGCCACTCTAAGTGGAACTAACTTTAATTCTGTCAAAAAAGCCTCGTGGATATTGTACTTTCGGTCAAAAGTAGGCCCAAATGTTATGCCGATGGTATTACCATAATATTCGGCGGATGTAAAGACAACACTAATTGACAGAATATGACATTTTCACATGAAAATTGGGCTGTTTGGGCAAATTGGCTCTGAACCTGAAATGAAATGGATCATGCCGGCATGAAACTGAACTTATAATTCTTCAACAAATTCCCCATTAAATGACGGTTTCTCTAACTTTGCAGAAGCTAGCTGTAGCATGGGATATCATCTTGTAATCAGTGCACGCACCTTACATTACTGATTAATTGAATTGCACCACAATTACTCTTCCCATTTCACGACAAGCTGAACATCTCACGTACGATTATGCATCCCTAGCCCGTGTTGGATGATAAGATCATGAATATATAAAATTGCACGTCAAGCACAGTAGCTGCATGACAACCTAAAAGTGATTTGTTAGCATATTAGTGAGCTATATTTGGCCACATTTATGGCAGTATATTTCTAGTAACAGAGCAAAAACTAAATTGGACAGCATGCTCCGTAATCGCAGAACATAGCACGAGTGGTCGTGCTACGGCGTCAAATTGTCCGGCTACAGTGCCAGAATCATCAGATCATCCATCGGTTAAACTACAGCGTCATCCTCATTCATAAGCTCACACCACCTGGAACCAGAGCCTCCTCCAACATGTTAACTAGGTGGGATTCGTCCCACCTAGTGCCGTGAAACCTCACCTAGTGAAGTGAAAAATCTCACCTAATCAAAGGGAGACTCTATGGAGAAAGCAAACAATATTAAGCCTTCGCATAGTTCTGGTAGCGGACGTTATTTTTCTCGGAAAGGAGCATTTTAATCAAGAAGAAAACAATGGAGTAAAATGGAAGCCCTTATGCTGAGGTTAAAGAGAGGAGGAAGGTTCAGATGTGAAATGCTTCTGTGAAGAAAATGCATGCTACAAAACCAGTAATAGGGTTTATTAGCGGTGATATTGTAAAAGCATGACCTAGACTTTTGCGCATGCAACAGAAAAGCGGAGCAACGGGTGCCAGGCTGCATGACATGAGAAACGGGAGCCAGATGTCAATTTGTGGTCTTCAATGTTGCTAAAATGAAGAGACAGACGAAGTTAGAGCCACTGTAAAAATTCAAGGTGTAAACGTGGTGGAATGGTGATCGGCTTTCCTCAACCATGCGACACTATCCCTTTTCCCCTGGCCAAGGGGGCAGTTTCCTCCTCCTGAGAGGTTGTGAGGCCCACCTGAATCGCACCGTGGTTCGGAGAGAAAGCGCCTGATCCCCTAAAATGGGGCCCCAACATTCACACAGGGAACACATTAAGGACACCAAAACATAACATTCACAAAACACATTAAGGACACCAAAAAGTCACACAGGGGCCCTGTAAATGTCGCCGGGGACCCAAAATCGCACTCGAGATCCCTGAAAATCACATTTGAAGACCCAATAAAATAGTTCAGTGACCTCTAGGAATGATGCCTTGGGCTCCACAAAGTGGGACCGGGGTCCACAAAAAGTCGCGCAGGGACACCTGAGCATCACACAATAGCTCTGCAGGTCGCACCGAAGCCAAAACGTGTAATCGAGACCGAAACAAATAAAGCCAGGGCAACCAAAACAAAAATCCGGACATGAAAATAACTGTGTGGCCCCGACAATCGCGCCAGAAGCCCCCAAAACGTATTGGATCTCCAAAACGTGTGTGTTGAAGCCGCGAATCCTCGCACTAGGATACACAAAATGATGCCGGGTCCTCAAAAATCACAATGGGACCCAAAAAAGTCGCGTTGCACCCCTTAAAAATCACACTCGTGCCTAAAAGATCGCGCATAGACCCCAAAAGTCGAACCTGCTATACAAAAATCAATTCTTACCCGGAATCGCCTGTGCTAGTTGGTTAGAGCGCTGGCCTCCCGTTCCCTTTTTGGAACAAAGGGTTCGGGCCCTTTCCGCCCCCCCCTTTTGCCCCCCGCCGGGGGGGTGTTTGGGGGCGGGCCCGGAAAGGCAGGGGGGGGGACCACCGGCCGCGGCGTTGGTGTTTTTGGGGAAAATTTTTTTAAAAATTTCTTTAAATGGAGTGAATGATTGGGGGGGGGGGGGGGGGGTTCCAAAAAATTTTTTTAAAAAAAAAAAAACCCCCCCCAAAAAAAAAAAAAAAAATAATTAAAATTAAAAAAAAAAAACACTTCGCGGTCTAATAAATCGTGCCAATTCCCCTCCTTAAAAAAACCGTCGGGCCCCGGAAAAAGACGTGGCGAGACACCGAAACAAAATCGCGCCATCAACCCGAAAAATCCGACCGGGGCCCAGGAATATCGCGCAGGAGCTTTGAAAACATAGAACTATACATCCAAGAAATATAATACTGCGACTCGATCGAATCGCCCCGAACACCGGAAAATTGTGACCAAGTAGGGAAGCCGAACAAGAAAAACTTGACCACACGCAGTAGCCTACTGAAGAAGGAAAATGTCTCCCCATCCATCCTAAGTGGGATGGCCTCCAAAGAATTGTGCCGGAGTCCCTAAATATCGCACTGGGGCTCCACAACTTTGCATCGGGCAGCAGAATTCGCATAGGGGTTTCGAATAAGTAAGGCTGGTCCTAGAAAACTCGCGCCGGGGCCGGAATGTTTGCACTGGGACTCCATAAATCGCGTTATGGGGCTGCAGCTAAGTATGACGCGCCCCGCGAACTCCCGGCGGTCCCCCAAACATAGCGTTCGAGACCCAATATTCCCGTCAATTGTCTCAAAAGTTTGTGTTGTGGCATCAATAACTCCTGTCGGGGCTCCCAAAATTAGCGTCGAAGACCCAAATAAGCACAGCATGGCCCCAAATAATATATCTGAACCCGACAAAGAACAAGCCGAAGCCGTGCAACATTAGGAGTGATTCCAAAAAGTATAGGTCTGAGCCAAGAAAAACGCTCTGGCTGCCCAAACATATCACCAGATACCTTCATGAATCGTTTGAGGCCCGAAAAAAAGAACTCACTGCGGCTTGACAATTCGCGACGGGACACACAAATATGGCGTCGGGGTCCAAAAAGTCAGACCGACATTCGGGTATGAAATAAAATCGGAATATGTCCACGAAAATCGCGTCAACCGCAGAACATTGTCGTCTGGTCCCTAGAACCACACGCTCGGGCCCGCAAAAAAAATCGATACGGAACCACAACGTCGTGCTGAGGTCCCACAAATGTGCCTCAGGAGCCGCAAATATGCACAGCAGGACCACAAGAGCACAACGGGAGGCGGACAAGGCGGGTCCCTCAAAGCGCACCGAGTCTTACGAAGGGCAGGACTCTCGCATGGCCTTCAAACATGCGTTGCATCCCTCAATGAACACACCGTGAGCTCTAAACCACACACCGTAGACCCTCAAAGCACACCGGGGCCATACGACCGCCTGAGGGCTCCGAGAACAGACAGGGCTCGCAAAAAGCGACATGAACCTAAAAATGAACGAGAAGGTCGTGCACTAAGGAAACACAATCGGGGTTTTCGAAAACGCGTTGGCACCTAACAAAATTCTTCGGTGCACAAAAAAAACATGAGAACCGTGGTCTTAAAAATATGTCGGGCCCCGAACAAAAATTGGCTTCAGTCCAAAATCACATCCATAGCCCACGAAAAACGCAACGAAAAAAAAACACAGAAACAAGGTCCATCCTAGCCAGGGCCTCTCTTCGGTAGCCAATCTGAAAGGATTTTTAACCAAAGATATGTACATCAAAGCTTAGCGAGTATTCGGATTTTTTAACCACCAGAAAATGCGTGTAGAGGAGAAATAGTTAATGAATTGTGTTAATTGAATTTTCCCAGCGAGCCCCCATGCGAATCATTCCATCGCTTGAACTATGGCGAAAGACTATACTGTGGTAGCAATTAGCAAATCGTAGGAGGCCTTGCAGAAACCGTAGTCTCGCACGAAGTGTGACGAATACGCCGAATGTGTACACGTCCACGAACGTTGACGTGGTGGCGACCGGGCGTTGTGAACTGGAATGCCTGCAATTGGAAGATGTTGCGTATTTAAGTGATTTGCACACGTGTAGCTTCAGCAGCCTGGGGTGACTTATACAGGGATACCAAAAGAAATACCATCGAACAGGGTGGGGGAGGTAGGGTTGAAATCCGATGACTCAGGAACGATGGTGATAGATTGCGCTCCCGACACAGGACAGTTAAGTTGGTCACATATAATTTTGTCGAAAAAAATATAACGCCATTGTGCAACATTGTGGTCGAAAACCGGTGCCTTTAAACAAAAAATACCGGGAGGTTGAGTACCCTCCAAATCTGTTTGCCCCTTGCATGACACAAACCATATAGTTACGCCACTATGGGAAGAGTCGGGCTGGTTGCGCGCCGAAGGTTGGTCTCCCAAGCAGGTGGGCTTGATCCGCCAGTGACGTCATATTACACTGATTAGGCATGAACAAGAAATCTCACCCTATGAAAATTCCTCAGGGGAGGCCCTGCCTGGAACATGCCTCCCTCCCCGTGTGTAAGCACAAGGAAATGGTACCCTTTGCCTTAAAACATAAAAAAACAGCACTAAAGTCTCCAAAAAGCCACTGCACATGGAGGGCATGTATTGTGAAATAAATAAATAAATAAATAATAAATACGGCGCCGTGTTGTCTATACACCGCGCCATTTCCTCTTTCTTCTGGAGAAGACGGACCACTGGCAGACGCAGACGGACTGTGCGTTTCGGGTGGCACGGCATCCAAGAAGACACCACCAAGTTCGGCCTGCTAGTGGCAAGTCGTTCTGTGTCGATCACCACGCGGGTGCAGATATTATCGAGCCCCAGCCGCCCAGGTTCGTGGCACTTATTACGCCTCGAGGCATAGATTGGAGCAATTGCGTGCGGCCCTCCTGGAAGCACCAGATCCCCGCCGTGTTTGTGTGTGTGTGTCAGTGTGTTTTCCAGCCTGCCACCGGTAGCCCGGAGACCAGAAGCCGTTCCAGCTGCTCCTGCGCATGCACTCGAAACTAGGTACAGCAGGAGATGCCCCATAATACCGTGAAGACTATTTCTTCACCGGCTGTGCACGCAGCTTGGGAAGTATTATCTCTGGTAGTCAGAGGAAGCTCATCTGTGCTAACTGGCCACCGCAGCTGACAGCTTCTTGGAAGCCTCGTCATCAGGCCTGGTGTCAGCAATGGCGGCAGGAAGCTCAGCAGCGCAGACGGCGCTGGTCGGCGAAGTGTCTCCGGACACCAGTACGCCGGCTACACTACAGGGTATAGCCGCGACATTAACGGTGGTGGTCAGTCACCTGGAAACCGTCCTGAGTGATAGGTCGCCAGCGGTAAAATGCGGGCGGACGTTACTACTTACAGGGCCATTGACGAGGTCATCGGCGCTCCCGCTCCAACTGCAGCCCCCAGTCGTATGCTTTTCGCTGCATGCCCATTTCCATTTCATATTTGGGGGGGGGGGGGAGAAGGTGACTATTGGAGGGGCAGAATTGAACATGGGGGGCATATGCCTCTAAAAAATACAAAGCAACACCCCTGCTGATACATTTTGTGCACAAGTAGCACCACTGCTCAAGAAATAAATGACTCTGAATGGCATTGCACCTGTTTGGCGTCCATGCTGGATAATGCCAGTACAGACAGCACTCGCACTGCGCCACCTCTCTTATCTCGCGCGAGGTGAGACAAAAATCGAGCACACATGGCTACCATGTGGAGCCAGCCCTAGAAGCTGATCCATACTTGCGAGCTCTGCAATCGATTCTTCAATCAAAAATGTCATCAGCTGACTATGCCTGCTTGAGTAATTCGCTGGGCAAAAACGAAAGTAAGTATCTCTTGAGATGAGAGGTCACGTGCGCCTGCGACGACTGAAAAGTCGTCTATGATATCGGACGACGACCCAGTTTTCTGATCCCTGTTTTTCCCACAACCGAACACGTGACGAGATCAGCTTTGTGCCATTGACTTTATCGACTTCAGACGTGGCGGCTGTGCGCTAGACGCTGGCACACGCTGGAAGGTGATGCGAAGGTTGGGGGTATGGATGGATCCCCTCAAGAGCGCTGTCCCAAGTGGGTGAATGGTGCATGCGTGGGAACAGGGGGGAGGGAAGACGCATTTCACACGGGAATCTGAGCCATCAACTATGTTGGTGCAAGAAAAAAAGAACAGAGAAAATAGATCGCCCCACTCCCCATCTCCCCTTTTGACGTGATTAAGTATTGTCGGCTGTTGTGGAAGCATTAGACGAGTGACTCGGCCATGAAGTACGGCAGTTGTGGCTTAGTTTGTGTTCACTTCACTTGCTGATTTGACCTGCGTACATGTTCGCCTGGCCGGCCAACTTCCTGGCTTATGCACCTCGCCATGGGGGATGGGATATGTCCCACCGCCGAGACTAAGTCTGCCCTGAATCTCATGTTACAGGGAGAGCTTGTTTCGTCCGTTACCCCTTCTCCTCTGTCACCAAAATTAATGGGCTATGTCACATCTTATTGCTTTCTGAAGCCTGCTGTCATCGGGTAACAAATGCGTAGTAAATGTTCATGCTGTCTTGGAATATGGCATTGTAACACGTTGATGCATGAACTATTTGCCCACCAATTTCATTATAGTATTACATCCTCCCGATTTTTCAGTTCATGTGTGGCGTGAGGCAGCCGAACAAGATGGTCCAGACGTGATTCGAGCGCCCGATGTGCGGGTGCAGGCAGCTGGTCCTCCTGATGACCTTGACCTGCGTCGGCGGGCAGGCGGCGTCAGGTCAGCCCAGCCCGGACCTTTTCGACCTGCTGCGGCTCGGCGAGGTGCACACGCTGTCGGAGGTGTCGAGCAAGCTGGCCGCCGCCGCGCGACCGGCGCACACGGGGCGCGTGTCGCGACCGCCGACGCGGCCGCTGCTGCCGCACTGGCGGTGCTGCCACCTGTCGAGCGACCTCGTCAACTGGTGGCTCGACTGCAGCCGGTCGGGCGCGGATGCGGCCGGACAGCGCCCCCTGGCATCCGGATGCATGTGCTGCAACCAGTCGGACAGCGGCGACGAGGGCGACCTCGGCTGCTACTGCTTCGGCGCCAACGTCACGAGGGTGCCGCAGACGCTGCCGCCAGAAGTCCGTCTCATGTAAGTACTGACACGAGACAGTGATTGTATGATATTGGAAAGAAAGCAGCAAAAGCAGCAACTTCATTTGCATCGTTCCCCGACAATTTGACTACCGCCACCAACCTGACCGTGGTGTGTGGTTCCGCAAGTCAAAAACAAGGCTCCAAATGTATAGAAAAGCAGAACAAGGTATCACGACTTGAATAATGCATCGATCTTTGTTCATTTATATCAATATTGCATTCACGAGTCTATTTCAGTTGACTTCCGCTGTACTATTGACGTCACACATAGCTTGGCAATCTGGCTGAGCATCCCGGAACCTGTATATCCTGGATAGGTATACTGTTTCCCATCAAGCCTATATATGCAGGATATTCAGGCGCCAAGATGCCCAGCCTGACTGCCAAGCTATATATGACGTCAATTATACTCACGCGCTATGGTTGGTGGTCACGCGAGCCGCGGGAACATGCTAACGGCGTTTGATTGCATCGGTGCTTTCAATCGGTTGCTTAGATGCATCCAGTGACAGGCTTAGGGTTATGTGTGACTCCGGTTTTATTGAGGAGCTTGATGAAATAAGGCCAGTGACGTTTGATGACCACGTGTGGTGACACTGAACCCATTTCAACCTGGGTTGTCTTCATGCAACTTTGCATGGGAAGTTCGAATTCAGCGAATGATTTTACTTCCGTAGCAGTGCACGTTTATCTCCAAGCTTAATACCGTTCGTTTCAGCCTTACTAGTGTGTGGTGCTAGCTGGATTCGGTTAGCCGGATTGATGTTTGATTTTACACCAACTTATGGGTAATTAGATATTATATCATAAGTTGTATCATAAGTATCATTTGCTTTATGATAAGTTGCAAGTTATCATAACACGTCCATGTCGAAAAAAAAACAACGAAAACGGCCAAAAAGTCCCCAAGCTCATCTGAAACCAAGTCTTGTTTGTTTGTTTATTGGTTGGTTCACGACACACTTTATGCACATTCACGGCTAATGGCGCCGCCCACACTGTTTCGCCGGTGGGCCGCGGGATTGGGAAATGTCCTGAGTGGCGCTAGAGTCGAACCCGGGACCTTTGGTACCCATAGCCCGACACCTTAACCACTCGGCCATTCCCGCCCCTCTGAAACCAAGTCAATGACCTCGCATTTCAAGGGCGCCGAGAGTGACGAACCATTGGTGGCAAGACATGCGATTGATTTTGCAGGTTGCATTACAAAAAATATGTCAGACTTCAGAATAAACATAAGCGGTCAATACTTTTTAGACATGGTCACGCTTCGTGTGACCCAGATCGCTCAACCATCATGACTTTTAGCTAGTTTGACAAAGGTCGAACATGCAAAGGAAAATGTGCATCATATTTCAGTCTGGTGCGTCCTTGTATGTGCCAACTATTATCGAGCAAAGCGAGTACGCGGGTGATCCAGCAAAGCCACCCCCCCCCTCTTCCTCCACCCCATGGAGTGAATCAACCTGCATTCTTTGCGGTTCTCTTGTGAGCCTTTACTTGCGCTGTACCATGGATTATGCTCTCATAAAAATGGCATACCAAGCACATATCATCAAGTCATGAGCTTGTCAGATCAGAGCCCAAAGCACCATTCCAATATATCATGGGTCTATGCGGACACAGCTGTTGATAAAATCTCAGCCTGCGTGCAGGAAACTAAGCTCATCTAGTGCATCTGGCTGCATTGCTATGGTCGGGTGCATAGGCACAGCAGGTGTGTCGTTATTCCACAAGTGAATTGTGATTGGCCAAAGTGGTCCCTAAATTGCTTGTTGCATCGGCGTTGTAATGGATCATATGAAGTTCGGTGCTACCGAACATCGATCGAGCCTTCAAACGATAGCGTACTGGCCGAATGCACTCTATAACTACCCGATAGTGTACATTTTTGTCTGGCGACAACGCGTACCGCTGATCGTTCCATGACCAAATGCCATGTGCTACCCACTTGTCATAACTCAATGGCTATCAGACGACATCTCAAAGGCTGGCACTATCGCCGAAGTTTTCTACCCTATGCCTGGGAACGACCACCCAGATTTTCTTCACATGTCTTTTATAGTTTTGCGCACAGAACAGCTCACGTGCTTGTTTTCATTCGTTATCTGATCAGATTCTCACTTTTCGCTCCTCAGTAAACGTTCCGGGCACGATATGGCCCGGGCTTTCAGTGGATCAAAGCATCTCATTTCAGGTTTTGAACATGCAGAATGGCAACAATTGATTGATACTTTTCCCCGCCTTGTTCCCCATTTGTCCGCTTTCCTTCAGATGCCTTTCTTCTTTTCCCATTTTGCGCTCCATCTCCGTAAGCTACTAGATTACTCGCTAGACCGCTATCCGTTGATCTGTCCACTCCATTTTACCATCCCCGTACTAGCTCCCTTGCACTTTTACTTTCATTATCCCATTCACGCAATGTCTTAGTTTTGCACTGTCTCATTTTCTCTTGTATTTATGTATATTTTGCCTCTTTACCTTCCCCTCGCTTAAGTCATTTCGATGTCCTTCTCATTGTCTCCTTAAACTCTGAGAGGGAAGAGAGAGAAAAAAAGGGACAGCGAGGGGTGGGAACTGGCGTGGTACGATATTATCTGAACGCTCACCGGCGGAGAGGAAAATGGATTTTACCTCGTTACCGGTGCACTTCGTGTCCACATCTACTAGACACATTCCATGTCCATGTCCACTCGATACACTCCATGTCCATATCCACGGATACATTCAGTGTCCGAAGCGCAATCAAGGACTATATCCGCCACATTTCCTACCGTTGCCTGTGTTACTGCTACCTAATAGGCCGAGGAAAGATCAATAACGAAGCGCTTTGCTCGTAGCACGCGTGTGGCAGAGAAGAATGTCAGGCACCTTAGCCAATTCCAGCGCCTAAGTCTGCTTCAATCCTTGCCCGTTTCAATCAATGTCGAATTGGACATCGAGCCGAATCGCGAACTTCCGAAGTGCACCGCCATCTCGAAGGTGCGGCTTGCTGTGTAGCCGGGGTTACCGGCGCGTGGCAACTGGATGCAGCTGTGGACATGAGCGCGAGGCTTCCGAGTGTGGGCGAATGTCCGGGCTCCTGCAGGTGGCGGACGGTGGTGAGATTGGCTTTACGACCCGTCGACGGTTTCGGGTCACACAGCGTCGCTAATCTGTCGTGTCGTTTTGTCGCGGGCGAGGAGTGGCGATAGGTGGGACTCGAACCGGCAACCTTGCGGTTGGAAGGCGGGCACTTGATCCATAGACCATTCGCCCCAGGCTCCGGAGAGTTGTCGAAGTATCGGCCGGTGTCGAAGTGTGGGCCGGTGTCGAAGTTCCGGCACGGTGTCAGACTGTCGGCCGTTATCAGAATGTCAGCACGGTGTCGGAATGTTGGTTGGTGTCGGAATGTTGGCGCGATGTCAGAATGTCGGCCGGTGTCTGAATGTCGGGACAGTGTTAGCTGTGCCGACATTAGCTGTGCCGACATGATGGTGCCAGCGGGACGTTCAGAATACTGAACTGGTTCTCGCCGTAGCCTGGCAACGTTGTTACCAGAGTGTGCGCCGTGGGAAATCCAGGATCACGCGAAAAGAAATGTCTGCGCCAGCGCGGGGAAAAGCGACGGACTCTCACATCTATTTCCGTTTCAGCCGACAGTATGCGCATCCTCGGACGATGACGATGCGCATCTCCGGACCTTGACATTATGTGTACCTTGACTGTGGAAATGTTTGCAGCATGCACCATTGCAGCCCACGTTGCAATGCATGCTGGGTAACGACATGCAGTATGTAATATGTGATGTGCAGTGGCGTCGCCACGAAATTCTTCCAGGGGGGGGGGCGAGATCGAAAGGGGGCCTCCTGCTCCCCGAAAAGGGGCCTCCATTGTGTTAGGGCCTCCTATTGTTTTTAGGCCCTTAGTATGGCTCGGGAATGGGAAGCTGAGGGCTGGAGGGCCTCCTTTTCGTCCTGGAGGGCCTCCTTTTCGTCCTAGAGGGCATCCTTTTCGTCCTGGAGGGCCTCCTTTCCATCCTGGGGGCCTCCTTTTCGTCCTGGGGGCCTCCCTTTAGTCCTGGATGGCCTCCTTTTAGTCCTGGAGGTCCTCCTTTTCGTCCTGTGGGCCTCCTTTTCGTCCTGACGTACCTTCTTTTTGTCCTGGGGGCCTCGTTTTCGTCCTGATGGCCTCTTTTTCGTCCTGGGGGTTTCGTTTTCGTCCTGGTGGCCTCCTTTTAGTCCTGGAGGGCCTCCTTTTCGTCATGGGGGTCTCTTTTTCGTCCTGAGGTACCTTCTTTTCGTCCTGAGGTACCTTCTTTTCGTCCTAGGGGCCTCTTTTTCGTCCTGAGGGCCTCCTTTTCATCCTGGGGGTTTCGTTTTCGTCCTGGGGGCCTCCTTTTCGTCCTGGGGGCCTCCTCAAATTTCAGGGGGGCGGCGCCCCCCAGTCTCACGGCAGGGGGGCAATTGCCCCCTCTGCCCCCCAGGTGGCGACGCCCCTGGTGATATGACGCTTCCGTCACCCACCCGTCCTGAATTATATTATGCTTTCTTAGGTTACATCACCTCACATACCTATTTCCTGTTCGCGT
This sequence comes from Imbricaverruca yamaguchii, assembly GCA_034440575.1. Classification (NCBI taxonomy): domain Eukaryota; kingdom Metazoa; phylum Arthropoda; class Thecostraca; family Neoverrucidae; genus Imbricaverruca; species Imbricaverruca yamaguchii. Next base: position 1,413,557 of record JAOTOL010001556.1, read on the forward strand.
ACCCCCATTACCGATGGACACTTCAGGGTATTGTTGCCCCGGTATCACTATACTATACTGCACTATATCAGCCAGCACCAAATTTCCGATCTGTTTTGCAGATTCCCAGGTCTGTTTTGCCTGGTGGCCCTCCGTTGCAGCGGACGCCCCCCGCGTATTTGCTGATTTGGCGCATCATCGCATGCACATGCACAAATATGTTTGCAGCGTGCATGTGGTATGCATATCGTTGCAGTGATATATACATGGTTATCACATGTATTGCTGTAGATGCAGACCATATGGATGTGTACAAAATGAGGTTGATATGATCGTATGCTTTTTGTCATTTTATTATAATGATCAAGTTTTCGCTGTAGGGAATTATTAGAATGTACCTGACTTGCAATAATACATCTGTTTGTTTATTGGGTGTTTCACGACGCACTGTATGCACATTCACGGCTAATGGCGCCGCCCGCGCTGTTTTGCCGGTGGGCCTCGGATTGGGAAATGTCCCGAGCGGCGAGAGTGTCGGACCCCGGACCTTTGGCATGCAGAGCCCAACACCTTAACCACTCGGCCATCCACGCCCCGCAATATTGCATCATTTGTATGATTACGGTACGACACTTGGGACAACAGTGCCTCGAAGGACTGCCGGTGAACCCATCTGGTCGGATGGACGCCTCAGCCGGATCAGAATGTATGGGCCCGCCAGTGATACCTTGTGGATCAGAATGTATGGGCCCGCCAGTGATACCTTGTGGATCAGAATGTATGGGCCCGCCAGTGATACCTTGTGGATTATAATGTATGGGTCCGCCAGTGATACCTTGTGGTAACTTTGAAGCGGTGGCCTGTCTAGTGAAGAAGGCAATATTTCGTGTTATATCCTGCCTCCCCCGAACTAACCAGCCGGTTGCGTGACATTACAATATCCAACATTCCTTGTGGAGTGTTGGGCTGGAAAGATAGCGCAAAAGTGACATTGATGGCGCAGCTGGTGATTTATTTTCCACGCTAGTATGGATGCCACAGCATTCAATAATATCTCATGCCGATGAAGAGGCAATCTTGGTATTGTCCTTCTTTATTACTTAATGTGTCCATTCAATAATTTGTCATAATTCCAACACAATCGCTTCAAAAAGCACTGTGCACTTCGTGAAAAAGCACATGAAGCACTCCGTCCCGTTCACAAACAATGGCGGCCGGTCGGCATCCGTCTTCCGCCTTCGCTACGGGACTTTGCAACGCCCAGCCTACCGTTCCCAGAGAAAACTGCATTTGTCGCCTGGGTGATGACAAATTGTCGCCAATACCAGCCACCACCCTGCCCAAATGCGCAAACAATAAATGTCTGGCTCCCTGCTCGAAATGGCAATGCGCGATTGCAGCAGAGCTGCCCGGACCGGCAGCGGCCTTGCCATCTACCGCCGGCGGCCGTGCCATCTACCGCCGGCGGCCGTGCCATCTACCGCCGGCGGCCGTGCCATCTACCGCCGGCGGCCATGCCATCTACAGCCAGCAGTCATGCCATCTACCGCCGGCGGCTGTGCCATCTACCGCCGGCGGCTGTGCCATCTACCGCCGGGGCCGCATCTACCGCCGGCGGCTGTGCCATCTACCGCCAGCGGTCGTGCCATCTACCGCCGGCGGCTGTGCCATCTACCGCCGGCGGCCATGCATCATCTACCGCCGGCGGTTGTGCCATCTACCGCCGGCGGCTTGCCGTTTTTGCCGCATCTACCGTCGGCGGTCTCGTGCCATCTTACCGCCAGCGGTCGTGCCATCTACCTCGACATGTCTCCAGTGCATCGTTATTTGCAACCAAAAAAGTGCTTTTTAAAAAAAAAAAAAAAAGATAAGAAAAAGAAAGTTGCCGGCGTCACCCTGATCTTGCTTCCACCAGATTTTTGCCAAGTCGCATACGTCCTGCGAAATGACGCTCCCAAGTCGGTAAATGCATAACTCACACTCAAATCAGGTGTTCACTGTACCCTAGGAGTAAATTGATTATTTTCGAATTAAAATCAATCAAAAAAAAGCTTTTACAAATTTTAACCCAGATGATAAAATAGTGGCAGCCACTCGAACCATCTCGATACAACTGCAAAATCAGCCGTCGCGTTTCCGCGCATTCATTTATTTATGGTGACTGGTAGGATCGCCAATGACTGAACACTGGATATGACTGTGACTGAACACTGAACACTAGACAGGTTCACATTTCAACCTGTTTCGAAGATAACTTCATCTCGCAATTTTTCCAATTATTTGGTCCATTGGTGTTGGTTTTAGCAGGATCGATCAATATCATGGGGTGCCGCGTCGACCCTAAAGTTTGCATGTTCGGACTTCCAAATCGATCTTTTTTTTTGGTCGCAAATCCAGCGGTTTTCCACTTTGGTATCTCATCATCAGGCAACATTCTGGAGACTTACCAACTTGCGACGTCACTATCACCATGTGGTGCAAATTATGAGGTATGAAGAAGTCCGTCCTTAGTATGGCCAAAGAAGTCTTCAGAGTTGGCCGTACTTAGATACTTTTTGACCATTTTTGTAAGGCTTGAGGTGATGGAGAGTGCTGAATGGGTGGGAATGGACAGATGAGATCGCCATGATGCCACATCATCCTGAAAATGATGACTCCAAAATTAGCTCCAAAAATCATCCCTCAAAAAGATTTTCCTGACCCACGAAGGAAATTATCACAAGATGCTTTGCAAAATATGCCATATGTTGGAGAACCTGGGCCAGTATTTCAAAATACCATCCCAGGTTCGTCAACTCTTTCCTACCCTGCTTTTGTCAACCTGCGACGTTTTTATGGTGATGGACGTTCACTGAAAATCCAGTTATGAAACACTTGAAACATAAAAGCCTCAAAAGTGCTCTGTCAATGCCAAGCCAAAGGAACGGCTGTTGCTGGATGGGACTTCACACAACAGGGACCGATGCTCGTTTTCCATTAATAACTAACCTACTCGATTTTTGACGGGTGAATTTCTAGCCACTCATGAGCTTGAAAGATTTGTTTATAACATTTTGGTATGTCCATAAAATTACCTTACACCGCATTGGCTTTCACCGCTCCCCTTCCCTTCCCACCTTCCAAATGCTACCTATGCATTTTTAACACTGGATCATATGGGTGACGTTGTTCATTATGAGGTCCCCCTCCCCAGCATAATGTAATTAACAGACAATTCCTTTGGTGTTAGAGACACCAAAGGAATTTTCTGTTATGGAGCCAATCAGCGCAAGAAGTGGGAAGAAACTGGTCAGCACAGAGCCTCTTCCAGGCGCTGAAAAAAGACAAATCCAAGAGACTCAGAAAGGACACTGAGAAGTTCTTGGTGGGCCAACCAAGACCATCAATCACAGGGTCTCAGTTGCCCACAGTAAGGCAAGTGCTACAGTTCTTGTTTCACGTGAAAGAGAGTGAAGGTGTGAGGGCAAAAGTGAAGCATGCAGGATCACAGTGGAGAATGTGCTCCCTTTTTTTAAGTGGCCCGTATCAGGCCCATGCGGCCATACAACTGCCAGCAGAGGCTCGAGTTACTTTTCACGGAGTGGCGGGAACTCGAGAAGAATACAAGGCGATCAAACCCACAGGGCAAGAGAAGGCTTTTTGCAGAGAAGTTGGACCAACTCTGGGACATTGGAGCTCCTGGTGCTCTGGAGGATATCAGGAGGAACCGTGTGCTGACCGCTCAGACCAGAGCTGAAGATGAAGCCTTCTATGGAGACCAGAAGGGTCCTAGGCAGTTTCGGATGATTGGGCAAGCCAAGATCTATGCTGGTAAGGCACATTTGCGGGCAGTGAGGAAAGAGGCAGTGAGGCAGTGAGGCCGCCCGGGGTCACTATTGAAGGTATGTCTGAGACTGACTGTCTGAAACCGCTGTATAACTGTTGAGATGTAATCGTTTGAGATGGGAGTTAGTATGTTGAAGGTCGATCTGTGTACAAGTTGAAGATTGTGTGTGAACGTTAACAAGAGATTGAGATGGTGTCAGGCTGGGTTTGTATGAAGACTTGGATGCATACATGTTTGAATCAGAGATCTGAGATGGGTACTCAGAGTTATTGAAATTATAACCTGGTTCAGAAAATCGCGAACGTCGAGGCCCATAGTCTATTCACATGCCTAATAGTTTACGTCAGACAAAGTGGGAAAGGTCTGAAAAAGCTCTGGGGGAGCAAAACTTCATTACAGATGTGCACGAGACTGCGGGCGACGCCGCGTCTCCGTGGTCGGTGGCTTGAGGAGGACGTGCCCGTAGTATGCCTGGATGCGAGCACGCGACTGTCGGATCTCGTTGACGAGACCTCATGGCTCCTTTTTTAGTTGATCGGTCCGTCCACGCACGCCTGGCTGAAGCGGCCGCCACAGCAGTGGTGCGAGGACGACGACTACGTGAAATTCGAGAACTTTGTCCGTGAGGTCAAAGTCACAAATGATCTAGCCGAGCGGGGGATCAGCATGCTGAAGGAGTTCGCTGGAATGGTCGGCGACGAGTCCCAGTTCCAGTGGCTCTTGCAAGCTGTTGAGAGCCACAGAGCGAGATTACCGAAGTAGCAAAGCTGTCATGAACGTGAAAAGCAATAGGTCTCGTCTCTGCATGACAGCAACACTGGGGCTTGACCCACCGCTCGATGTGATTTGTTATCTCGATGTGATTTGTTAACACGATGTGATAAGTTATTTGTTATCTACTTTCATGATCGTTTAAATTCGCCTGCAATTGTTTCGCCTATTGTCGAGCGCTCATTGATGCTCAAGGTGTTCAGTGTTCAGCCACAGTCATATCCAGTGTTCAGTCATTGGCGATCCTACCAGTCACCATAAGTAAATAAAAGCGCGGAAACGCGACGGCTGATTTTGCAGTTGTATCGAGATGGTTCGAGTGGCTGCGACTATTTTATTATCTGGGTTAAAATTTGTTAAGGCTCTTATCGAGTGTCATTATGCCGGAAATCACTCAATTCACTGCCAGGGTACAGTAAACACCTGATCTGAGTGTGAGTTATCTACTTACCGACTTGAGAGCGTCATTTCGCAGGGCGTATGCGACTTGGCAAAAATCTGGTGCAAGGAAGATCAGGGTGACGAGCAACTATACCGTCACTGACCCATATCCAGTTCCTCGCTAGAAAACGCGCTCTTTGGGCTGCAAATAACGATGCACTGGAGACATGTCGAGGTAGAAAGCTACTGGATGCGCTGGTAGGTAAGTCTGCAGAATGTTGCCTGACGATGAGATACCAGAGTAGAAAACCGCTAGACTTGCGGGCAAAAACGGCAAGTTGGAAGTCCGAACACCCAAACTTTGGGGTCGATGCGGCACCCTAAGATATTGATCGATCCTGCTAAAACCAACACCAATGGACTTAAAATGAACCAAACAATGGGAAAATATGCGAGATGAAGCTATCTTCGAAAAAAGTTGAAATGTGAACCGGTCTACTGTGCCATCTACCGCCGGCGGCTGTGCCATCTACCGCCGGCGGCCGTGCCACCTACCGCCAGTGGCCGTGCTACCTACCGCCGGCGGCCGTGCCACCTACCGCCGGCGGCCGTGCCACCTACCGCCAGCGGTCGTGCCATCTACCGCCGGCGGCCGTGCCACCTACCGCCGGCGGCTGTGCCATCTACCGCCGGCGGCTGTGCCACCTACCGCCGGCGGCCGTGCCATATACCGCCGGCGGCTGTGCCACCTACCTCCGGCGGCCGTGCCATCTACCGCCAGCGGCCGTGCCATCTACCGTCGGCGGCCGTGCCATCTACCGCCGGCGGCTGTTGCCATCTACCGCCGGCGGCCGTGCCACCTACCGCCGGCGGCCGTGCCATCTACCGCCGGCGGCCATGCCATCTACAGCCAGCAGTCATGCCGTCTACCGCCGGCGGCCGTGCCATCTACCGCCAGCGGTCGTGCCATCTACCGCCGGCGGCTGTGCCATCTACCGCCGGCGGCCGTGCCACCTACCGCCGGCGGCCGTGCCATCTACCGCCGGCGGCCGTGCCATCTACCGCCGGCGGCCGTGCCACCTACCCGTGCCACCTACCGCCGGCGGCTGTGCCATCTACCGCCGGCGGCTGTGCCATCTACCGTCGGCGGCCGTGCCATCTACCGCCAGCGGCCGTGCCATCTACCGCCGGCGGCCGTGCCACCTACCGCCGGCGGCCGTGCCATCTACTGCTGGCGGCCGTGCCATCTGCCGCCGGCGGCTCGGCGCAGGGAGCTGCGTGACGGGCCGCTCAGACGACGCGCCGACACGCGCCGCTCTGCTGCGCTGTTCGAATCAGCCGCCAGATGGCGCCCACTGACGGATTGTGGACGCCGGCACCAGACAGCGGTCAGCTGAGCTTGGCAAGTGGAGGGCGAAACTGTGGCGCGCGACGCCGGACGTCGGGGCGGAGCGAGCTCGGAGGAGCCAACTCAGACGGAAGACGGATGTGTGAACGTCGCTCTTCTCTCCGAGTCGGCCGACCTCACGTTGGCGCAGCTTGATGTGATCGTTGTCGCTCGAGCATCACCCACCCGCACACCCCCATCTTGTTCGCCGTCATCCCGCTCACCCATGTCCTCCTAGCCACAGCAGTTGCCTATTGCAATCCGTCCGGTCACATGCCACCCTGCCACGTCAGATGGCATCCTCCGCTTCCGCTGGGTCATCATTGTCCGGAAAAACTAAAGTATTATGATGTCGCTTCGGAACGCGACCTTTCGGACGAAAATGTCAATGCTGTCGTGCAATGCTTTTTCATCTTCACATTTCCTCTAAATATCATTCTGGAACGTCCGAGTCAACATTTAAATGAGTCAACACCTTTGAACACACGATCATGTTGGTTGACTAGAGCCCCGCTGTTGTCCTGAAAATGGAGGTACGCCTTTATGTTGGTGTACCTGTTCAGTCTCTTTGTCTGCCGTACATTTTAAACGCCCAGATAACTAACACCAGACCAGTAATGGCATTCACTCGGTAGCTGGTGATTTCCTGAGAGGGGAACTCCGGTGGATGTCTTGACATCGCTTAGTTGGAGGCTGAAGAGCTGGTTATCCGTCGTGATGAAGTCGCAGTGCAAATTATCAGTTATCGTATGATGGTAGATCTCCGGGAACATCTTCAAGAATGTGCAGCGGAGGTTTCTGATCCAGCACTTTCTTCATCTTACCCTCGCATCACCCTGCACCCTCCGTCTGGGATGACATTCTCGGGTTCTGCTGTTTTGTCCATCTTCAGCGACCGACATCCTCACCGTTCGTCATGTTCGCCCGGCACCAGGCTCTGCAGGCTGCTGTCCGGTGGGAATGTGCGGCTTCGACATACTCGGGCACCTTCTGCATCGAGATATCTGCACCGACAACAAGGCCATCCCCTTCATCCTCGTCGGCCACAGTGACACCATATCTGCGGCCCAGTCGTCATTGCTGTCGAAGTCCCCATTTTCGATCAGCTGGGTGGCTTCCCGGACCGTCGCTGCCTTTCTGCCCACCCTGATGCACCTCTGATGTGAGCTGTGCGCACAGCTGCCACTGATGTCCCTACGTGGGTCACCCACGCACTGACATCCGGCCAACCTGTCCGGCGGGGGGACACCCTATCTGGCCAGTGCGCTAATCATGGTACGTTGAAATGTGGTGCACCCGGACTCTGTGCCCGTTGGACGACACCAGTGTTCAACGTTCGCCACACGTGTTCATTACCACGGCGTCACATTACTCGGCCCGGAGCCATTTGCGTCACTAAAGTATCATACACCATTTGCATAAAATCCACCATAAAGTATTATACACCATTTCTATACACCATTTGCGCCATTTGCGCCATGTGGAGTCGTAGTCACGGACCGTCCCGTCGATGCCGACGCACCTTGCTTGAGCTCCGGGCTCAGCCTCGGCTGGGCCAGCTCGCAGACCATGTGAGCTAAGCTCAGTCGGAGGGGAGAGCGCTGTCCGATGTAGTGCGGCAAGGCCGCTCACATGTGATGCCCCCTCCCCCCCCGACTGCAGCAAAAGTTTAAATAGGCTAAGAATGTTTATAATTGAATCGCAATTACGTAAGTAGACTTACAAGACAGCTAAAAAAAAACAGGGAGTGTTTTCTTCCTTTCGTGAACGGCTGTCTGCCGAGTACTAATCTACGAAGAACGGAAAAAACAGAAGTTGTCTTATTAAAAAGGCATCAAGGACTTCCATAAAATTTAATACCGCATGAGACTCGTGACGTTTCAATTTGCATTTCTAATTTGTGAATGAGACGCACTACTGTGTCCATGCTACTGCTGCTGCCTCCCTGTTGTCTGGCTACCGGACAGCCCACCATGTTCAAGCCTTTCTTGTTTTCAGTTTCTCCACTGTGTCGTTTTGCTCTCCTCCTTGCCGTTAAATGATCAGAACGGACCGAAGAAGTGTGAGTGCAATAATCGGATAGCACCCGCTCTAACCGGTTTATCTCGTCTCCACCTGTAATTTATCAACTATAGCGGATGGCACTCTGCTACTGCTAGACGAAGGAAGAAGAAAAAGATAAATCCTATTTATATTGTGCACTGTTACACTGCCCAAGCAGCACTTGCATTGAAAAATAACACTTGCATTACATTGCTTGGTGACCTTAATAACGCCGTTGACATCACAGGCCAGGTGGAAGAAGCATTCTTTGCTCCATTGCGATGCTGCCTGCTGGCCTATGTGCATTTAAGCTACATGTCAAAATGGAAACGCCAGCCGATATCGACTTTCGAGTGAGTTTGATTGATAGGTTTTATTGGCACCGCCATTGATTTGTGATATCCGCGAATGGACTTGAATTATCGCATTAAATCAAATGTGTCGTGCAGTAATTGATGTTACGGGAGGCATTCCGATACAATCACCCCATGCAATCACCCTTCATTATGGGAAGATCGGGGGATAATCGTATCGCTGATTGGGATGGTTCCTTGTAATGGGCTTGATAGCTATTGTCTCAGGAGTCAAAACGTCGCTGCCAATGCACCGAATGCGAATACACCGTCAAAAAAGTGAATGTCAGAATGTTTCAGGTCATAAAAGGCGGCATCACTACCTGGCTTCAAACTACAAAAAAAAAACATCAATATTTTTACTGAATTCCAGTCCTTGAGTTAATTCTTCCCCTGAAAAAACCAAACATAAAACAAAGGTAGCAGTATGGTACCAATATTAAGGTACCCCTTCCTCGCCGACTATCGCACACTTCTATGGTGTGTAAGCTTCTCAAATTATCCCCAGCTTCTCAGAGTATACCCCTTGTTCAAGTGCACCATTCAATCTGAGTTCAGGGCGGATTCAGCACTGCTATCATAATTCATGCACATTGACTGGTTTTCAAGCGTACGTTCCTACGCAAATATTGGGAAGGATATGGATATTTTTTTTTTTTTGGCGAATGTTGTGCGGCCTTGTAAATATCTGTGAGTTCAACCTAGACTGTCCGTAACAGCCACTGCACGTGGAGGGCATGTATTGTTAAATAAATAAATAAATAAATTGGATAGACGAGGCTCTTGGCAAACCAATTAATTTGTGGACAAACACACAACTATGTAAACCTGTCTTAATCAACGCCCAACTGGTTGGAGTTCTGCTTTTCCTGGATGAATAGCACGAATATTGTTTGTGAAGCATGCTATTCTCCTGCGGATTGCTGCATTGGAAGCACTGTCTGATAATCATCGAAAGCTGTTGATCATTGCGTGGTTCAGTGTCATTTTCCTGTATATTAATGATTTGCTTCTTGAAAAGAACCTAATTCAGCGCACGCTAGCCAGACGTGAGCTCTATGCACGAGGAGTCGTGAGGCCAGGAATTCGTCCGCCCTTCACCTTGGCTGTCCTTCACGCCAAATACATCAGGTAACGCTCATGAAATGACCATTACCCTTCACACCAAGCGCGTCACGTTAGTACGACGTGACCGTCGTTCCTACCAAGTACATCGAGTGAAATATCGATACTTTGGCCACCCTCACGCCAGAGATGGCGTTGAGGCGGTGCCGATATGACAGACCGACCAAATCATATAGCACTGTAGTTATGAATAAAAAACTGAACCGAACTGCAAAGCACTGAGCAAACTGGGCGTTGTCTGGCTGTGTATAGGTCAGCTGGAGGTGCCAGTTCTTACAGTTGGAATTTAAATCATCCTCCATCTGCTAGAATGGGCGTTTTATGACCTATGAAGTCGATGCGCCCCTAAGCTACAATAATGAACTAATTAACCATCTCCAAGACAGTTAGGCAGAAAATGACAAAAGGAGCATAGAACACACAATATGACCCAATAAGGAATTCTTCATTCAACATATTAATGCCTCGCTTCAGTAGACTAAATAGGCGTTTGTTCGAATTTCGTGGAAGCGTCTTGCAGTATTATATTCTGATCCAAATTTGTGTTCTGTCTGTGTCGCTATTTTCATTGCAGATGTTGGCCAACTAAAATATATATCCCGGATGCCGTGCATCCGAGATATCCGGGACATGCTACGCCGTGCATAACATTTATAAGTTTGGTTTTCTTCACTATTCTTGCAGTGAGGCATTCTGCAGGAGTGTAACTTTTGAAGTGCTTTACGCTGGAGATATAAATTTTGGAATCGCTCTGCCATTTCCCTTGGAAATAGTCATCATGGGAAGAAAGCTTCAGGTAAATGCTCTCCTCGTTGAGTAATCACATGTTAATACAGGAAAACTTGCCGCCCGACTGAAACCAGGCCATCCGTATTTCATTAAGAAGTGGCAGCTTCTGCCTGTCAAAACGCGTGGGCGTAGGTAAACCGGCGACTTAACTCACCGTAATTTCTTTGTTTTAATGCAACATTGTTCTGATTTCAGAACATCAGGTAAATTTGAAAATTTCGTTGTAAAGATTTCGCAGAATAGTTCATTAATTTTGTATAGGGCGGTGATATATAATGTGTGCAGATCTCATCTAGCTTGCATGATAGAAAAGAAATGGGGATAAATATTCTGGAAACAAGAAACAGAGGAAATAATAGTTTTATATGTTATCTCCGGATGAAAGATGTTGTGTAGTTAGCCAGATGGAGTCAAGAGGTTGTACAGAATGTTGACCACAAATGTTTCTTGTGTTGCAGAGTGCTCGTCATGACCGGGGTGGTTGAGATTGATGCCGATCAGTTTCTGCCGTACGCGGACCATCTTCGAGACATGTGAGTACTGACTATTGATCCGCACCAGATGCGAGGAGTCAGCCCAGCATGTCTGCTCCAGTGGTGAGTCCAGCCTGTCTGCTCCAGTGGTGAGAGGAGTCAGTCCAGTCTGATTGCGCCAGTGGTGAGACGTCCGTCCGTTATATCTGCGCCAGTGAGGAGGCGTCGGTCCGTTATATCTGCGCCAGTGAGGCGTCGGTCCGTTATATCTGCGCCAGTGAGGATGCGCCGTCCGTTATATCTGCGCCAGTGAGGAGGCGTCCGTCCATTATATCTGCGCCAGTGAGGAGACGTCCGTCCGTTATATCTGCGCCAGTGGTGAGACGTCCGTCCGTTATATCTGCGCCAGTGATGAGGCGTCGGTCCGTTATATCTGCGCCAGTGAGGAGGCGTCCGTCCATTATATCTGCGCCAGTGATGAGGCGCCGTCCGTTATATCTGCGCCAGTGAGGAGGCGTCCGTCCGTTATATCTGCGCCAGTGATGAGGCGTCGGTCCGTTATATCTGCGCCAGTGGTGAGACGTCCGTCCGTTATATCTGCGCCAGTGGTGAGACGTCCGTCCGTTATATCTGCGCCAGTGGGGAGACGTCCGTCCGTTATATCTGCGCCAGTGAGGAGGCGTCCGTCCGTTATATCTGCGCCAGTGAGGAGGCGTCCGTCCGTTATATCTGCGCCAGTGAGGAGGCGTCCGTCCATTATATCTGCGCCAGTGAGGAGACGTCCGTCCGTTATATCTGCGCCAGTGATGAGGCGTCCGTCCGTTATATCTGCGCCAGTGAGGAGGCGTCCGTCCGTTATATCTGCGCCAGTGAGGAGGCGCCGTCCGTGATATCTGCGCCAGTGAGGAGGTGTCGATCCGCATTGCGTGCGCCATTAGCTCCAGTATTCTGCTCATGGACCGACTCCACTGTGCTCTCCAAACACACTGTACTCTGGACTCACCAAACACAAACTACTGTGTCTCTCGGCATAGGACGGGTCAGAGAGGCGAAATGATGACCGGTCATATATTTGGACTCGCCAACACAAGCTCAGTGTGTGATGTGTGTCGCGATGGATTCGATCTCGGTCCCGCCACATCTCATGCTCACACCACCCTGCCAGGTCGGACACCAGTCACTGCCGTTCACAGCCACGATACTCACACCTAAGCTGCTAAATAGAAGTAAAAAGGAACATCTACCGCCGCATATGACCTGCGGCTTTAAACTTTTGGCGTTCAAACCACCCGGAGTTTGGCTGGAATGGTTTGACCCATCCAATGTTTGGCTGGGATGGTTTAACCCATTCATTGTTCTGCAGGGATAGTTTTAACGGTTCCATTCACCTTCATGAATATGCCATTAAGCCGCCTACGAATTGGCGCTGTCCAGCGTAATATAGCATTATATGGCTGACGAGCTGTCACTGATCAGCGTAATATACCATTATAGGGCTGACGAGCTGTCACTGATCAGCGTAATATACCATTATACCGCTTACAAACTGACACTGTCCAGCTTAACCCGTCTCTCCGTTCAAATCCTCACAAACCGTCTCGGGGAGCGGATAGTAACCCCCTCTAAAATCCAAACTAAGCGTTGCACGAAAACGAAAAAGGTGTCGTCGGAACGCGCTCGACGAGTAGGGTCCGGATCCACCCCCGAAAACAATTTTCCTCCAAAAGTGACGTCACTAGGGGCCTAGATTTTCACGACTTTTCACGACTTAAACTATGTTTTTGGCTCTGGGGAATTAATTTTTGGGATATTTGAAGAAAAATAAAATTATTTGGCATCAGAAAAGAACAGCGAAATCGACCAGGACCATACATTTGTTTGCCCCCCACACAAAAAAAAATTACATTTCACAATTTTGAGTTTTCAAGTTTTCTTTAATTTTCCTTTTCTGTTGGAAGTCAACTTGCCCTTAAAAAATGCTTACTTTGGCCAGAATCTTCAATTTGAACTGCAATAGGCAAATCTGCAAGATTAATATGTAGTCAAAAACGGAAAAAAAAGAAAAATTATTATCGTACGTTTTGTTGCATCCCTAAAGATAAGCAAGCGTTGAAAGTTTCATTAAAATATCTGCATCCGTTAAAGCGTGACGACTGATTGAACTTTTTTTGGAGGTGACCTCACTTACCCTCGACTAACTCGTTGACCTTAGATGATCTGACTTCAAAATTATGAAATAGCATGCCAAATTGATGTGGGAAAAGGTATGCCAAATTTTGGCGCGCTGCCGCACGCCGTTCGTTCACTATCCGCGAAAAACCTGAGGGGCAGTTGAAGACCACCCGAGACGGGACTGGTTAATATGCCATTATACGGCTGATGAGCTGTTACTGACCAGCGTAATAGGCCATTTTATGGCAGACGACCTGTCACTGTTCAGCGTAACATGTCATTATACGGCTGCAAAACTGTCACTGATCTTCCTAATTACACTCTGGTATATCGGTGTACGTTTAACGTCACTGCTTGCATTTGTGCAATTCAATCAGCTCAGAGAGATAACGAAAATCGTCCAAGACAAGCAAGCGTACTCCTGTGCAGCGCATTACCTGAGGACTGGCATTGCAGCTTGTGTAGCCATCACTATTCAGCGCATGTAGTGAAGGCTGACGTCCGAGGCTCGAACAACTGCCACTGTTTCAGCGTCATCAACGAGAACTTGCACCTGAGGCGGATACGAGGCGGCGCGTTCCGTCGCCTGCCGCATCTTCTCAGCATGTGAGTCGTGGCTTCAGAGATGAGCTAAGTGTCCAGCATGTCGCCTACCGAATATCAGACACCACCAGGCTGTCACATGTTGAAGCACATCCTGTCACAGCAGCATGAATAACTTCAATTTTGTGTTTCAATTTCAATTTTAAATAACTTCAATTGTTTTCAAAATTTCAGCATGAATAACTCTTTGAATAGCTTCAATTTTTCACGCAGTGGCAAGCAATTCTCTTTTTCTGTTCCGTTAGGTAGATATCGTACAGTCAACTGGTCTATGTGACATTGCAATGCATTAGTGCGATAGTTCCTGGAACACACAGACAGTACCATGGTAAGATTGTTCAGCCAAGCATGCGGCAGCCTTCTGATGAACTATGTGCATGACCTCCCACGACTTCAGCTAAGGTGTCGACAAGCGCCACACCAGGTGGGATATTTGCGGGAACGAAGTGGCGGCCGTGCGAAGTTGCCACCCGGTCGCAAGTGGGCACGCCGCCGCGAAACAGCGCACTGTGTACTGCCGGCGGCCGAAGCTTGGCCATCAGCCACATCGCCGATGCCGCACCCGGTTTCGACCATTTTGTGCGGAAGGCGAATTGATTCTCAGAATCTCTCCGCCCGGTGGGACGCATCGACCCTCCGATCGACGTTCCGCGGCGGCGGGTCACAGATAGGGTTGGGGTGTCTGTGTGGCGCGGGGAGGATATTCTCCTCAGGTCGGACGTTTGTGACGTCGTGTAGTGTTCGTCTCACGGTCAAGTGGCGTGTGAACACCCTGACGTGATCTCAGTCCTCGCCTTCACTTCGATCGAGGCCGAAGTTTCTTCCCCTCCATCCCCGCCATTTGCTCTGATCTGATCGCTCTCCCCACGTCGGTGTAGTCTCGTGCTTCACTCAGTATGGCTTCCTCTTGAAATATTTGGCTACTTGTAGACTGATAGTAGACTGTATCCGTACCCATCTGTACCTGTACCCAATGTCTTTGTCCGGGTGTCTTCTAATCTGACCGTTCTGCTAACCCGAAGCGCTCCAAGTAACTTGTTCACCTGACATCCTCTTCTCCCAGCTACATCAATTACGCACCGAGTTTGGAGAATATCGAAGCCGAGGCCTGGCAACACTTGCCCGCCTTGAAAGTGCTGTGAGTACCCACCGCACTGCATACCACACGAAGCAACACATAACTAGATGTTATAATCTATTGCATTTTACCACACCCAACTAATGTTATCATAGTTTATATATTCGTTTAATCAGTGACTCTCCAGCACAGGTCAAAGCTCGAAGGTTCCGAATCGTCTGACGTTGACAGCTTCGTCTAGGCCGTCCAGTGGATCTATTCGATATTGAACCAAGCACTGAACGCCATATTGTAGCTTAGGTTAGCAAAAAGCCAGCCACATCTCATTTCATATCGCATGCTGCATGGCTAACAGGCCAGGTCAAGTCAAATATATTGCAGGTTACACCGGACTTGGTAGGCTTAAGCGTTTCAAAATGGCCGAATCGGGCTTCCCAATTGCAAACGGACCACTGATTTCACTTCATGCAGATAATGTTCTAAAATTAATATGTTGTCAAATATCTATCGAGGTTAGTTCAACGTAACGACACCATTGCGTTTATCATTGCGGGGACCACAGGTATGACAACATTAAAAACTTTATTTTAAAAAACGCCGAAGGGCCTTCATCTGAGCATTTTAACTGCAACAAAAGGTGAATGCTACGATATCGGCAAAACTGCACTAAGCATGTCTTAAGAAGTTACGCCATATTGGGTTGTGGTAGTTAGATCACTATAATTCCACGTTAGAACTCTGGATACGAATCTCGACGCGTAAAGGCGCTTTCTATGTCAGTACATCGTACATGCAAAAATTGTCATTATTCTTAGCCGGCGTATTATTCCGATTAAGGTCATAATCGGTGATCAGAATTGTGTAGCTCCTACACATATTTCATTTTCCTCTTCTGTACACTTCTGTACACTTCTGTGCCTGTTCGGTACACTTCTGTACCTCTTCTGTACCTTTTCTGTACACACATCTGTTCTTCCGTACATACTTCTATAAATGTCAAGGTAAGCTTGTTTTCAATGTGCTTCCCAATGTTTTGCAGTCTATCCAGTTTGTGGTAATGTTGAGATGAAGTTAGAGTCAGCCGAATATGATTATTTGAATTATTCGCCGATTTCTCGCTCTTGCTATATGTCCACAACATTCTCATATTGTCGCGCGATAATGGGTGGATGTCTAAGTCAGGTTTGATCACTTTTTCAATCAAGCGATGGATCACTTTTGGTTTCACACAAACATGGTCCAACACAACTATGGCCATGCTCGTGCGACTTTACCTTCACGTTTGCTCAGCTTGCAGTAGCAAGATGCATCGTTCATTGTATTGCGCAATGAGCACCGACTGCCTGGTCATGGCAAGCTTATAGGGATCTGTCGAGACGTCTGTGTGCTGGACACTGCTGTACGGCTGCTGGCGTAGCCGTCCATCCCTCCTGATGTTGTTGACGTCGCCTTCCAGACGTGTCGTGGGCACAGGTCTGGAGCACGCGCCAAACCTGGCCGGTCTGCAGACCGGCTCCATTCTACACATGGTGTGAGTCACTGCATTGCCTGTCTATGGTGTGAGGTGTGACTGATGAAGTTGGCTTTGATTAATGATCACTGGCGCTAAATAAAATCACAGCACCAACACTGCAACCTGAGCCTTTCAAGCATGAGGCCCTTATTATCTTTGGAAGCTTAACATAATCAGTTCCTAGTCGCAATCTGTTGCGCTTAGACTTCCCAGTATTTAATGAATGCACTTAAGAAAATAATTAGAAGATATTGACATTGAAAGGTTCTGCATTGTGTTACTAAGTAGATGACATTATGTGGTGTCCTTGTGAGATTATTTTAAACTTACTAATTGGTTGCTTTTCAGTGACTTGGATGACAACAAAATCAAGACGTTGCCACCGAACAGCATTAGGATAACCGCTGATCAACTGTAAGCATTAGGATGTAAAGCATGACCTTTGTTTATGGACAACGACATGCGCTCCATTCCTACCTCAGAGAGGCATTCGTTGTGACCAATACAACATCCCTGGCGACAGTTGCATCTAACCTCTACTGTGTTAGTCATGCCGTTAGAATCGAAGTAGATGAGATCCTCCTTGCCGGTGAACAACCGCCCCGGCACCAAATCTGGTGAGAGTAGCGCCTTGTTTGACGTGTTCGTGTTTTGCGAATCACATCAGTTCTGGCATTTACCCCCTGGATGCAGTTCCGCACTAACTCAGTATACCGTGTTGGAGTGTGTGCAGCTTAGTTGCCGTGCTCATGTGCAGTGCTCGGAGTAATATCTGTTCAGCGACAGTCTTAACAATTATTTATTCGTACCCTGAATTACCGTGCCTAATGACCCAAGAGCAGGCAAGCATTTGCAGTGACTGTTCTGCCTTACAATCACGACCGCCCACCTCAACTACACATTCTTCTACTGAGAATGGCTTTAAGCAGTGGCGGTTCCGCTGGTGAGCTATGCAATCATGTCGAGACAAGTGCATTGGACGTCTTAAGCTCCACACACACTTTCTTCTTATTCGCTCCGCCTTATAAGTTGCCAGCGAGCCTCGTACAATGTCAGTTAAAATAGTGGTATCGCTTTTGGAATTGTATATTCAACGATGAACAAAGTGAATTCAGGCGCAGTCACACACCTCGGCTGCATTTTTTACCGTTCTTACGATCTTCACTCATCACTTTACTAGAAGATGACTTTATTAGAATCCATGTTGACATTTCAGTATCCTTTGCTAAAGTGTGGCATTAATTTTCCAGATACAAATATCAACACTACTTCGAACCTCATGATTCTGTTCTAAAAGCTATTTCATTTTCCTGGCTGCAAACAAATATTTGTAGATGTACTTATCTATCCGTATTACTTAAATTATTTTGGATTTGTATAGATATTTGCATTGTGCAAATATCTATCTGCACGAGAAAGTCGCAGGATTCCACTCCACAGAAGCTGCAACAAATGGCGGAGCAATATTGTGCTGTCAATTCGTAGAATGGTGTCTTGGTGGTAACTATGTGAATAATTCATACATACGACGTGACGCGAAAGGCGCAATTTATATGGAACTTGATTCGTGCCAATATAATTACTCCTTAACTGTAAATTTCACGTACGTCGTGATTCCCACTGTAAAAATATATCAGCCAGCCTATTTAATTTCCGCTCCTGCTCAGGTTGGGAAAATGAAAACTTTTGCCAGTTTACAAGTGTTTTAAGCACATAAATCGTGACTAATAAAGTGATAAGGGCTGGGCAATTGTATCAGTGTTGCTAGGGAGGGAGGGGACATCATGGAAGAAACGGCGCCCCAGCCGCACTCGGTTTTTCCCCTTCCTCCCCCCAAAATAATGGGCAAAAAAAAAAAAAAAGAAAAAAAAAAGTGTTTTAAACAAATTAAATTTTTATAAACCTCAGTGTACTAAGTTATGCGCACCTTGGTGTACTAAATAAGGCGCACCCCAGTGTACTCATATGCTGGAATAATGTTTCGATAGAAGACCAGTACGACAGGAAACTACTATGTATGCTTTAGTTTTCACGGCTCGCTCTGATTGCCCACTGATGTTTATTTTCAGGTCGTTGGTGAATAATCGGTTGGGAGCGATCTCGTACGAGGCGTTTAACGGCTCTTTCATCGGGACATTGTGAGTTAGTGCATTTGGTCCTGATTTCCTCTTGTACCGGATTTGCTTTCACACTTCATGCTTATGGGCGCTGTATGACCAACGCAGTCGATGCGCCCGAAAGCCCAAATAACCAACCAACCAACACTTCATGCTTAATTTAACACTTAGTAAATTCCATTTTGTACTGATGTATCGATTTTATAGCACTATGTCCTTCTCTGTCGCCTTATTTTTGCCCTTCGTTTTCCTCGTAACTTGCTTGTTTCCAAGCCGGATGTAAGTTCACCAGTTATAATGGCGGGAACTAATTGATGCGACTGGTTTAATGTGTTTTCCAGGTGGGAAGATACAGTGAATGAGAATGTGTAGCCATTTTTTGCAACATAACTTGGATATGCATTGCGTCTGCGTTTGATGTACACTATGTCGTACCGACTGGATGTATCTCCGGAGATTTCAGGATGTTGTTGGCGCGTACTGCTTAATTTCCATTCAGCACATTCCTATATATGATCGACGGTTACATCATTGCCTCATTGCTCCGTGGTTCACACGGTGTACCGGCATACATTGCATGCTACCACTTGAGCAGACCGATGACGCGATTCTTCCGATGCTTTCCACCGATACGATCTCGATTGAAGGCAAACGAATTGCCACCAACGAAAAACTCCCAGTCGAGTGTCATGCAGTGCAAGCAGTGTTAGCAGTGTTAGATTTCGTCTACGGGCCTCTTGCTGTTGGCCCGTACCTCGTGGAAATTCAGTCTATGCTCCCAGCCGTAGAATGCTACACATCCTCGTATGTCATGCGTTCTGGCTATCTCTTCCTGCATCACACCCTGAGTGTGTGCTTGGGAAGCGTATCTGTGTACGCTTTTGAGGCTGTGCTGTCAGTTACAGAACGGCGTTGACATCATTGATGTTGAAATTTATGTAGGCCTGTGCGGCATTTGCATTTGTATTTGCTCAATCACAAGTACCGCAATGTCATGCCAGTATCTGATATTGTAGGGTAGTGATAATTGTTTGAACACCAGTCGAAATATGAGTTACAGCAGTAGGTTGACGTTGATCGACAAAAGCAAAAATTTCGAGCATAGATCTTGAATGCTTCTGGGCAAAAGGTCTTCGGAAGACCATGCGCTTTGTTGAACGAACTTCGTTCATTGCGTCCATTGCGAAATTTCACCTTTGATTGTCCACGCCAAGATTGCATTCGGATTGTCTGTACAGTCTTTCATTTTTGCTCGATTGTCTGTACAGTTTGTGCAGTCTTAAATTGTTCTGTACTGGAAAGCAAGTTTTTTCTTGCTGCACCATTCAATGCTTGGTTGTTTTTCCACTGCAATTTCACCTCTGACATTCAAAGATGTTACAATTTGGGCTGCATTGTTCTCTTTCAAACATTCAAAGTAGGAGCACCAATTTCCCTCCGCACGAGTCACACGTTTCCACCGCACAAACCATCCGTCGCCTTTTGAGCACCTTTTCCAAAGCACCCCCTGCGAAAGGGTACCACCCTTTTGGAATTCAATTCCCATCCTATAGGTGGAGTTGTGGGGAAAAAGTGCTCTACATGTCACTGAGGAAATCCAATGGTATCGGACCTTTCAATAATGTGTGTCAAGCAGCGAACTCCCAGGACACGCCAGGATTCGATGCTTCCTGAAATCTACATTATCGGAAGCTTTAATCAGGGCATGTACACAATCCATTTCTGACAGTCGCGAAGCAATTACGAGAGTGGCTTAGGTTCCACAAGTTAACTTCCGTCATACTTGATCTCGTAGCATTCATAGGTGTGTACTGGCTGTGGGCAAACTATTATATGTTCACAGCACGCAGATATAGGACTAGCAAAAGCTGTCAAATTGCTTTTCTGGAGTGTCCAATGGTACGAATAGTCCCATAATTCATATAGATACCGTAAGAACGTCCTGAAATACATATTCGTCCAACACCGTTATCCTCTTCTAATCAAGACCGATGAATTCGTTTGACTTTGAGAAGCAGGGGGTGTTGTTTTATACATTTCTGAGGGGCAAGTGCCCCTTCAATGTTGGCTTTACCCACCCTTAATTTCAACTTTTAACATGGGACCCCATGTAATGTGCCCCCAATCCATTTTGATCTGCCCATTGTATTTAGCATGTACATAGTTTGTAGCCTTCATGTATCACCCCTAGTAATTTTCAAAAAGCAACAACCGTGTTGCGGAGGCTATCGTAAAAACCACATATTCCATAAATATCAAACAACACGAGATGCCATTATTTGAGCGCATCGCCCGTGGTGAACCAACCAGGAACGATGTCTCAGCAAAAGCAAGCATGCACCGACCGTTCCTCAAGAGATGGCATTGCTCAGCGACTCAATACCACTTGCTCGACGATGCGTTGCCGTGCGTCGTTGTTCGTTCGTCGTCAGAATTTGTGTGTCATCCCTCGGCCCCGGATGGCTATAAGGGCCATACTTGCGCATAATGGTTCAGCTATGCTTATTTTGCAGACAGCTCCAAGGAAATAAACAGCTGAAGCACTTGGACCCGTTGGCGTTCCAGGGCCTTGGTGGCTTGCGAACGATGTAAGTCTGGACATGCGAATAGTGTCATGATTACCATGAGATGGAATCACGCACAGATGCTGAAATGCACGTAACAAATACGAGTGCGTGCCCTTGACCCATTGCTTGATATTACTTAACCTAAGGGCATATAATTATACGGCACTGCTAAGTACTTACGGCACTGAAGGCGACTGACTGGTAAACAACCCATAGCAATATCTCTTTTACTGCTACCTTGCAGGCGCACACCCAGGATTTTTCCATGGGGGGGGGCGGACCGAAAAGGGCACTTGGCCGGCTCCAAAAGGGCACCTGACCGGCTCCAAAAGGGCACTTTTTGCGGTCCGGGGCACACTGGAAGGTTTGTTGACCGGGGGGGGGGGGCGTAAAAAAAATCCCCAAAAGGGCTGTTTTTGGCCCATAGGGCACCTTCGGCACAGGCGGGGCACATCAGGCAGGTGATTTTTGGGCTGAATTTGGGACATTCCGGCCAAGAGGGCACTTTTCGGTCAAAAGGGCACTTTTGGCCAAAAGAGCACTTTGGTCTCAGGGGGGCGGGCCCCTTGCCCCCCCCTCCGGTGCGCCTATGCTACCTTGTGGCATATCTAAGACAACACTTTTCACACAAACATCCAAGAACGCTATTGAACGCTCCTTCTCAACTGCGATGTCGGTTATACCGATACCGTGTGGGCTGTTCGGTTTTCTAGTAGCGTGTGAAAGATCTCCTGAAATGCTGGTCCGATCTTGATGCAAGGAAATGGTGTTCAATTCGTATCGACGAGATCTACCTTGCAGAAGAGAAACTTACAATTTAATAAAAATGGTCAGTGGATAACAACACCATTATATTGGGTACTTTTCAACTGTCGCTGTGCATGTTTACTAGCCGATGCTTATCAACTAAGCATGGTTCGGTTTAAATGCAAAGCTTTTTCAGATGCATTTTTCAGATTGAGAAGCCCAGGTGCTTGACCCCCACCCTTGGGGTCTTGGGGTTCCTTTTGCTTCTTTCCTAAAACCTGTTATTCTTAAAACCTTCCCGAAAGTTTTAGCAATGACAAAAGTGGAGGCGCGCAGCGCTGGAGTTTTCAGTATCTTTTCGTGAGCATTTCTGCGTCGGATGTAAAAGCTTTAATCTTGGGTCATGTAACGTCATTGACCAAACCAACTGTATATGACTCAGGTCAAAGAGGACCACCCGCAAAAATGTTTCAAGATCGATGATTCATGCACGTGAATAGATGTTGAAATTCATCTGGGCACATGAGTGCAATTTGGCAGTGCCTACAAAACGTATATCTCTCTGTGCTTGAGATTAGGTCATTGACTTGAGGACATCACCAGGTAGGCCCATTTTGGGTCGGCTTTCCTATTTTTGTAATATTCACGTTTTTATGGTATCATTTTATCATGGTATGCACGTAGAAGCATCAGGAGAAGTTCCTTATCCAGTTTGCTTGACCTCTGTCAGGTGGTCTGATGTCAGGTCATGATGATGCACGCAACGTGGG
Organism: Imbricaverruca yamaguchii; assembly: GCA_034440575.1. Taxonomy (NCBI): domain Eukaryota; kingdom Metazoa; phylum Arthropoda; class Thecostraca; family Neoverrucidae; genus Imbricaverruca; species Imbricaverruca yamaguchii. The sequence continues at coordinate 1,436,251 of JAOTOL010001556.1, forward strand.
CTAAGCCAATTCAGACACTGTTGTTCTTATGGTTAGTTCCAGTTTCTGTCACCTGAATAGTGTCAATATTGCATTACGGGGTATACTTACATATACTAAACTAAACATACATAGTATGCATGCATATACTATGGTACCCTAATGGGCATATTTAAAGTGTGTTTAAGCATTGATGATTTTCTTCAACGACCGCCACTTTTAAACAATTTTTTTTCGGGAAAAAAGCAATACCATTTCGAGACTCTATTCGTAGAGGGCTTTCCGATGGTACCCCGTTTGCTTTCGTGCAACCCTTATCTTAGAAACTAAACGAGGACTTTTAGGACCCCCACCCCCAAGAAGGGGTGTGTAGATCTGACCAGGAAGACAGGTCGGCGTAGCTAAGCCTATGTGCTTGACTAAGCCCAAGTGCAATAGCCATGGGCGCTGTATGACAAACGCAGTCGATGCGCCCGTAAGCCCAAATAACCAACCAAGTGCAATGGCCGTGACCGCCGACGACCACGTGCCGCAGTGACCTCTCGGGCACTGCGCTGCGGTCGCTGCCCACCCGCGGCCTGGAGCACATCGAGACGCTGGTGCTGCGCAACGCGCCGTCGCTGCGCACCTTCCCGTCCGTGTACCAGTTCCGGTCGATCCGGGAGGCGCGGCTCACCTACCCATACCACTGCTGCGCCTTCAGCTTCCCCGACATACAGGACCCGGACCGACACCGCCAGTACCAGGTCAGTGGCGTGCCGAGTCCTCGCGTGGGGTCGGCCGGCTCTGCTCGCCGCTGGCGGCGGCTCTAGCCGTGGGAACTCGCTTCATGTAGCCTTTGGTCACGTCCGGTCAGGTCAGCAACCCGACCTGCCATCCCCCCGGCCAGGGGATGGCAGGTCGGGTTGCGTTGGTTTGTTCCCAGCATGGGCTGCACGGGGACGCCGGAGTGTAGACTTGCCGATCTCAGGCCAACGTGTGCCCGCACACAGACAAACGCACACACATACTCAGTCCCTGAGGTGCGTTCGAGCTCAAGTCCTCACCACTGTGCCGCCGCCTGCTTGTCTTCCCACCGCCGTCACGCCACCGCCATGTGCCGCGCAGCAGTGGCGGCGCCAGATGCAGCACCACACCAACTGCAGCCGGAGCGGCCGGCAGCAGCGCAGAGTGGGCCGCGCCCGCCCGCCGCCAGACGGCGGCCGCTTCCACGCCGCCGTCCCGCACGAGTTCGGCCGGCTGGTGTGCGACGAGCCGCCCGGGGCCCGACGGCACAGCATTCTCTGCTCGCCAGAGCCGGACGCGTTCAACCCGTGCGAGGACATCATGGGCTACAGGGCTCTCAGGTACCAGCTGACCACGAGATGTGGCCGGCTCTCCGTAATATCTGTCGCATGGAATATGCATATATATATATATATACATATATATATATATATATATATATATATATATATATATATATATATATATATATATATATATATATATTGCGCATATATGTGTGTCTGTGGGTGCTCGGTTCTTTTGAAAAGGATTTGAACCATGTGTTTCTTTACATCAAATGTTTTTTGCCCTTCACCGTTGGATCTAACATTATAGTTCGGTGTGCTGGACCTGACCTTATAGTTTGGTGCGCTTTCAAACTCGCAATCTAATCCAATGTGGTTTCAGGATATTTGCAAGGCCTTTCTGGGTTCCTTGGAGCCGTTGTTGATTGTTTAGTATTGTTTTCAATCTACTGGTGAGTTATATGATGCTTGTTCAGCTTTGCCATTTTTTAATCTCCATTGGATAGTGCATTTGTTCATGCTTAACCACACACAGAGACTGAACTGACGATGAAAGCTACCATCTAATGATGCAGTGTTCTAGTTGCAACCCGTATCATTTTATCAGCTGGATGCCTATGTCCACGTTCATGAGATCTGAGTTCTCTCCACAGGATCACCGTGCGGCCCGACCCCGTCCCGATGGATCACTGCACCGACCTTGTCTCGACCCCGCTCGGCAGGGTCGTTGTGCCAATCGCTGCCTAACCTGTGGGCAGAGTCACCGTGTGGGTAGTCGTCATCACGACCCTGTTTGGCAGAGTCACCGTGTGGGTAGTCGTCATCACGACCCTGGTCGGCAACACCACCGTCCTCGTCGTGCTCGTCAGGCGCAACCTCAAGCTCACCACGCCCGAGTTCCTGATGTGCAACCTGGCGCTGGCCGACCTCTGCATGGGCATCTACCTGCTGGCCGTCGCCAGCATGGACGTGCACACCGCCGGCGTGTACTTCAGCTACGCCATAGACTGGCAGGAAGGTGGGTGGCTTCAGCTGCGCCAAAGAGTGGCAGGAAGGTGAGCGGCTTCAGCTACGATGAATTATCAAAACTATCGGACTGTCGGAGTTACGCCATACACTATCGGGAAGGTGAGAGGCTTCAGCTACGCCATAGACTGTAAGGAAGGCGATAGGCTTCAGCACAGTCAGGAAGGTGAGATGTTTCAGCAGAGCCATAGACTATTGTGGAAGCGATAGGCTTCAGCAACGCCATAGACTGTCAGGGAGGTGAGAGGCTTCAGCTTCGCCGTAGACTATTGGGAATGTTAGAGGCTTCAGCTACACCATAAATTGTCAGGGAGGTGATAGGCTTCAGCAACGCCATAGACTGTCAGGAAGGCGAGTAGTGGCGCCGCAGCGAGTCCGGTGTCGGGCCGCAGCGCGTTATGGGCATCTGTCGGATGGATGTGATGCACGACTCGGCTCGATACGGTCCACGCCTTTGGCGGAGGCAGGCGGACAAAGTGTGCCGACAGTGGTCGACACCTGCGGCATATTAGCGAATAGTGCGCATGCGAAGAGTGCGCGCGTGCAAGTAGTGCACGTCCGACCCACGTGCGTACTACTGAGACAGGTGTCTGGAGACGTGACTGCTCAGCCATCCACAACGAATGCAGGCTTATATAAAGGAGTAATGGGCGGACATGATGTCGTCGCAGGACGTTGCGCCTCAATCATCTCTGAGTTGTGGTAGCTCAGTCGGGGGGGGGCGCTCGGCTCTTGATCGGAAGATCGTGGGCTCGAATCCCGGAGACTGCGGGTCGCCGAGTTCACCCGTCACCAATCTGCGCGTGCGGCTGGCGACTGCATGTGGCCTAGTGGACGAATGCATCGTAAAAGTCCTGAGGTGCTTCTCTGCTTCTCACACCTCAAGTATCGAGCGTGGAAGAGCCTCCATCAGGTCAATTATAACCAATCAACTTGGACGTTTGCTATAATTTAGCGGAAGTATCGTGCACCGTGCACAGCTCTGCCGTCCGCTGGCTGTGTCCGGGCCGCCTGCTGATCGCTCATCCTGTGTGACCCGACAGGTCCCGGCTGCAAGGTCGCCGGTTTCCTCACCGTGTTCGCGTCCGAGCTGTCCGTGGTCACGCTCGTGGCAATCACGTGCGAACGCTGGTATGCCATCACCAACGCCATCTATCTCACGAAGCGGCTCGGAATCGCCGGCGCCGTTAGGTAGGTGGCAGCACCGCCGCTGTGGGCGCCCGGCTGCACATGCCGTTCGACCGTATATGTCCTTTGGTTGCTTATTTTGCGATTATTGACAATAGCGATAAAATAATCATGCAAAAACATCAATAACTTGCTTTTGATGGTGATGCTAAAGGTAACCGTGATAGCAATGGGTATAATGATTGGCTTTGTCATAATTTAGTGCGTAAACTATTTTGTCGTACTGTATTTCATCATACTTTCAGAGTCCCTGGTTGACGACACTGCAAGCAACACCTACGCTTAAGAAGCCCCAGTTTGTTGTTGGGCAGAGTTGAGTTCCCCACCAGGTTGCGTGCTCACGAGTGCCTGCATCAACTTCTGTCCTCAAGAAAGTATACTCAGTTCAGCTACATAGCCGCAAGTACGTTAGCCTGGGGCAGATCCAGGACGTGGACATGGATCGATGGACCGGATTTGGCCCGTCTACCTGAGGAGACCCATTAGGGAAACTAGACACGAGACGGGCCGTCAGCCGAAATGGCCCCTGACCCGAGATGCCTGACGTTGCATGGCCGCCGCGGTCATCTTATGACGGTGCAAACTAATTGGCCGCTCGCCCGTGGTCGATGTCGGGCACGGGTATTGATCACGTGTTAGCGCTGGAGCAGCGCGGTCGGTCGTCACCACCTGTAAAGCCGTCCGAACCACGCACGGTGGGCTCAGCAGCTCCCCAGCGAGCGACGTCAACACCACGGAAGATCTGTGCGATGGCTTTGGCAGACCACAAATCTCTGTGGTGGTTGGTCGGAAGGGCAGATTTGTGCGATGGCTGTGGCTGGTCGGAAGGGCAGATCTGTGCGATGGCTGTGTCTGGAGACATATGTCAGCAATGACCTGCCGGAAGGACAGATTTGTGCGATGGCTGTGTCTGGGGACATATTTCTATGGTGGCCGGTCGGAAGGACAGATTTGTGCGATGGCTGTGTCTGGGGACATATTTCTATAGTGGCCGGTCGGAAGGACAGATCTGTGCGATGGCTGTGTCTGGGGACATATTTCTATGGTGGCCGGTCGGAAGGGCAGATCTGTGCGATGGCTGTGTCTGGGGACATATTTCTATGGTGGCCGGTCGGAAGGACAGATTTGTGCGATGGCTGTAGCAGAACACAGATACATGTGATGGCCGGTCGGAAGGGCACATCTGTGTGATGGCTGTGGCTGGCTACGATAACGACAGGTGACAGCGTCAGCACTCAGTAGTTTGCCAGCCTTCGCACACCGACTGCGTTTGTCCCTCCGTGCACCCGAATGGGTGAACACTCGTCGCCATTTTGTCCCTAATTAGGACTGGCACGTGGTCTGGAAGCCAGCTCGCCACGTGCTACGGTACAAAGTCAACGGGACCCATTATGAAGGCTTCCAGCGAACATTTAGAGAAGGTCATTTAGAGAAGGTAAAAAGTCAATCGTTTTCATAAAGTATAGTATCAACAGATTCAACCAGACCGTACCTTCTAGATACATTGTTCAAATTAGGCTATATTAACCCAGGGAGGCTGCCCAGCGCCATTTTGTTAAGTTCTAAGGGTGTTGGCTGTGTCAATTCGGTGTTTAAGTTTAAGATAGATTTTAAGACTAAGATAGTAGGCATAGCATTACACTAGGTATATCTTCATATCCTAGTGTAACTGCAGGATTGTTGGGTGTTGTGGACGGGTACTACAGTGTTTGATTCAGTGGTGTATATTTGTGTGGTGTGAGCTCTGTAGTGTGTAATTCTAGAGTGTATAATTCTATAGTGTAGGCTTCTGTAGTGAATAAGTTTGTGTCAAATTGGTGTGTAAGTTTAAGATAGATTTTAGGACTAAAATAGTGGGCATAAATTACAGTAGGTATCTTCATATCTAGTGTAATTATACGGGATTATAGTGTATTGTAGATACTTATAGGCTATATTACTGTATTACTGTAGATATATTACAGTAGATACTTGTAGGCTTACAAGCTTACAGTAACTAGACTTAGTACTAAGAGTAGAAAGAAAAAAAACAACAACAAAAATGGAAGGAGACTGGGAATTGTAAGTGTGTGGGAATCATTGGGGACTTGAGTAAGAGGTTAGATATGTTAACGGGGGAGGTGGAGCGCTTGAAGTGTTTGGTGGCGGGACCCATCATGGGAGGTGCCAGCCAGGCAACTCGGGTGCCCGAGCGGAGGACTGATGGGAGTTCGGATGGCTTGGTCCGGGATGGTGGCAGTTGGAAGGTGGCAAGGCGCCATAGCACCCGACTGGCGCTAAGGAAGGTGGACATGGGCGTCCCAATTAAAAATAGGTTTGATGCACTGGATGAGAGGGAAGGTAATGATGAGAGGGACGGAGGTGGGGATGACCAGATGGCTGAGGATAGAGATGGAGAGAGAGAGGTTTTAGTCATAGGGGATTCCAGGGTTCGGTACATGGATCGAACATTTTGTAGCAAGAACCCCAGCAGACGGATGCGTGTTTGCTACCCGGGAGCGCAGGTGAAAGATGTTAGGGATAGGCTGGAGGGAGTAATGAGGGGAAGTGGAGAGGGTGCAACGGTAATTGTGCAGGTTGGAGTTAACGATGTAGGAAAAAATAATACAGAGGAAACAATGAAAGCCTATAGGGCTTTGATAGGTAGTTTAGCAGGAAGTAGGAAAAGAGGAGTGGTGACATCCATCCTCCCTATGGTCCATGCAAGCATGGAGTGGTATTCGAGGGCCATTGGGCTCAATACCAGGGTGGCCAACATTTGTAAGGAGCTTGGGGTGCAGTTCTTGGATTTGTGGGGGGAGTTTTGGGGGGAGGACGGAGATGTTTGCTTTAGATGGATTACATCTGAGCAAGAGAGGAGTGGAATTGCTCAGCAATAGGTATGAGGAGGCTCTCAACAGGAAACAGGGAAACTAGGCAGGACATGGGGGGATGTAGCTGATAAAGAGAGAAGCATAGCAAGCAATGGAAGGAATAATTTATCATGTTTTTATGTCAATGCCAGAAGTGTTAGGAACAAAATTGGGGAACTGCATGCATATATGTTGTCTGAACAGCTAGATTTGGTGTGCATAACAGAAGCATGGGTTAACGAAAGCATGTTTGGAGACAACTTGCAAGAATTTGAATTGACAGGCTACAACATGCATACCTATCAAAGAGAGGCAAGGATAGGAGGTGGCATTCTCTTGTATGTTAGGCAAGTAATGAAATGTCATTCCATAGAGGATGGAGTACATAGTGCAGGAGTAGAATCTTTGTGGTTAGATATAATTCTGAAGAATGGAACAAAATTTAGGATTGGGGCATTCTATAGACCTCCAGACCAGAATGAAAACACTGACAGGCTGATGCAGGAAGAGATAAGTAGGAGAGTACAGGAGAGAACTATTTTGTTGGGGGGATTTCAACATAGCAGGATTGGGAAACAAAACAATAGGTGTAAGCAAATCAGAAAGATGTTTCATGGCTTGTTTTGAGGACAATTTCTTCTTTCAAATGATACACGAGCCTACAAGGGAAAATAAAATATTAGATCTAGTGCTTACTAATGAGGAAAATTTTGTGCAAAATGTTAACGTAGGAGAGACCTTTGGTAATAGTGATCACAACATTATACGCTTCTCATTATATGTTGGAAGGGTAGCAACCAACAGAACATTGATTCCGAATTTTACAAAAGGGAATTACAGTGAGTTCAGGAGCTTCCTAAGTGAAATTAATTGGGAAGTCATATTGAATGGCTTAGATGCTTATGAAATGTGGACAATGATAAAAGATAAGCTATTTCAGGGTCAGGATAGGTTCATTCCCAGTAGGCAAATTAGATCAAACAGGGTTAAGCACCCTTCGTGGCTGACTAGGGAAGTTAAGCAATTACTGGACTCAAAGAAACAAGCATTCAAGAAACTAAAAGATACTAACTCTGGGTTAAACCTAGAATCATATAGAATAGCTAGAAATAAAGTTAGGAGGTGTGTTAGAGCATCTAAAAGACTTGCTGAAATCAACTTTGCTCGAGAATGTTCAGCAGGTAATGCTAAGAGATTCTTTAGCTTCTATAAATTTAAGGCTAAAAAGTGTAGTGTAGGACCACTGGAGGTAGATGGGGAAATAGTGGTTGATGATTGCGACATTGTGGAATCCCTAAGCAAGCAATTCTCATCAGTCTTCACTAAAGATAATTCTGGTACAATAGGAACATCTGTAGGCCATGCCATGGCAGGTGATATGCTGGAGGATCTTACAATAACTACAGAAGCCGTAGAGAAGCAGTTGCAGAATATAAAACCTAATAAAGCTTCCGGACCAGATGAAATATATACTAGGATCTTAGTAGAGTGTGCTAAAGCTTTAGCAACTCCCCTAGGTATCATTTTCAGGCGATCTATGGAGTATTCAGAAGTACCTGAAGATTGGAGAAATGCAAGTGTAGTACCAATTTTCAAAAAGGGAAATAGGAAGAGTGTAGGAAACTACAGGCCAGTCAGTTTGACCTCATTAGTTTGCAAAGTACTAGAAAAGCTGGTTAAACAGAATGTTCAGATTCATCTTGATAGGCACAACCTTTTAAGGGATACTCAACATGGATTTCGATCTCAAAGGTCTTGTTTAACTAACCTATTGGAGTTCATTGAGTATGTTACCAAAGAAGTAGACAATGAAAGCAGGATGGATGTTGTGTACTTGGACTTTAGCAAAGCTTTTGATAAAGTTCCACATGGAAGGTTAATTCATCAATTACAACAACATGGGATTGTAGGAAAAGTTCTACATTGGATTGAAGCATGGTTGCAGGGAAGGAAACAAAGGGTAGTATTGAATGGATGTAAATCTGGTTGGAAAGATGTTCTGAGTGGAGTGCCACAGGGCTCTGTTCTAGGGCCCCTCCTCTTTATCATCTTTGTGAACAACATTGAAGTAGGGCTGAGGAATAGAGTGTTCAAATTTGCTGATGACATCAAGCTGGTAGGAGTGGCTAACAGCAGAGATCAATCTAGTAATATTCAACTAGATTTGGACGACCTAAAAGAGTGGGCTGATCAATGGCAGATGACTTTCAACTATGATAAGTGTAAGGTTATGCATATAGGGTCTGCAGGCGAGACATTCAGTTATAAAATGGGAGGGAGGGAACTGGATGTTATTGAAGAGGAAAGGGACTTAGGTGTGTTGGTCTCAAAAGACCTTAAAGCGGAAAAACAATGTATCTCAGCTAGAAATAGGGCACTCAGAATGCTGGGACTCATTAATAGAAGTGTGAAATATAAGAGCAGGGAAGTCATGAAAAAGCTGTACTTAGCATATGTGCGGCCCCACTTGGAGTACTCTGTACAAGCATGGAGCCCCTACCTAGAAAAGGATATAGATATGTTAGAAAGAGTCCAGCGCAAAGCCACTAGACTCGTCAGTGGATTAAGTAACTTAGAATATGGAGAAAGGCTTAATGCATTAGATATGTACTCACTCAAGTATAGGAGATTAAGGGGAGACATGATTGAAATGTACAAAATTGTTAGAGGGCTAGATCAGGTCAATTTGAATGATGCTCTGCAGTTTAGAGTATCCCATAGGGGTCATCAATTCAGGTTAGACAAAATGAGGTGCAGGACAGTTAAACGACAACAGGTCTTCAGTCAAAGGGTTGTTGACCAATGGAATAGGCTGCCTGCTGATGCAGTGGGGAGTCCCTCATTGAATGTCTTTAAAAGTAGGGTGGATAAATTTTTTAGACAGGAAAATGTTGTTTTTGAATTATAACTTGTGATGCATGGGATATTGAGTATTTTCACTAGCTATATAGGGTATAACATTATGCTAGTATTATGTTGTACTATATGGGGTGTACCTAGCAGTGGATTTGGCAACTTCCTTTGCGATGTCATACTGATGAGATTGGCTGTGGTGGCACAGGTGAAGGGTTTGCATGGGTTTGGAATTGATAGGTGTGAACATGTACTTTCTAATATCTTCTAGACAGGCTTGACCCAGATGGGCCCTTGTGGCCCTTATTAAGCCTTAACACTTTATGACTAATAAGCCATCTAGGTAATGTGAATCTGAATGATCTATCAATATGTTGATGCTCCATTTAATATCCTTGTGTGTGTGGTTAGGGGCCTAGGTCAGGTCACATCCGAGCAATTTGTACATTCTTCATATACATTGGTTTGTGAAAGCTTTCAAATAGCTTCTTTAACACGCGCCCTTGAGGGGGGGGGCGAAATCCACCCACCCTTCTGGTTTTTCCGTACATGACTCCAGATTTTACCGGGCGGCATACGCCATTGTTTGCATACCTGCATAGAAATAGCAGGCGTGTTGCTTAAGGCCAGCACAACGAAAATCGCCCGAAGAATATTTTTCGAGTTAGGGGTCGTTAAAATCAGCACATTTTCTAAACGCTAGACTACAAAATTCGGCGCTGATGCGCTTCCCGTATATTGGCAAAAGAAAGTATTCTTGGCAACACTAGCGACTTGTTTGATGTACATAGTTATGCTTCATTGTTTCAAAGTCATGTTAGGTCACCGACGTCAAGTCCGGTTAAGTTCATAGCAGTTAAATGCAACCAACTTGGTCAATTGGAATGTTGCCATGAATGAAAATAGCTGTCATGCGATTCATGTCACCTTCCATGTTACTCCCTTCACATCCTGACAACTACTGTTTGTCATTGTTGTCATGACCTGATAAAGTGTTGTTGCATTGGTGACCTGAGGTCAAATTCCGTGTCTAACATCTGCATTGCATCATTAGTAATGTCAAAATCATCATTGATTTATGCATTACTTGTCCTTGATTTATTTATTATTTCAGCCTATGGGCGCATCTCATCACTTTATCTATATACACCCTCTATCACTCTCTGTCTATATCTACCCTCTATAACTCTCTGTCAATATATACTATCCATCACTCTCTATCATTATATATATAAGAGGTCTCTCTAAAATGTACCCGACCTTTCGCCTGTAAAAATATATTATGTACCTGACGGGATTGCGGCCCTAATCCCCTTCAAAGTAGGCCCCTTGCGCCTGCACACACTTAGCCCACCGATCCTTCCACTGCCGAAAACATTTCTGGAACGCTTCTATCGGAATGGTGTTCATCTTCGCCGTCGCGTATTGCATTATCTCTTCTCTACTGTCAAAACGGGATCCTTTCAATTGCGTCTTCAATTACGGAAACAACCAGAAGTCGCAAGGAGCCATGTCTGGAGAGTAGGGAGGTTGGTTAACGACTGGAATTCTATGTTTGGCCAAGACATTTTGGATCAGGTGCATTGAATGAGCTGGAGCATTGTCATGATGCAACTGCCAGTTTTTCGCCGTCCAGAGGTCTCGTCTTTTGCGCCGAACTGCACCACGGAGTCGTTTGAAAACTTGTTGATAACATTTTTTCTCACTGTTTCTCCTTCCGGTGCGTATTCGTGATGCACAATTCCCCGGATGTAAAAAAAAACACAGCTAGCATCACCTTAGTTTTGGTTCGCACCTGCCGCGCTTTTTTCGGCCTAGGGGACGCGGGATGCTTCGATTGCGACGACTGCTTTTGTTTCCGGGTCGTACCCGTACACCCATGACCCATCTCCAGTTATCACGGTGTTCAGAAACTCAGGATCAGTGTTGGCAGTGATCAGCATGTCCTGTGCAACCTGAACACGGTGTTCTTTCTGTTCCGTTCTAGTTGTTTCCGAAATTGAAGACGCTGTTGAAAGGATCCCGTTTTGACAGTAGAGAAGAGATAACGCAAAACGCGACGGCGGAGATGAACACCATTCCAATATAAGCCTTTCAGAAGTGTTTTCGGCAGTGGAAGGATCGGTGGACTAAGTGTGTGCAGGCGCAAGGGGCCTACTTTGAAGGGGATTAGGGTCCCAATCCCGTCAGGTACGTAATATATTTTTTGCGGCCAAAGGTCGGATGCATTTAAGACAGACCTCGTATATGTATATATATATATATATATATATATATATATATATATATATATATATATATGTATACACATATATACATATACATATATATAATTATGACTCGTCATCTACCTTACCTCATGTCTCTCTTTCCTTATCAATATATACACTTATCCGCTTGAGTTTTTATGCAATGTTACACATAGCCATCACCAACTCATCCTATCTGGCTCTGTATCATGTCATGCATGAAGTACAATTTCGTACTGGTGCGTACACAATGCAAAGCGTTTCCCACCTCTCGCATTCTGCTTAAAATCGAATTTTGGCTTGCTGCGAAACATTATCTATCGATAGTCCCAGCCATTGGCCGACTTTTCGGTTGTATTTCTGGCGAGCCTTGGACAAGCAATGCAGTACCTGGTGAGGATGGTCATGGTCTCAATCTCCCACACAGTTGGCACCTTTCTAACGGCTGTCACCAAACACAGACCTCCAGACGCAATATACCCACCTGCCCCACTTCTGTGATACTATACTCAGCTTTAGCAGTACGTAACACCGTGTCTGGTGCGGAATTGCAGGGTGATGGCGGCAGGCTGGCTCTACTCGGCGTGCATGGCCGCTCTCCCGTTGGTCGGCGTCGGCAGCTACAGTGTAACAAGGTGACTGTGCGACACAACGCGAGTTGTCAGGCTTTAAGGTACATATATGACGGCGTCAGCAGCTACGGTGTAACAATGTGACTGCACCACACAACGCGAGTTGTCAGGCTTTAAGGTACAGATATGACGGTGTCGGCAGCTACGGTGTAACAATGTGACTGTGCGACACAACGCGAGTTGTGAAACGTTAAGGTACATATGTGAAGGGGCTCCCATCGGTCGGCGTCGACAGCAACGGAGTAGCAAGCTGACTGTACTATACAACCGGTGTTGCAAGGGTTTAAGGTGCAGTTATTGCTCATCACATAGTTCTTGCCCTTGCAGGGAGGGAGGGGGATATACCGCGTTGCACCTTCTTCCCCCAGGTTGATTGCGATGGCAAAGAAACGGCGCCCGTCGCCGCCACTCGGTATTTGTCTTGGCCTATCCGTCGCCGACATTATTGGCGCAAACAATGTGAAAAGGCGTCTGCTTCCTGAGCTGTGGCGCCATAAGATGAATATGGAATACTGCCTTTTATCGAAATTGTGGATTATCGACATCAAACCTCACTTCTTGCCCAAAGTGGGGCATGTTAGGCATAGCTGTGTGATGGAAAGCGCAGCCCTCGTACTTGCATAAGTCAACCATGTTTCTTATAATATTTGTTGTGATTAACGCAACGGGCACTAGGTAATATACCCTTTTCCGTGCTCTGAGTCGCATGCATGCTAATTTTCATGCTAGAGCTGAATTGGACCCCCATTTGTAACCCTGGATACTGGAAAATTGTGCTTTCGGGTACTATTTTGTAAGTTTCCAAAACTAGATCACCAAATCAACCTCATCTAACTCTTCATCCATGTGCGGAAATATACCATGCGGCACAGCGGTACCCTTCCGAGTTACTGACGAATACCGTGGTGAGGAATTCGAGCGCGTATCGGATTGTGAGTTTACGCTGGGCTGGATTAACATGGAAGTTGTCGATTGTTTCTCTCCAAAATTGGATCTTCATACTGACCAGGGATATGAACCAGCACCGCAAGGCATAATAATCGGTTATCAATCGCGAGACATCTTCACGTGCAGTATGCCGGTTTTGTTTCAAGTCTCTGGTATTCTCCGTTTGGAAACGATAGGGATAAAGGCAGCAACCCCCTTCCTCCTGATGATCGACGAAAAACGTCTATCGCCCCGCCAGACCTCGTCCTCCCGCCAGACCTCGTCCGCCCGCCAGACCTTGTCCTCCCCCAGACCTTGTCCTCCCGCCAGACCTCGTCCGCTCGCCAGACCTCGTCCGCCCGCCAGACCTCGTCCGCCCACCAGACCTTGTCCGCCCGCCAGACCTTGTCCGCTCACCAGACCTTGTCCTCCCGCCAGACCTCGTCCGCCCGCCAGACCTTGTCCGCTCACCAGACCTCGTGCACCCGCCAGACCTTGTCCGCCCACCAGACCTCGTCCGCCCGCCAGACCTTGTCCGCCCACCATACCTTGTCCGCTCACCAGACCTCGTCCGCCCACCAGACCTCGTCCGCCCGCCAGACCTTGTCCGCTCACCAGACCTCGTCCGCCCACCAGACCTTGTCCGCTCGCCAGACCTCGTCCGCCCACCAGACCTTGTCCGCCCACCAGACCTTGTCCGCCCACCAGACCTTGTCCGCTCACCAGACCTCGTCCGCCCACCAGACCTTGTCCGCCCACCAGACCTTGTCCTCCCGCCAGACCTCGTCCGCCCACCAGACCTTGTCCGTTCACCAGACCTCGCCCGCCCGCCAGACCTTGTCCGCTCACCAGACCTCATGCACTCGCCAGACCTTGTCCGCCCACCAGACCTTGTCCGCTCACCAGACCTCGTCCGCCCACCAGACCTCGTCCGCCCACCAGACCTCGTGCACCCGCCAGACCTCGTCCGGCCGCAAGACGTATCAGCTGCCGTCCAGCAGTGTCAATTGTCGTCCGATAACATTAGTGGCCGTCCGACAGTACAAGTTACCGACCGACAATATTCGTTATTGTTCGGTAGTACCAGCTACCGTCCGATAGTACAGGTTTTCGTCCGATAGTATCCGTTACCGTCCGGCAGTATCAGTTACCGTCCGGCAGTACCAGTTACCATCCGGTAGTACCAGTTACCGTCCGGCAGTACCAGTTCTCGTCCGGCAGTACCAGTTACCGTCCGGCAGTATCAGTTACCGTCCGGCAGTACCAGTTACCGTCCTGCAGTACCAGTTACCGTTGGGCAGTATCAGCTCCTGTGTCTCCTTTGGCCGTCGTACCACCATGTGACTCAGTGTGGTCTCGCCACCAGCATCTGTCTGCCGATGGTCAGCAGTGAGCGGGACGTGCCGGGACTCGTGTACCTGCTGTTCCTGCTGCTGGGAAACGGCACCGCGTTCCTGCTCATCACCTGGTTCTATCTGCGCATGTACTACAGCATCCGCACCGTGGAGCGGGGTCTTGTGCGGCCCAACGACCTCAGGGTGAGCATACGGCCGTGCTGTTGGTGCACCATTGCATGATAGATCACCGGAAAGATATCAGAACCTGTGCAGGGAATTCCGACCGGGGACTGAGGGCGGCTGCGCATGCTTTCAGATTCCATGATTTTTGGCGGTGGTACGTGAAGCTGATACTGTCCTACCTGCGTCCATGTTGATACCGTCGTATATCCCGAGACATGCTGGAATTCATAATCGTCCTATTGATGTGCCCACTCGATACCATTTGGTATGCCAGTGCTGTATGATACGCATAGTACAGTGATATGATCCCCTACTCTCTCCCACAAACAACGACCAAAGGCATACCCGCTTTCAACAAAACAAAATATTGCCGAGAAACGTCCATGCGTGATAATTGCGAAGTACACTTGGACATATGATTCACCTACTGATCTGCTGTGGTACCCGAATAATTGTGCAGACGTGCTCCACTGGCGTAAAAAAACACAATGTCTGCGATTTTAGCACCGCTTCAACACGCATAGACAAACAATGCGTAGTGTAAGATAGGTTACTTTAATCACAGAAGTATGTTATTATGTGCTTCTCACGGTGGTGAAACAATTATCTGATGGCGCTCACTATTTGTTTTTGGAAGCGGGCATGGACTTTGGGACCACACGTTTATTATAATTTATCCCCGCAAGAAACACAGTACAAACACCACGTTCCCCTTCCTCCTCATCACGTGCACTCATCACGCAGACTGTCCAACAGTGACGCGACAGCTCGTCTGTCATCATGGAGAGGCTGACCGCCGCCGGCCGCTTCACCAGCGTGCGCCGATGTCGCGTGTTTCAGGTTGCGAAGCGGATGGCACTGCTGGTGTTCACCGACTTCGCGTGCTGGGCGCCCATCGCCTTCTTCGGCGTCACGGCCATCGGCGGCATGCCGTTCATCAGCGTCACCGACGCCAAGATCCTGCTGGTCTTCTTCTACCCCATCAACGCGTGCGCCAACCCGTACCTGTACGCGATCTTCACGCGCCAGTTTCGCAAGCAGCTGCGCCACCTTGCGGCCGGCTGCCGGCTGGTGCGCCGGCCGGGCACGCGCCGGCGCGCGCGCAGTCGCGCAGCGTCGCCGCACGACGCGCTCAAGCTGTCGGCCGGCTCGCGCAGCGGGGCGACTCAGCCGCGCAGTGGACAGACCGTGGTCGAGATGCTGTCCCTGAAGCCGGCGCGCCAGTGCGGCCAATAGAGCCGTTTCGAACTGTAAACCCACCCAGAATGTGTTGTCGAGAATCTGCTGATGGACGTTTGGCGCGTGTGTGTGAAGTTGAGAGCGTTGCTGTCTGTTATATTGCCTCTCGATTTGTATGTGCACTCGAATCTCAGGCATTAAACGCTTTATCAAATTTCAGGCAACCTAATCGAACGCCCGAGTTATTGTTTATGACACCATTCGATGTTTGTACGTCGGGGCCATTCCTGGACAATTTCCTTCATCAACAACACGTTGAAGCACGGTACAGCATGTTTTACTGCCATGTACCGGGTGTCTGAAATGTTCGTTCCCCTGCATGGGAAAGGATAACTGGCTCGTTTTTTCTTCTATTTCCTGATATTTCAGGCTGTTGCGGTACCAAGGAAACGATCACTACAAATGACTTCACATGCACCTCGGAACCGTGGCGTTTGTATATGATATCACTTCTTAAATAGTTTCGCTGAAAGCTTTACAACGCTTTGACCTCTTTAGTTGCTTCGGGGCATGCAACCTTCGCCACGTGGCCGGCGTGGTGGTGGGGGAGCGGCCGACTGAGCGGTATTGGTGTTTCAGCGGTTCAAGCTTCGAAAACGTTCATCACTTTTTGATTGCACGCCGAGACAGGCATAACTGTTGCACAACCTCTTGCTGATTGCGCCCAGCCTCTGCGATTCCGATGGGCGGCGTATGAGCGGGCTGGTGGGACGGGAGACGCCCGTGCTTCCAGGGACGAGTAGCCGGGGTAAGATCCCCGTCTTCCAACCGAAAGATTGTGGCTTGTAGTCCCGTCTGTCGCCACCCTTCGCCCACGATTAGACGACGCGATAGACTGGTGACGCTCTCTGGTCCGACAGTCGACGTGTTGTAAAACCAATAGCCACCAAAACCATATTTCCGTAATGAATCAAACCGCACGCTATAGCCATGACATATTTCCCCGTGGAAGTCACCGAACCTTAACACGCGCCTTGGAGAGGGGGGGCGAAATCCGCCCACCCCTCCGGTTTTTCGTACATAATTACAGATTTTACCATTCGATATACGCCATTTCTTGTGTACCTCCTTCGAAATGACCGACGCGTTGCTTAAAGTAACAAAAATAGAAATCGGCCGAACATTTTTCGAGTCAGGGGACGCTAAACTAAAAAAAAATTGCAGCTCCGGACCACAAGAATCAGCGCTAATTTGTTACCCGTATATGGGCAAAAAGGAAGTGCTTTTAGCAATATAAGCGACTTGTTTTATGTATGTTGTTATGTTGTATAGTTTTGAGGTCATGTTAGGTCACCGAGGTCAAGTCAGGTCAAGTTGATGACAGGGTAATGGAACCAAACTTGATCAACCGGAATGTTGTCATATATGCAAATGACTGTCATGTGATTGGTGTCACTTGCATGTTGCTCCCTAAATATCCTGCGAACTACTGTTTGTCACTGTGTACCTAAGCCTTTCCATACTTTATTCATGTATTTCACTCCTTTCTTTGCGAAGCCGATTGCGCAGAGCCGCCCAATGGAGCAGTCGTGCGGGCGGCCTGCTTCCGGTAACTGGAGCAGGTAATGACCTGATAGTGCTGTTATATAGGCTACCTGGGGTCAAATACCGTGTCTGACATCTGTATTGCACCATTTGAAATGTCAAAAACCCAATGATGCCCACTTCGGAGTATTTAACCCGTCCCGTCTCGGGGGTGGGGTCTTCAATCGCCCCCACCCCCTCAGTTTTTTTTTCGCGGATAGTGAACGAACGGCGCGAGTAGCGCGTCGAAAATTCGCACAGCTTTTTCCACATCTATTTGGCATGCAGTGTTCAAATTTTAAAGTCAGGTCATCTAGGGTCAACGAGTTAGTGAAGGTCAAGTGAGGTCACCTCCAAAAACGTTCAACCAGTCGTCACGCTTTAAGGAATACAGATATTTTAATGAAACTTTCAGCGTTTGCTTATATTTAGGGGTGCAACAAAACGTAAGAGAGGGATTTTTTCTCTCATTTTTTGTCGTTTTTGACTACATATAAATTTTGGATATTTGCCTATTGCAATTCAAATCGAAGATTCTAGCTAAAGGAAGCATTTTTTCTTGCGGCAAGTTGACTTCCAACAACGTTTATCGGTCTGTTCTACCCATTGCAAAAGGAAAATTAAAGAAACTTGACAACTCAAAATTTTGAAAGTTCAAAAACTTTTTTACGGGCCGACAAATTGCATGGCCCTGGTCGATTTTCCTGTCCTTTTATCATTCCAAATAAAAATCTTATTCTTCAAATATCCACCAAAATGGACTCCCCAGAGCCAAAAGATAATTAATGCAAGTCGTGAAAAGTCGTGAAAATCTAGCCCCCCTGGTGACGTCACTTTACGGGGAAAATTATTGTGGGGTTTGATCCGGACACTACTCGTCGAGCGTTTTCCGATGACACCTCTTTCGTTTTCGTGCGACGCTTAGTTCGGATTTTAGAGGAGGTTACTAACCCCCCGAAACGGGGTGTGAGAATTTGACCGGAAAGACGTCGCGGGTTACACACAATCACAGCGATCCATGACAACGACAAGCCAAGTCACGGAAAACCAGAAAAGCTCGGCATTTTGACCTCATTTGACCTTGAAGATATCGACCTAAGGCCATGAAATTCGCACTACTATGCCCATCCACCGTGTGTTGCTCCAGCTTTACCCAACAATTTCGTTGCTCCAGCTTTAATAGGAGCCGAGATCTTACGGGGCGGAATCCACTCCCCCCACCCCCTCCGGTGCGCGTAGTTTTCAGAGGCCCTCCAGTCCGCGTGTTAAAACACGCGACCAGTTTCCACGGCAACCTTCCTACGGTGTTTACAAAGAAATAACGTGGTACCGTGAAGCAAATGGCTTCAGCACGCTAACAAGCATGTGGGAACGAACTTGCGACACCCGTCTTTACAAAATAAGTTGTGAGACTGGGGCAAATACTTCACCCAGCATTTTCCTGAGTGAGAAAAAGTGAATTGCTGTGGCCATTGAAGAGTGGAGAATGTGTGCCAAGGGGCCTGTAGGCAATTCGCAACAGTGTATGCTTAATAATTAGTTGCTAGCAGTAGTAAACTTCCTCGTCAATATATTTATTTTAGTTAGCTCAGGTGTAGCACACGCATGCTTGACAACTGTACCACCGATGTACACAGACGACGGCTGATAGTTCATTTGAATCGTTATTCACGATAGCCACTCGCCAAGGTGGCGCGGAGACGCAAAGCCGTCCTGGGGAGCACTTACTCTGTCGCATAATGAGTGAAGCCGTTGTCACTGAGCGCGTACTGTTCTTGCCGCGCAGCTGTTCTCCGTACGTAATGTTCTGTATGCGTTCCAATTGCGATATCCACGTCAGTTACTACATTGTTGGTGTTTATGTGGTGCATGCTGATCGACCGCATCCGGGACGATGTGCGAGAGTACGTCAGTATCGGATTCCGCTGTTGAGCGTGCGAAATGTTTTTATCCGTCTGGAGCCGGTGACTTGTGATCTTTTGATTCATACTATAGATTCCGAGAAACGCGAGGAACGGCCGGGCTGAATGTTAAGCACATTGCAAATATTGAAGGTCTCCCGGTACCAATTATTGTTGAATGACTGTTGTTGTTGTTGCCCAACGGTTGTTTAATTGCCCAGTTAAATATTTGGATTCTTGGAAATAATGATCAAAATCAGGTGCGTGAACATTAGAGCTTCAGAAACTTATGCCTATGTACATGGTCGAGAAAGAAAGAATATGTGCGGGCCGATTCGACCCGACCCAACCCGACCGGACCTGACCTGACCTGACCTGATCTAACCTGACTCGATTCGACCAGACTCACCCGATCACGAATGCAAGAAAACATCCAGAATGACGGACAGTTTTTAATTGTACCATATATTCTGAGGCGAGCCTCCATTACACTCCACCCCTTCGTCGAGAGTGGGCTTGTCCCAGCGGAGCCGCGCGTGGCCATGTGGAACGTTCCAACTCTGAGGGATGAGACGAGTATATATATATCTACATATATATATATATATATATATATATATATATATATATATATATATATATATATATATATCTTGAATAATATCTGGACAAATTATACAAAAGTGGCACATAGAGAGACACTATATTTCCAACACAAAGCATATCATCAACGTTTCGGCCGCAGGCCTTCTTCAGTTACGTCATCCTGAAGGAGGCCTGTGGCCGAAACATAGATGATGTGCTTTTTGGTGGAAATATAGTTTCTGTCTATGTGCCACTTATTGTATAATATGTTATATATATATATATATATATATATATATACATATGGAGAGAGAGAGAGAGAGAGAGTGAAGGAGGGGGGGGGTTTTTATTTTTTTTTTTAAATAAGTTTTTTTTTAAAATGGTAAAAAAAAATTTATTTTATTTTTAAAAAAAAAAAAGAAAATTTTTTATTTGGGGGGGGGGGGGGAAAAAAAAAAAAAAAAAAAAAAAAAAAAAAAAAAAAAAAAAATTTCCTAATTTTTGGTTTTTTTTTTTTTTTAAAAAAAAAAAAAAAAAAAAAAAACCAGGGGGGGAAAAAAAGGGGGAAAAAAAAAAAAAAAAAAAAATAAAAAAAAAAAAAAAAAAAAAAAAAAAAAAAACTCCCCCCTACCTATTAATTTTTTTTATTTATAATTAAATAAAAGAAAAAAAAAAAAAATTAAAAATTAAATATAAAAAAAAAAAGAAGGGGGGAAAAAAAAAAAAAAAAAAAAAAAAAAAAAATTGTTTATATTGTTAAAAAGGGATTTTTAAGATATAGAAATGAAGTTTTTTGCTACTTGACCTTTGTGTGTGAGTGATGTTTGTGTGGATGTGTTATTAAAGTTGTTTGTTGGAGGAAAAATTAAATTATTAGAGATGGTTTTATGATGAAATTGGCTTTTTTTCATGTTTTCTTTTTACATATATCGTGCTGACCAGGGTGGTAAGGGGTTGGCCCGGGGGCGTAGTTGAGGTGGCGTTCGGGGGAAAGGCGTTCTGTAGGTTCCGTTCTGGTTTGCGGGGCCCCTGAAATAAAAACCGTTTTTCAGGAAGGTTGGTGTTCGCCCTAAATGTTGCTCGGGCGCTCCGGTGCTTGCGGGCGGCCTGGGAGCCCTCGCAAGCCCCCGTCCTGGTCTCCCCGTTTTGTTTTCGTGGTTGATCCGTGTTGTAAATTGTGCGTGTGGCTTTTGAAAATTAAATCGTTGCCTTGCCCGTCGTCTCGGTGGGTTCGCCTCTCGGTTTGCGGTGTGCGTCACCCCCTCTCGACTGGCGTCTGGGGGGGTGGGGGCTGTGAGTTGTCCCCCGTGGCTGCGGTGTCTTACCGCGTTTTCCGGTACTCCGTTGGGGGGAGTTATATGAAAACGAAGGGTGTTGGGCGCGGTGGGTTGGGTAAAGAGTAGAGAGAGAGAGAGAGAGATATGGATAACAGGGTTGTGATTGTTGACAGATGAGGAACTGGCCTCTAAGCGTTCTGCTGAGCCTCGTCGTGGTCTTGCTGGTCAGCCATGCAAACGCTGCAGAACCAGGTGAGGTGGACCGGCCGACCCGGTGTCTCGGCTGGAAGACGTCTGCCCACCCCTCACTTAGGGGTCAGGTGGGCCCTTCTCTTGGCGACAGAACTCCTTGGGACAACACCGGATTCTTCAGACAACATCAGGCATCAATGTTCCGACGGAGGCCTGATTCCCCAGGGGGGTCTTAGACTTCCAGTAGCAATTTCCAGTCTTCGGAAATACGTCGCACGTTCGGGGCCCCTCGAAGCCGGAGACCCATTCGTGGCCCATGCATGGGCATTTGTAAGTGCGACGGAGGAATCCCGGAACGTTAAGTCCGGCCGGGAACATATTCCTGAGAGCTTGAGAAGACCCTTGAATCCGCAAAGGTCCATTAAGCCTGAAGGGGTCATTGAACTAGGGGGCTTAAAGCAGGAGACCTATTCTAACACTAAACCCCTTTGGTCGTGGTGGCTCCTGTAGAAGTTGGAAGGGCCGTGGAATGATTATAGCTCCTGAGGCTTCAGTTTTCCTAGGAGTTTGAAAGCCTCTGGATATTTATGAAATCTGATTCTTCTGTTAATTCGAAGACCCATGAGGACTTGAGTTTCGGGAGCTTGAGAAATTGATACGAACAGGCGTGGTTCTTGGAAGCTGGATGGGCTCTTTCACGCCTAAAGTTTTTGAAGACACTGTAGGGCCCTTTTCAACTAGAAGTACCCCTTGAAGCTGGAAATTCCCCATCAAGCTTGAGCTGCTTGTTGGTGATGGAGGGCCTCTGATATATGGTCCCCGGCGCTCTCACTTATGAACCTTATATTAACTAAGAGTAGGGCCTATTACGCCACACAGTGTAGTGCATTCAGCTAAATGCGGCCACTTAAACGGGCAGAGAGGAGATAATAGTGATGGCAACTCTTGCGTACATCTTTTTCTCTTCCCATAAAATGTTGTTTTTTAACAACAGGAGGGAATTCCAGGCACTTTTCCAATCTTGCGGAGAGTATACCGTTGCCCTACCTTGGCCTATCTTGGCTAATTCCTGACCGCACCATTGATCGAAACTGCCTTCCCAGGCATCAAAGGTGAGCGACATGCGGACAACTAGTGCACCGTGCATGCTATTTTATCTTCTTGGATGTGGTTTAGCTCAATGTGTTCAATATGTACACATGAGCTTGGCAGAGGACGTGGGGCATGTACGGTGAATATATTCGACATATCCCAGGTCGGTTGTAGGCGTTGCATTGAATGGCTGGCAATTACTTATCTGTTTTTTTTCTGGAAACCCCTGCTCCGTTGATTTGAAATGGTTTGTGCATTTGAAGGACATATTACAGACTTTTCTGTGATTAGGTGAAGCTGAGTCCCAACATGATATCTTGTCGATAGAAGCGCTCAAGAAGACGTGCAAGTGGTGCTGAGGTCACCTGTACCGGCACTCCTGCATAGCGTGGCAGTAAAACGGGAGGTCCATTAATGTTGGACAATTGTGTGTAGCATTCGCCATATCATTTTTTTTATAAATACAAAGGGATGGCATTGCATGAAAAGAAGCCACCGAAAATGATATTTATTTCTCACCATTAAATAATTCCCTTCCTCCTCCTGGCGGGAGCTCCCATCATCATCGATTGTGGAGAACAGAAGGGCAAGTCGATGATATTTTGATCCTTCACTACGCAGAGAATCTTGATTTTAACGGATTTTTCCGAATTGGTGACCACCACAGTGGTAGTCAAAGTGAACATCGCCGTTGAGACGTATGTGAACACGAAACGGCCATCGCGCACCGACGTGGAGAGCAGCGACGACTCCAGCTCGGTCTCGCTGCAACAGACCGCCACCGGCCGTCAGTTGGGACAGGTCAGGTCACGCCACGGGTGAGGTCATGCGCTCGAATCATCGCAAGCGGATCAGATCGAACACTCTGGTCAGGTCAAAAGGCCCGTTGGGCGAAGATCATGAACCGCTCAAATAAACAGGCCACGTCAATTTAGATTCACTTTTGCCCTCGTGTTATCTGGGCAATGTTAGCACCTTGTGCATCGTAATAGATATGTGCGCAAACGATGAAAAGGTGATCTATATACACGAAAAAACTAATGAAACTCATGATCTCAATTCTCAGTCGTTGTGATAATATGACGCTAGTAACATACAGTCCTGAGGTATAAAAAGCCTGTAACGATCTATCCAATTATAATCATGGCCATATTATTGCGCATGAGGAAGGGAAGTTGGCAGCAGTTTATATGTCTTTGGGTGTAGCATGGATCATAGGAACACCATTTTCACAAATAAAGTTGTTCTACGCTGGGGAGTGGGTGATGTTCAGCTCTGTAGCTATACATTGGTACGAGCTATACATTGTTACGAATGTACAGAGCTATACATTCGTACCGATGTATAGCTCTGTAGAACAGGAATATGTCACACCAGGACACCTGGTACTGTGGATTCCCCTCCCCCACTTGACGGGCAGCTCATGCTGAAGTGTTCTTGGCGCCTTTCCGACTGCTGAGTGGCGTTTCACCTGGGCAGCTGAGGGTGTTCCTCATCCCTGGCGAGTAGATTGGCTGGCAAGATGTGCAGTTTCCTAAGGTTACGGCGCCGTCTGGTACATGCAGTAGTAAATACGATGTCCGCAAAGCAGCTGTAGAGGCTAGTGACTGTGGTTTCCTCGAGAACGGTTACTGTGTCGGTGCGGAATATGGCCAGCAGGCGGTCCTGCCGAGCTGGCGCTGCGGAAACACGAACGGAGAAGTTAGAAACCGCTGAAACCATCCGGGACAGAAGGGACAGGTCCGGAGCCACCCGGGACATGCAGGACAGGTCCAGAGCCACCCGGGACATGTGGGACGGCTTTTGGTCAGCCCAGGACATGTGGGACGGGTCTGGATCAACACGGGACAGGTGGGACGGGTCTGGAGCCACCCGGGACAGGTGGGACAGGTCTGGAATCACCCGGTTCATGCGGCACAGCAGCGTATGCTTATTGCAGTAGTAGGCTCGTAAACGACACTTGATATGCCAGCCAATTTGGCCAGCCAATTTGGAGGAGCAAGGAAACAAAATGACTTAATAGTGATGAGTAAAGGTCATTTTCAGTGGCTTCTTTTCATGCAACGCCATCGGGATGTATTTTTTAAAAATGATATGGCGAATGCCACATACAAATGCCAGACGTTAATGGACCACCGTTTCACTGCGACGCTATACAGGAATGCCGGTACAGGTGACCTCAGCACCACATGCACGTCCTCTTGAGCGCTTCTATCGACACAGATATCATGTTGCGACTCAGCTTCACCTAATCACGAAAAACGTCTGTAATATGTCCTTAAAATGCACAAACCATTTAAAATCAACGGAGCAGGGGTTTCCAGGAAAAAAAACAGATATGTAATTACCAGCCATTCAATGCAACGCCTACAACCGACCTGGGAGATGTCGAATATATTCACCGTACATGCCCCAGCGTCCTCTGCCAAGCTCATGTGTACATATTGAACACATTGAGCTAAACCACATCCAAGAAGACAAAATAGCATGTATGGTGCAGTAATTGTCTGCATGTCGCTCACCTTTGATGCCTGGGAAGGCAGTTTAGATCAATGGTGGGGTCAGGAATTGGCCAAGGTAGGGCAACGGTATACTATCCGCAAGATTGAAGAAGTACCTAGAATTCCTTCCTGTTGTTGAAAAAAAAACATTTTATTTGAAAGAAAAAGATCTACGCAAGTATTCTCATCACTATTATCTCCTCTCTGCCCGTTTAAGTGGCCGTATTTAGCCGAATCCACCACCCTGTGCGGCGTAATAGGCCTTTCTCCTGGTGCATATCAGGTTTGAAAGTGAGCGCGCCGGCGACCAGATATCAGTGGCTCTCCATCACCAACAAGCAGCTGAAACTTGATGGGGAATCTCCAGCTTCAAGGGGTACTTCCAGTCCAAATGGGCCCATACAATGTCTTCAAAAGCTTAAGCGTCAAAGAGCCCATTCAGCTTCCACGAACCACACCTGTTCGTACCAATGTCTCAAGCTCCCGAAACTCCAGTCCTCATGGGTCCTCGAATTAAAAGAAGAATAAAATGTCGTAACTAACCAGAGGCTTTCAAACTCCTAGGACCCCTGAAGCCCCAAGAGCCATAATCACTTTACGGACCATCCAACCTCTACAGGAGCCACCACGCGCCAAAGGGTTTAGTGTTAGAAGAGGTCCTCCTGCTTTAAGCGCCCCCCTCCAGGTTCTATGACCCCTCCAGTTTTAATGGGCACCTGCAGATTCAAGGGTCTTCTCAAACTCCCAGGAATATGTTCCCGGCCGGACTTAAACTTCCGGGATTCCTCCATCGCACTTACAAATGCCCATACATGGGCCACGAATGGGTCTCCGGCTTCGAGGGGCCACGAACGTGCGACGTGTTTCCGAAGACTGGAAATTGCTACCGGAAGTTTAAGAGGTTCTAGAGAATCGGGGCCCCGTCGAAACATTGATGCCTGATGTTGTCTGAAGAATCCGGTGTTGTCCCAAGGAGTTCTGTCGCCAAGAGAAGGACTCACCTGACCCCTAAGTGAGGGGTGGACAGACATCTCCCAGCCGTGACACCGTGTCGGCCGGTCCACCTCACCTGGTTCTGCAGCGTTTGCATGGCTGACCAGCAAGACCACGACGAGGCTCAGCAGCACGCTTAGAGACCAGTTCCTCATCTGTCAACAATCACAACCCTGTTACCCATGGACCGGGTACAATTAATGACACTGGCGAATCTAGCCCACCGGTTTGGGGGGAATAACATTCATATTTTGGCGTCAGCACCCGTCCTTCCCCCTCCCAATGTCGTGCCTAAGGTTTGCATGAGAGAGTTAGGATGGATTTGGAGGGTGTCCATCCTGCCACTATTTTTCGCCTCATAGAAATGCTGGCAAATGCACTGTAGTATACACTCAGCATGGCTGATGCCAAATTATGTTGGCATCAACAACAGGCTTCCCTTTGTTGAAGGAAAACACTGAAAAAAATATAAAAGTTGCCAATCTTTCCATGGTAAGCTGGAATCCAGTTACAGATCTGTTATATTCCCACTCTTTCCATAGTGCGAAAACCCTGACCTGTTGTTAACTGACCACATTAGCAGCTGTCTCCAAGATAATCATTATTGAGAAAAGTGTTAATGTGAACTTGGAGTAAAAGCAAGCAAGCTGATGTCAGTCTCTTTAGGGTGGTGCAACTCTGGATCGCAGGAGGCACAGCCTGGGCTGGGGCCGACTTCTGGTGCAGGCAGAAGATCGAATGTGCTCCAGAATCTACTATGCTACCATATTGAGCTTCCGAACAATAATGAAAATACCTTTATAATTTAAGATTATTTCACCCGGAGCGCTATTTTCAAAGTTACGGTACATTAATTTAGTTTACCTCTGTTGGTCTTGGGGGGGGGGGGCAAGACATGATGGCCCCCCTTTGAGGCGCTTCGGGGGGCCTTGGCCGGAATGCCTTCCCCCTTGGATCCGCCAGTGATTAATGACATGTTGTCACGAACATGGGAAAATGCTAGTGTTATGGTGTTATCAGCATTACGCGCAAAACGATAAAAAACGGAAACAACGGAAAAGCATGGAAACCGGTGAGTGCCGCAGCGAACCCCTTACACTACTGTAACAGCTGATTTGAGCTGTGTGTTGGGGGAGAAGCTGTTAGTTTGTCTACAATTTGGTGGGCTATGTACATAATGAGAGGGTCATGCTGTTTTCTGGACACTTGTGCACAACTGTTGTCGTAAAACATTGAGAAGCAAGTAATAATGTCTTGTCTTGGTAGCCCTTGATGGATTGCAACAATAGTCTGGTGCATAATAATACTATAATGCACAATAATAAATAGTCGCGACTTCTAATCTGGCACTGCACTTTCTGTAAGTCATGGTAAAGCGAATCATCATTGCATGACGTTCACAAAACCTCTCCGAATATTACACGTAAGAGGACCATGAAGTGGAACTGAAACACCAGTGTCGATTAAGTACGTAAGTACTAAATCGTATGCACAACCCAAACCTTCAGACCGGGGGAGATCAGACCTCGTGTAGAATGGATGGAGTAAGTCTAACGACATTCCATTACACATGGTTGTCATCCACAACACGTAAGGAGAGTTCACCTTGTAATTTGGGACCGATTCCTTACAGGAGGCCGCTGCCGAAGCAACTGAACAGCCAACCCTCTGCTGCTGTGGTTAAATACCCGGCCGAAGCGATTACCTACTCCAAGTCACATTCCAACTTCCCCGCTGACATGGCCTCACAATTATCAAGAGAAAGATAGAGAGATAGACAGACAGAGAGAGAGAGAGAGAGAGAGAGAGAGAAGAGAGAGAGAGAGAGAGATAGAGAGAGATAGAGATAGCGAGAGAAAGAGAGAGAGAGAGAAAGAGAGAGACAGAGAGAGAGAGAAAGAGAGACAGAGAGAGAGAGGGAAAGAGAGAGAGAAAGGATCACGGACAAGCAGCTAGTGAAAATGATAAAAGAGAAAGAGTGGAGAGAGGGCCTGAAAGTGGCGTTTACGTGTACGTTATGTAAGATTAGGCGCTTCGGCCTCCTCAGACTATTTCGCGCCGTTGATATAAAACGAACCAGGTATTAAATCGCAAAAGCCAATCTATAAATTCCTATAATAAGTCGGTTTGTGGGAGAAAAATGAGAAGTAGCTTGAAAATAAGGAAAATAAGTGGGTGATCGTTCTCAACAATGAGGGCAAAGAGAAGGGAATGCTGTGTTTGTGGTAGTAATCGGTAAGTTGTCCATGGCCATGGTATTGGGTAAAAAACATAGGGCAGACTAGGGGGGAGGGGGGGGTGGGGGGGAGGACAGGGCGCCCCCCGCCAAAAAAAAAGGAAAAAAAAAATTATAACAGGAATTTTGCCTAGGGCTGGAATCTCCCCTGAGTGGAGCTCTAGGGCACTGGCAGCAAACACCACGGTAGGAAAGCTCTGCCATGAGCTAGGTTTTACATTTGTAGACAAGTGGAGCAGGTTTTATGCATCGTGGGACCTCTATCAGAGGGATGGCCTGCACTTTTCTGAGAAGGGGAGTCCATGTGTTAGGCAAATTATACGAGCATGTCCTTCAGGGAAACTAGGAAATGGGGTGGGGAGGGATGAAATTGCATTGCCAACTCAGGAATATTCCAATAGTGTCAGCCAAGGCAATAGAACCTCAAAGTCTGCAAATAGGGACAGCAGCAACTCAAGGGGACAGAGTTATAGTTCATCTAGTGATAAAAGAACTCCTCAATATGAAAAAGCCAAAGGTGGTTTTGGAGCATTCGTTAAGTGTATGATGTTTAATGCTAAGAGCATCCGTTCCAAATTTGATGAGTTCAAGTGTCATGTTGCTGAGGAGGAACCTGATTTTGTTTGCATTACGGAGGCATGGGTCAGTGAAGGGTATTTTGGAGATAACTTACAGGACTATGAGATCCAGGGATACAATATGGTTTTCGTGCAATAGGGGTCCAGCAATTAAAGGGGGTGGTGTAATGCTCTATATGAATAGCTTATTCAGTTCTCAAAAAGTAGCAGGTGGGGATAAAAATGTGTCTGTGGAGTCCATTTGGCTTGATGTCACTGTGGGAAAAGGCAACAGCAATACTCTTAGGATAAGAGCTTTCTACCGATCAGGAACCCTGCCACATTCTCAGCAACTGGAGCTTGACAAGGTGATTTGTGAGGAAATCAGTAGAAACTTTAAGAGGAAGTGCCTTATTCTCGGTGACTTTAATCTAAAAGGTTATGAAAATGCTGGTGTTGGCTCCCCATCATGCAAAATGTTTAGGAAATGCCTTGAAGAGGACCTGTTCTTACACCAGTTTGTATCGGAACCTACCAGGCATGGTTCATTCTTGGACCTTGTATTCTCGGATTTAAGTGACTTGGTTCAAGACTTGACTGTAGGCAAAATTCTGGGAAAAAGTGACAATAACATAGTTAGATTCAGGGCACACGTAGGGGAAATTATCAAGGATAATTTGGTAAAGGTTCCAAATTTCAACGGAGCAGACTTTAACGGCATGAGAGCGGCGTTAAGTGCCATCAGATGGGAAGAAGAATTCTCCAATTTAAATGCCTGTGAAATGTGGGAAAAGTTCAAATCTTACTTGAAGGAAACTCAGATTAGACATGTCCCCCAAAAGCAAAGACGCAAAAGAAGGGTAGGAAAGCCAGCATGGCTTACACCAGACGTGATAAAAGCAATTAAGGCTAAGAAAACTGCATTTAGAGTTTTTAAAGAAGCCTCAAATGTCGTTAATCTAAAGGCGTATCGAAAAGCTAGGGACACTGTGAAGCAAAAAACCAGAGCAGCAAAGCGAGCAAAAGAACTGGATTTAGCTAGAAACTGTAATGGGGACAGTAAAAAGTTCTTTAGTTTCTACAAGCTGAGTAAAGTTTCTAGCACAATTGGTCCACTGGAAGTAAACGGGACTACATTGGGTGAGGATAGTGAGATGGTTGAGGAGCTGAGCAAGCAGTTCAAATCAGTGTTTACATTGGAAGATATGACCAATCTGCCGACCATACACCATAGTTCAGTGACATGGGAACTGACAAATGATGTTGATTTCATTGATAGTGATGTTGTTTACAATCATATCAGGAAAATAAAGCCAAATAAGGCAGCAGGACCTGATGATATTTATGCTAGGGTGTTGCGGGAAACTGAAAAGGAACTGGCATTTCCACTTAGTATAATATTTTGTAGATCAGTTTCGCATAAGGAAATTCCAGCCGATTGGAAAAGGGCAAATGTAGTTCCTATTTTCAAGAAAGGAGAAAGAGGGAAAGTTGAAATTTATAGGCCAATAAGTCTCACATCCCTAGTCTGCAAGGTACCCGAATCAATTATCAAGGATAGAATAGTTAGTTATCTGGAAGGTAGCAGATTGATTCAAAATACTCAACATGGGTTTGGAAAAGGACGATCGTGTCTCACAAACCTCTTGGACTTTTTGAACTTCGCCACAGAACAATTTGATCAGGGAATTCAGGTTGATGTAGCATATCTTGACTTTAGTAAAGCCTTTGACAAGGTACCCCATAAACGGTTAATGATACAGCTTCAGTCCCATGGTATTGCAGGTAGCATCTTAAAATGGATAGCGTTGTCGCTTTCAGATAGACGGCAAAGAGTGATGCTAAATGGTACAATGTCATCATGGCAAAATGTTCTTAGTGGAGTCCCCCAGGGGTCAGTACTAGGGCCGTTACTGTTCATTATATTTGTAAATAACACTGAAAGTGGCCTAAGCAGTAAAGTTTTGAAATTTGCGGATGATTTGAAGGTCTTTAGGGCAATAACAGGTCAGGATGAGCATATCTCGCTGCAAAAAGACTTAGACGAACTTGTGAAGTGGTCCGAAGAATGGCAAATGAAATTTAACTTTGATAAGTGCAAAATCATGCATGTAGGTAAGCAGCATATGAAGGCTCCATACTTGATGGGTGGCCAAGTGCTATCCGTCACTCAACAGGAGAAGGATTTAGGTGTTATTCTAAACACAAAACTGGGGGCATCAGAACAGACCAAGGAAGCCAGGAAGAAGGCACTGAGAATGCTCGGGGAAATAAATAGGAATGTATCATACAGAAGTGAGGAAGTGATCAGGAAGCTTTACTGTGCATACGTCAGGCCACATTTGGAATACGGCATCCAAGCTTGGTCTCCTAGCTATGAAAAAGATTGTTGGCTTTTGGAAAGAGTACAAAAGAGGGCTACAAAAATGGTTAATGGCATAAGCAACCTGGCATATGAGGAAAGATTGAAGAAATGAAATATGTTTTCACTTAGATATAGAAGGCTGAGAGGAAATCTCATCGAGGTCTTTAAATTTGTCAATGGTCTGGAGAGGGGATACCTTGGGGAAATGTATGAATTGAACAGAAATGATGCAATTAGAGGTCATAAATTCAAAATTAAAGTTAACCACAGCAGAACAAGGTTAAGGCAAACTTTCTTCACCAACAGGGTAGTGGAACACTGGAACCAGCTGCCAGAAAACATCGCCAGTAGCAGCACATTGAACATCTTTAAAAACAGCATAGACAATCATTATCAGAATAGAGGGCTTGCTTTTCAGTATTACAGGGAGGGCTGATTGACAGATTTGGTGGGCAACTGGTTCAGTGTACAGAGTGCAACCAAGAAGGGCCCTTGTGGCTCATAGTTGCACTAATCTTTTATGTCTTTTGTCTTTATGTCTTTATGATGCACCTCCTGTCCCTCCTACGTTTACAAAATACCCGCTCTAAATGTCGCACACGAGAGTCTCCTATGACCAGCACTGACTCCTTACTACTACTATCATGGGGGCAGTCATCCAATGCCTCGAATATATTTGTTGTTAATATGCCTGCCCGCCGGGCCGGTCGGCTAGACTTCCTCCCGCTCCTACCACTTGCCACCTGCCACTCACTGACCCTTTCCTTAGGTTCGCGTCTCCAAATCCTCCACCCCCGGACCTCATGCCACTTCCCCTCCTGTGACCTATCAGAACTACCCCTCCTCTGTTCACTATTAACACTCCCCTCTCGAGAGATCCCAGCCACCTCCACAGTAGGGGAAGCCTCAGCTACCTTTTGGCCTGCGACCACCTGGGCATATGATGTCCCTGCTACGGAGTGACCCCTTGTTTCTTTATCTTGCCTACCCTGTGCAACAAGGGCAGCCTTGAGCTTGGAAACCTCTGCCTTAAGGGTCCTAATTTCTTCCTCTAGTGCCTGCATCCTGGTCGAAACCATCCTAAACGCTGCAGCTTATGCCTAGATTTAGATTCAAATTAACTCGCTAAACAACCGACAAAAAAGCTAACTATCATTGACTATAAATCGCTACCTCCTATACTGTCAGTTAATTATCTGAGTACCTCAAGAAAAGCAGAAACTATTAAACAATTGTTTTTTTAATGTTTTTTTAATTAAATAAATAAACAAGATGTCTCATCTAATTGTCTTCCACACAAGTAGACAACTATATGAATATCCCTTTTGATATCACTTATGGCTAGACAGAAAAATGAACAGTCACACAGCACTTATGAATACCCCCAACTTAATACTAATTAAACTATCTTAAACTTCAACACCAAACACACTATGCACACCAAAAAAATAAGTAAAGTATGTTAGGATAGTATGAATGTTTTCTAATGTACTTATGCAATCTACACACTTGTAATATATCCTACTACAGAAATCGAAGCGTCGAGAACACGCCGAAATCTACGAGGCCTCGCCTTGGCGTACACAGAGATGGCGCACGGCGGCGTCGCTAGGTTAATATAGTATAGTTTGCGTGCTACGAAAATGCTTATAAGATAAAAACTAATGAAATATAATCAGAGAAGTAATTGCTAAACACCCATCCACAGTTTAGACTAGAGTGCTGCCCAGTTCTGCAACGACTTATCTGGAAACCTGGAGCTCCGACGGACGTCCTCCCACCTTGACACCTGGCGGCAAACTGCAGCCAGCCAATTTGGAGTAGCAAGAAAGCAAAATTATTTAATAGTGATGGGTAAAGGTCATTTCCAGTGGCTTCTTCTCATGCAACGCCATCGGGATGTATAAAAAATGATGTGGCCAATGCTGCAAACAATTGCCCAACATTAACGGACCTACCGTTTTTCTGCCACGCTATGCAGAAGTGCCGATACAGGTGACGTCAGCACCACTTGCACGTCCTTTTGAGCGCTTCTATCGACACAGACATCGTGTTGCGACTGAGCTTCATTTAGTCACAGGAAACGTCTGTACTATGTCCTCCAAATGCACAAACCATTTCAGATCAACGGAGCAGGGTTTTCCAGCAGAAACAGATAAGTAATTACCAGCCATTCAATGCAACGCCTAAACAGACCTGTGAGATGTCGAATATATTCACCGTACATTCCCCAGCATCCTCTGCCAAAAATAAATATATTTGAAAGAAAAAAAGTCTACGCAAGTATTCCCATCACTATTATCTCCCCTCTGCCTGTTTAAGTGGCCGTATTTAGCCGAATCTAGCACCCTGTGTGGCGAAATAGACCCTTCTCTTGGTTAATATCAGGTTTATAAGTGATAGCGCCAGGGACGAGATACCAGGGGTCCTCCATCACCAACAAGCAGCTGAAACTTGATGGGGAATCTCCAGCTTCAAGGGTTACTTCCAGTCCAAATGGGCTCATGCATTGTCTTCAAAAACCTTAGCTTCAAAGAGATCATTCAGCTTCCACGCCTGTTCGTACCAATGTCTCAAGCTCCCGAAACTCCAGCCCTCATGGGTCCTCGAATTAAAATTAAAATAAAATGTCGTAACTAACCAGAGGCTTTCAAACTCCTAGGACCCCTGAAGCCCCAGGAGCCATAATCACTCTACGGACCATCCAACCTCTACAGGAACCACCACACCCCAAGGGGTTTAGTGTTAGAAGAGGTCCTCCTGCTTTAAGCGCCGCCCCCCCCTCTCCAGGTTCAGACCCTCCAGCTTTAATGGCCACCTGCAGATTCAAGGGTCTTCTCAAGCTCCCAGGAATATGTTCCCGGCCGGACTTAAACTTCCGGGATTCCTCCATCGCACTTACAAATGCCCATGAATGGGCCACGAATGGGTCTCCGGTTTCGAGGGGCCACGAACGTGCGACATGTTTCCGAAGACTGGAAATTGCTACCGGAAGTTTAAGAGGTTCTGGAGAATCGGGGCCCCGGCGAAACATTGATGCCTGATGTCTGAAGAATCCGGTGTTGTCCCAAGGAGTTCTGTCGCCAAGAGAAGGACTCACCTGACCCCTAAGTGAGGGGTGGACAGACATCTCCCAGCCGAGACACCGGGTCGGCCGGTCCACCTCACCTTGTTCTGCAGCGTATGCATGGCTGACCAGCAAGACCACGACGAGGCTCAGCAGAACGCTTAGAGGCCAGTTCCTCATCTGTCAACAATCACAGCTCTGTTATCCATGGACCGGGTACAATTAATGACACTGGCGAATCTAGCCCACCGGTTTGGGGGATTAACATTCATATTTTGGCGTCAGCACCCGTCCTTCCCCCTCCCAATGACGTGCCTAAGGTTTGCATGAGAGGGTTAGGATGGATTTGGAGGGTGCCCATCCTGCCACTATGTTTCGCTTCACTGTAGTATACAAATGCACTGTAGTATACACTCAGCATGGCTGATGCCAAATTATGTTCGCATCAGCAACAGGCTTCCCTTTGTCGAAGGAAAACACTGAAAAAAAATACATAAAAGTTGCCAATCTTTTCCATGGTAAGCTGGAACCATTAACCCCGTTGCCGATCTGTTATATTCCCACTCTTTCCACAGTGCAAAAACCCTGACCTGCTGTTAACTGACCGCATTATCAGCTGTCTCCAAGATAATCATTATTGAGAAAATTGTTAAGGTGAACTTCTTGCTTGGAGTAACAGCAAGCAAGCTGATCTCAGTCTCATTGGGGTGGTGTAACTCTGGATCGCAGCAGGCAGAGGCTGGGCTAGGGCCGACTTCTGGTGCAGGCAGAAGATCGAGACAGGAGAGGTTGGAGTCAGAAACTACCCCTTCAGAGGAAGGGTGGGATGGAGAATCCAGACTGAAGATGAAGAGAGACATATACTTCAATATGCACCTTGGAGTTCACAGCATTTTATTCCTAGACATCTTAGTTTCGAAAATTATATTGCCACAAGAACAACACAGTTTTCCATCTATCAAAATACCCCATTTGATAATCAATCCACGATTATGTCTGCAATGGGAGCTTAGGCTAGGGTAGCACGCGCCCTGTAGAGGGGCGAAATTCGACCATCCTCCAGTTTTTATATATATCTCCATATTTTACGTGGCGATTTACGCCATTCTTTGCGAAGCTGCTTAGAAATGACTGGCGCATTCCTTGAAGACAGAAAACGGAAATTTTTCGTGTCAGGGGCCGTTAAAATCAAAACTTTTCGCAGCGCCAGACACCAAAAATTGGCGTTGATGTGCTTCCCGTATATTGGCAAAAGGGAAGTATTCTTGGCGACACGAGCGATTTATTTGATGTGTATTGTTATGCTATATTGCTTCAAAGTCATGTTTGGTCACCAAAGTGAAGTCAGGTCAAGTTCATGACAGGTTAATGGAACGAAACTTGGTCAACCGGAACGTTGTCATAAATTAATATGACTGTCATGCGATTGATGTCACGTTGCATGTTCCTCCCTACACATCTTGAAAACTCCTTCTTGTCATTGTGTACCCAAGCGTTTCAACATTGTATTCATGTACTTCACTCCTTTCTTTGCAAAGCCGATTGCGCCGAGCCACCCGACGGAGCAGTCGGAAGGGCGGCCCGATTCCGGTAACTGGAGCAAGTAATGACTTGATAATGTGCTGCTATATAGGTGACTTGATGTTAAATTCCTGGTCCAGCATCATCCAGCATCCAGCACCAGTCATGCATTGTATCATTAGTAATGTCAGAAACATCATTGATGCGTATTTTGGAGCATTTGTGCACAATCACAGCGATCCATAACAATGACAAGCCAATCCACGCAAAAACAGAGGATTTTGACATTGTGACCTCATTTGACCTTGAATGTATTGGCCTGAGATCATGACATTTTTACACAATGGGTTTCACTACCGTACCCTTCCACCCTGCCAATTTCGTTGCTCCAACTGTAATAGGAGCCGAGATCTTAGGGGGCCGATATCCTCCTCCTCCAGTGCACGACATTTTAAGAGGCCCTCCGGGGGCGCGTGTTAGGTTTTGTTGCATTTTTATTTCATTTTTAAGCATTGCTTTTTTTTCTCAAACTCAAAGCATCTTTTTGGTTTTCTATTGCTCACATACTGAAAAGCAAACAACTTTACGGTAAATTAGTGGTCCTAATTGGTATCATTCACATTCATAAACAATGCATTGCAAAGGTATATTCCAAGGATTCATAAAACGCCTTCAAGCATGAATTTACTACATAACCTACCTTGTCAGAATTTGTTCAAAGGATTTTTGTTTTGTTTTGATCTGAAAAGGCACATAAGAAATGGACCAGAAACCAGTCAAACCTAATCTGTTCTTGCAGAAAACAAATTTATTGGAATAATGTGTTTCAAAAAGTCTTTCAAGATGTTGTTTTCAACCAAAAAGGAAGCCCTAACCCAACCTAATCTAACCAAGCTGAACCAAACCTAACACTATACACTTGCTTCCTGGAGGCAAAACGTGTAAACCTTGTTTTGTGGATAACACGCGCTCTGAAGGACCTCTGAAGATTGCGGGCACTGGACTGGGGCGGATTCCGCCCCCATCCTTCTAAGATCTTGGCTTCTATTAAAACTGGAGCACCGGAATTCTCAGGGTGGATGGGTACGGTCGTGAACTCTATCGTGTACAAACTTGGTGACGTGACATTAGATCAATATGTTCACGGTCAAATGAGGTCAACATTTCAAAATTGTCTGGTTTTGCGTGGCTTGAGTTGCCATTGCTCTGGATCGCTGTGATTGTATTGAAATGCTCCGAAATGGGCACAAATGATGTTTTGGGCACAATACGGATGAAAAGCCTGGCATTTGACCTCAGGTTACCTATATAGCAACACTTTATTAGGCCATTGCATGCTCCAGTTACTGGAACCGGGCCGCCCGTCCGACTGCTCCGTTGGGCGGCTCGGCGCAATCGGTTTCGCAAAAAATGAGTGAAGTACATGAATATAGTATGGAATCCTTTGGGTACACAAAGACAAACACTAGTTTTCAGGATATGTAGGAGTCACATGCAAAGTGACATCAATCGCATGACAGTCATTAGCATTAATGACAACATTCCAGTTGATCAAGTTTTGTTCCAATAACCTGTCTTGAGCTTGACCTGACTTGACCTCGATGACCTAACATGACA
Organism: Imbricaverruca yamaguchii; assembly: GCA_034440575.1. Taxonomy (NCBI): domain Eukaryota; kingdom Metazoa; phylum Arthropoda; class Thecostraca; family Neoverrucidae; genus Imbricaverruca; species Imbricaverruca yamaguchii. The sequence goes on from JAOTOL010001556.1 coordinate 1,473,436, forward strand.
TTGGAACTATATAGCATAGCCATATACATCAAACAAGCCGCTAGTGTTGCCAAGAACGCTTCCATCTTGCAAAAATATGGGATGCGCATCAGCGCCGATTTTTTAAAAGTCTGGCGTTGATAATTTTCTCCTACTTTAACGGCCCCTAGCTCGAAACATTTTTAGCCGATTTCCATTTCTCGTACTTTAATAACGCACCGGTCATTTTTGAGCGGGTACAAAAGCAATGGCGTATATCGGCCGGAAAAATCTGGAGGACGGAAAACCGGAGGGGCGGTCGGATTTCACACTCCCCTCACCCCTCCAGGGCCCGTGTTAACGTGCAATAATACCCAATACATAAGGCAATGATCACAAGATTTACGGAAGGTACCAATGTACCTATGTACGTATGCAGTAAGTAATAGGGAAAGTTTGTCTGGTGTTATCAGATTTTAAACTTTTCAGAACAAAATGTGATGAAGCTTCCCAAAGGCCAATACATTTTTCATCCAACAGACTTCAAAGAAAAGACCAACCTATTATCAGTGTATTTCCTTGTTGAGCATGGTCATTCAAATTGTCACCGTACAGTGCTATCACCTTAAAACTTGCGGTTTAAGGTAATTTTTGAGTTCATGGAATTTCTTTTCCTGATGCAATGCCTATAAATATTGTCAATATGATGCAACCACTCATTTCGTCTTGAAGTGCATACTTTTTCAGTTCGGAGGCAAGGCAACACCAAAAAATGGGCTTGGATATGGATAAGATAGTATTAAAGGTGATGTTCAAAGTAACAAACAAAAAATATAGCCTAACTTAATCTCACCTAGCCTAGCCTTCCATCCAAGAAAACAAATTGTTTTAAAAATGGAAAATTTTCAAACAACTTTTTGCATAAAAGAGTCAACTTGCTGACTTATCTTTGAAGGACCTATTTCTTGGAAAAAATATGCCCCAAAGTTGTTTTTTAACTGTTTTTTATTCTAACCCAAAACAGAAGTCTAGCATAACCCAACCGAACCAAACCCAACATATGTGTTTGCTTCATGAGGGTGTATGTGCAAAACGTGTCTCATAGATGCGTACATTAAACCAGTCTTAAAATATATTTTTCGGTCGGTGTGAGATGTCAAAAGAAGTCTACGAAGATGTCGATCTTGCCCATGGAAGTGATGTCGTTTACAATATCGTTTAAGTCCTTGAAACTCAATTTTGAGCCAATAGCCTATATATGTGCATCTTTTTCGTTTATTTTGGAAGACACCTATCATAGGGATACTTATGCAAATGGCAATGCTATGAATGGCATACTATCAGCAAATTATCTAGAACAGTAGACCATATCATGAGTATTCTGTACTTGAAATCGCGTTCGGTACAAGATATATCACAATGTATAATAGTAAGCATAATCATTGTACAAACACACACACACCGCGGTTAGAAACGTGACATGAAGACATCACAAACACATCAAAAAGCATGATGGCGATAGTTGTTTTGGAAGAATGCATTCTCATTGTTCGATAGGTGGTGCATTCCGCCCTATTTCACGAATAATTTATCACTACCTTAACCCGCACCGTCTTTCCGGTCAGATCTTCACTCCCTTTCTCGAAGGGGGAGGTTCATAACCCCCCTCTAAAATCTAAACTAAGCATCGCACGAAAACAAAAGGGGTGTTATCGGAAAGCGCTCGACACGTAGGTTCCGGGTCCACTCCAAAACCATCTTCCCACCTAAAGTGACCTCACCAAGGGGCTAGATTTGCACGACTTTTCACGATTTGCATTATGTTTTGTCTCTGGGGATTTCGCTTCGGGGGATATATGAGATAAAATTTACTTGGAATTGGAAACGGACAGCGAAATCGACCAGGGCTATATTCCCCCCCCCCGCCAAAAAAAAAAAAAAATTTTGGGTTTTCAGGTTTTTCTTAATTTTCCTTTTCCAATGGCCAGAAAAGACCGAGAAACGTTGTTTGAAGTCAACTTTCCCTTGCTTACTTTAATCATAATCTTCTATTTCAACTGCAATTTGGGAAATACGCAAAATTCATATGTAGTCAAAAACGAAAAAAACTCAACTCGTACGTTTTGTTGCATCCCTAAAGATAAGCAAACGCTGAAAGTCTCATCAAAACATCCGTATCCGTTAAAGCGTGACGACTGGTTGAACTTTTTGGCGGTGACCTCACTTGACCTTGACTAACTCGTTGGCCCTAAATGACCTGACTTCAAAATTTTGAAACGGCATGCAAAATTGATGTGGGAATTTGCTTTCGAAATCTGGCTCACTGGGTTGAAGTGGAACTGAAGCACCAGTGTCGATTAAGTACATAAATACTAAATGGTATACACAACCCAAACCTTCAGACGGGGAAGATCAGACCTCGTGTAGTCATCTACAAGACATAAGAAGAGCTCACCTTGCAATTTGGGACCGATTCCTTACAGGAGGCCGCTTCCGAAACAACAGGACAGCCAACCCTGTTCTGCTGTGGTTAAATACCCGGCCGATGCAGTGACCTACACCAACCTCTCCGCTGACATGGCCTCATAATTATGAAGAGAGAGAGGTAGAGGGAGAGAGAGAGAAAGAGAGAGAGGGAGAGAGAGAGAGAGATAGAGAGATAGATAGAGAGCTAGAGAGAGAGAGAGAGAGAGAGAGAGAGAGAGAGAGAGAGAGAGAGAGAGAGAGAGAGAGAGAGAGAGAGAGAGAGAGAGAGATAGAGATATAGAGAGAGAGAGAGAGAGAGAGAGAGAGAGAGAGAGAGAGAGAGAGAGAGAGAGAGAGAGAGAGAGAGAGAGAGAGAGAGAGAGAGAGAGAGAGAGAGAGAGAGAGAGAGAGAGAGAGAGAGAGAGAGAGAGAGAGAGAGAGAGAGAGAGAGAGAGAGAGAGAGAGAGAGAGAGAGAGAGACAAAGACAAAGGATCACGGACGGGTAGCTAGTGAAAATGATAAAAGAGAAAGAGTGGAGAGAGGGCTTGAAAGTGGTGTTTGCGCTTACGTTTTGTGAGATTAGGCGCTTCGGCCTCTTCAGGGCATTTCGCGCCGTTGGTATAAAATGAACAAGGTATTAAATGGCAAAAGTCAGTCTATAATTCCCCGAATAAATTGTTTCGTGGGAGACAAATGAAAAGTAGCTTCAAAATAAGGAAATTAAGTGGGTGATCGTTCTCAACAATGAGGGCAAAGAGAATGGAGTGCTGTGTTTGTGGTAGCAATCGGTAAGTTGTTTTTTATAGCCATGGTATTGCGGGCAGTGTAATTATGTAGGACTGCAATATGATTGTTACATAATGGGCATGAAGGCCAGAGGCGAAAAATACAGCATCACGCCGACGCATGCCGGTGACAGCTAAAGGGACACGGAAGACTAATGAAACAGCCAAAAGCCGACATGTCTTTTTCGTTCCAAGCTTGTAAAACCTATTTATTGTGTATTAATCGTAGGAGTCCATTTCTGGCCTACTTTACATTAGAAGACGGCAAATGTTATATAGTGGTGGCGTCCTTTTCAGACAGCTGCTAGCTGACAAAAAGCTGCGGTCCGAGCGGCGGCCTGTACTAAAGTATCATAGAGGACGGCGCCGTGCCGATGAGACATCAGTTAACTGTCTCATGCGGGACATTTATGGCGCGCTGAACCTTACTGGATGACCTTGCTGAACGAAGAAGATTCGGGTCCTGGGAGATGACGTCATGAAAGTTAAGGTCACCTGCTTGGTGTGCCCACATAAATTTGGCATGCATTGGTTTCCCATGCTCTTTGTCCACCGTTATGTTCGTTCGTCAGGTCTCTGTGCGAATAAAGGCTATTCTGTGTTCTTGTTTGCCCTTGGAGAGTAGCTGGAACCATGGGGAAATCGACGCCTTCTGCACCATCAAGGAAGAAGGTGACTTGCGGCTATGAAAGCTGTAGTTATGAAGGAGAAATGCGCAACATGAAGAGGAGCAATAAGTTGAGGAACGGAGGGAAGCCGTTCCGCGTCAAAAAATATGTTCTTCGGTGTTGGAGGAAGTGGGAACGATGGTGTAGACCGGTAACGAATGACGATATCAACGCATCATCAGGAGCAGGTATTGTGGTGATTCACTGGACAATTCCATGCAAGCAAGGAATTTGTTGCCTTGTGCTGGCTATGCCTACTGACCAGGTTTATGTACCTAGGTAGGTACCTACCTACCTAACGCAGGGCTCTGTTTGTGATTTGTAATCCTAAATATGGACAAGAAGCTGTGGGGTAATGCAATATGGAGAGGACGCTTTTTTCAGCCTGAACCATCTGAATCTGCTTGTGCTGTCCAATGAGCGAAGTATTTTATTGCAGAGCTGTTAATTGTCAAACAATACTATTCAACCATAGATAAGAAGAATTAGATAATAATTCACTGGGGGCATGATGTTCTGAGTGCAAAAAGAGTCAAGCAATAATCAATTTGTAATACTGTACCATGTCCACATTTCCAAGATATAAATTAGCTTCATATCCTGGCACCAGGCTGACTATATTTTGATGTAATGTCAATAGGTATTGCGACTCCAATTATTGTAGTGAAGGTCCTTCTTCTTGGCTCGTGATAGACTAGAGGACCCGCGCGTCGCGATAACTCCGAATGCCAAAAATGATATGTTCTCTGCACGATATATTGTGCAGAAAGTATAGTGAATATATAGAGACACTCGCAATAATGTTCCAGGCCGACAGCAATCACTTTCAGTTCTCAATTTGGAGGCCGAAATACATTTGTTAATTTACGTACGCGACCGACAGCGACAGGTCCGCGCGGCTCGACAGTCCAGACACGTCTCCCTGCGGGGGGTCTGGCCACAGCCCTGGCTCAGACACGGCCGGAAGGCCGGTACAGGTCACAGCAGCCGGGCGTTGGCCCGAAAACGCTGACTCGGTTCCGACGAGGGCCGGTGACCGCGTCGCCGGCGCCGGACGGACATGTACGGGCGTGACATGTGCCGGGCATGGTAGGTCGGCTGATGTACGGGGTCACAACACCCACAGTTAGATATTATACGATTAAAAAAGTACGTGTCTAGCAACTCTGTTACATTATGTCTATTCCTACTAGATCAGAATCTTTGTGTACTGCTGCAACCGCAAAGGGTATTGCTGGAAGCAGAATAAAGTTTTCAGTGAATTTGTCATTGTTATGGATCGCTGTGATTGTATTTACGTGCTCCAAAATGGGCATCAATGATGTTTTGGACATTACTAATAATGTAATACAGATGCTAGACCAGACATTTGATCTCAGGTCACCTATATAGTAGCACTTTACCCGCTCATTACCTGCTCCAGTTACCGCGACCGGGTCGGCAGCCCGACTGCTCCGGCGGGCGGCTCGGCGCAATCGGGTTCGCAAAGAAAGGAGAGAAGTACACGAATAAATTATGGAAACGCCTAGGTATACAATGACAAACAGTAGTTGACGGGATTTGTAGAGGGTAAAATGCAAAGTGACATCACTCACATGGCAGTCATTTGTATTTATGACAGCATTCCAGTTGACCAAGTTTGGTGTCATTAACCTGCCATGAACTTGACCTAATTTGACCTCGGCGACCTACCATGACTTTGAAACTATATAACATAACAATTTACATCATACAAGTCGCTAGTGTTTCCAAGAACACGTCCCTTTTGCTAATATACCGGAAGCGCACCAGCGCCAATTTTTGCGGTTTAGCGCTACGAATGTTTTTACTTTAATGGCCCTAACTCGCAAAATTTTCCGCCGAATTCTGTTCTTCTTCCTTTGAGCATCACACTGGTCATTTCTAAACAGGTGTGCGAAAAATGACGTATATCGACTGGTAAAAGCTGGACTGATGTACGAGAAACTGGAGGGGTGCGCGAACTTCGCCGTTCCCCCTCTGGGGAGCCTGTTAATAGACATACATGTAACGTACTCGCGTTAAAGGCGGAGAAAATGACCTATATGGTCCGGCATGCCGAAAAGATCACTCCCCCGTGGTGGAGACCGGACGCTGTGAACTGGAATGCTTGAAATTGGGGCGTTTTACATTTTTAAAGTGTAGTTTGACATTTAAGCACAGGTGTAGTTTGAGCAGTGTGAGGTGGCGTGACTAACCATAGAGAAATTGTGTAAATATGTGTCACCACACGAGTGCTTGTAGCCATCCTCAGTGCGAAATCTTTTCCTGGAGAGCACTTTAAATGTGTTGTGTACTTCCGAGCAGCGTGTTCAGCCATAATATTTAGAGAAGTATGTTTTTTAGAGCAAAATGCGCCCTTTGAGACGAAAATTCGCCCCTTCAGAATGCCCGAGTGCACGAATCCCTTCACTGAACAAATCTTCCGCCGAAGGCGCCCCTGAGAGATGGTGTGCCCCTTCCCCAAAATTAAAATTCCTGGATCCGACCCAGGGGGACGGTATGGAGCTGGTTAGTTGTCCGGAGCTGAAGCGGCATGGAGTGGACTGGCCGTCAGGCGGCTGAGAGGCGGCACGGGCGGGCTGACCGTCAGGCGGCTGAGAGGCGGCACGGGGCGGGCTGGCCGTCAGGCGGCTGAGAGGCGGCACGGGGCGGGCTGGCCGTCAGGCGGCTGAGAGGCGGCACGGGCGGGCTGGCCGTCAGGCGGCTGAGAGGCGGCACGGGCGGGCTGACCGTCGGGCGGCTGAGAGGCGGCACGGGGCGGGCTGACCGTCAGGCGGCTGAGAGGCGGCACGGGCGGGCTGGCCGTCAGGCGTTTGGAGGAGGGTGGCGGTCCGGAGCGAGCCGGCGATCGGTGTAATTACCAGTACCGGTGGAGCAGTTTGCCGCCGGCCGGCGACAAAGATCTGGGGCAGATGACTGCCAACCCTTGTCACTATGCGGTGACCCACTGTGCGGGTCTCGCGAAGGCATAAACAACAGCCGGCCTGACCGGCCAGTTTGTCGACCTCACCTCCCGCTGATGACCCCGGGGCTTCTCCTCGGCCCCGCTAATGTAACGGTGGGTAATAGTGGTGGGGTTCACACATCACCAGGAAGCGAAATGGCGCCGTCCACACTGAACGCTTTAACACCCGGTTTGAAGAAGAAAAAAGTTTGGCAAAGGTGTGGCTTGTTTCACACGTTAGCGAAAATATCATCGACATAATGACAATAGATGCTAGGCTCCAGGTTTGGGTTGTTCCCTAATGCCGTTTTCCAGGTAGCACATACACATAATAGGAAATAGGCATCCCGGAGGGGAGCTCATGTCACTCCTTCGACTTGCCGGTACAGCCTGCCATCGGGTCCACGAAATGGTGCTTCGGAATTGCACATATGGAGAAGTTTCCCCGGATTGGTTTTGCGATTTCAAAGGAGGCGGAGTGCGATGTTGCTACACGGAGTCCAGTCTAAGTTTAATTTTTTGTTTGACAGGTACTAACCTGAATACATTTTCCACGTTAAGGAAGGCCAGGCGTCTTGTTGGTCGGTTGGTTTTGGTAATATCAAGGAACTTGTCGGTCGAATTCAGACTGCACTTTTCTGGTGTGTAAGGCGTTTTTGCTAGCTGGTATGTTGGCGTCTGTATTTGTGATATGATTGGGCGGAGTGGTCGTCCAGGCTTGTGCGTTTTTATGGTACCATAGGCATAGTCTGGGGCAAATTCGCCGGTGATCTTCAAGTTGATATCACCTATGGCGGCATTGACGGTGTGTATCAACTTATTACTCTTCGTTTGTAGTGCCTGAGTACAATGTCTGGTTATGCAAACAAACTTGGTTTTGTCTGAGAGGGTAGAACTATCCAAATATTTTTCCTTGTTTAAGATAACGAATTTTGACGACTCGTCGGCTTATCTGTTCATGCTATTTTCATTTTCTCTAAGGTTTTTGGCAGCTAACCGGAGACCTTTACTGATCACTGGCTTATGCTTCCTCTCGACTTTGTGTTTTCGGCAAGGAACTGGCTTTGCAAGGTAGGGGTTTACTGTGACTTTGTTGTTGGCCTCCAGTTTTATGATGTCCTGATATAAAAGGTCCAGTTCAACCTTTTTTACGGTACCAATAACACGATTTGTGTAGACACGACTTGTCAGCCAACCAACCAACCAAGCAAAGAGCGCCAAACAACTCTTTTGCATCTTGCAAACTCGAGATAGAACCAGGACCAGCAGCCTAGTGCGTCGCGAGGCCTAACACCATCAAGAGGCTTCGGCGCCACGGGCGTAACTGACAGGTCATTGCCTACGTGTACCAGCAACGGGGCGACACAAAAGGCCAGATTACGCCGAAGGCGTGCTAGCCGCGCCAACGCTAACTGTCCAACCAAAAGGACACCAAGCATACGGAGGGCACCGACCACAAACCGCTCGACCAGCTGCCACCATCTCGTCTATTCTAAACTGCGGACTCTCAGCTCTACCCTACACTCCCATCTCCATCATCTCTACCTTGAACTGACATTTTTGCTGGACCTACAACTTCACTTCAGGTTGGTCCGGCGGTACCGCCAACCCCCCTCCCCCAAAATACCGCCGATATATAGTGTACTCCTTTCTCTCCTACTCCACCACCAAACCCAAGACCCACACTGAACCCTCCTGCGCACCATGCCCAGCAACACCACAACAAGCGAACCGACGGGTGATTTCTATCTCTGTCGCCGGGTCGCCCTATGACCAGCCTTGACCCCTGGAAGGTGGAGACTGAAATCACCCGTCAGACACAAGCTCCCCTATACGCACGCCATCTAAAACCGGGGGGTAGTCCCTGGCTCGCAGATTTGCGAGCCAGGGGACTTCCTCGGTATACCGGCCCCCTCCCCCACAAAAAAACGAAACACTCACATTCTCTTCCTGACTTTCACATCCAAAAAACCACCCACACATGTCAAAGCTGGTTACATCACATACAAAGTAACACCACGCACCCCCTTATCACTGTTCCTTTTGTCAAGGACATGACCACATGAGGGGGACTGCACATACACACAAATACCACATGTGACCTCTGTGCCGGCCCACACAACACCAACGACTGCAATAGTGGAACGGGGAAATGCGTGGGATGCGGCGGGGACCACGGCTCCCGGGACTTGGGCATGTCCTCGTGGAGGAAGGGGAAAGACATTCTCCGAGTCATCCACATCGAAGACATAGCCCCGTCGCGGGCACGGGCGTGGGGTGACGAGCAGTACCCGTTGCTCCACGCCCGGCCCACGCAGACACACACACAATATACAGTCACCCCTCAGGAAAGCCAGACTGACCCTACAATAGTTGTTCTGCCAGAACCCACAACAAAATTAACGGTACAAGCAAAGGCATCCCTTTTCATACCACACCGCGAAGAACACAAACCACCACCCCTATCACTCCCCCAGAACCACTCCAAGAACCCAAAGCACCACCTGCACGACGCAAAAAAAACACCCGTTCACTCAGTGGCGTCACCACGAAATTCTTTCAGCAGGTAAGGTCGAAAGGGGGCCTCCTGCTCCCCGAAAATGGTCCTCCATTGTGTTAGGGACTCCTATTGTTTTAGGCCCTTAGTATGGTTCGGGAATTGAAACATGATTTCATCTTCATGTACTGTTCGTTCTTGACCTGGTGCATTATTTATTCAACATGCAATGGCAATATTTTTTTTTTCGCTGAAAACTGGGCCATACCAAGGTGTAAGTAAGTAATATGTGGATAAATACCTAAGTGTCAAAACCAACCAACGTCTCAATGCTTTCTCGAACAGAAGAACCTTCCGCTGGCCTCTAGATTGCAGCGAGGCTGATGCTAAGCATATCTTGCAGATATCTTACATCAATCCACTTTATGTCCTCTAAGACTAACTGAATATGGCTAGATTCATTACTACTGTTATTTATTACCACCAGCTTGATGTCCTAAGCAAAACTTAAGCGATCATTTCTCAGTCCCAGGAAGATAATTTCACGAAGGTGACAAAACGAAATGGGCTACCTTGGTTTTCTGATCGGGATCTTATGAATTTGCGAATTTGTCTAACATTTGGTGCCGGCTGCAAGGCACCTGTCAAACAAACCAATATAACAAATTCTTCACGAATACTTTCACGCGCCTGGGATTTCGACCGCTATTTTGTCAAAGGGGACCTATCGAAATTAAATGCTTAGTGATCCACTGAATTATCCTGTGTGGGGGGGGGGGGCTAATCTACCACTGTCTTTCCTGATTCGTTGGATTTCAACCCTAACTCCCCCACTCAATACTACAGTTTTATTTTGGTATCGCTTGATAAAACAACTCACAATGCTGAAATTACACCTATACCAGAACAACCGGATCGGTGTCCGAAAACGTCAAGATGGGGCCCTCCAAAATAAGGAGGTATTCCAAAAAAAATAAATATTATGGTCAGTAAAATGGCTTTGGAGCACAGAACGTATTACCAGATGCCTTCATAAATTGTGTACACCGCCGAAAAAAATACCGAATCTCGAGGAAAAAAACTCGAAACTACGATTAGCGGACCCGAACACAGCCTGGGAAACCACCAAGAATTCAGACGAGCTAGTGACCCAGAAGTATCTAGAGAAAGCGTCAAAGTTAGACTGTACAGCCCCTGAACGAGTGCAGCCTTCTAGGCCGGCCAAACGGGCCGAGGCTGGCCCTGATTACAGTCCCTGTTAGGATTGTCCCATGGACGTATGCAGCCCGCCGAGAACGAGGGATGATGAAACCGCTGAGTTCACAGAGCCCATGCCGGGTTCAATGCAACCACCTCCGGTCGAGTCTGACCTGCCGGAAAGAGCATTTCTCACCTGGCCAGCGGATGTAGCTGAGCCATCACCGGTATCAAGTGATACCGAGACAGACATTCCTTTGTCTGAACCAGTTCGGAGGAACAAAAGGCCGTTGCCGTCGACTAGTGAGTCTGACGATGATCCCTCACTTTCGGAATTCGTTCAACGAAACAAAAGGTCACTCCCCTCTTCGAGCGATTCCGAAAACAATCTACCCCTATCAGAGTTTGCAGCACGACTAAAATGGCCACTGCCCACGTCCAGTGATTCAGACCCTGAAAATTCGCAGTCGCAATTAGCAAAACGTTCGAAGCCACCGATTAGTGAGTCGGAAGATGAAATTCCGCTTTCAGAATTGGCAAAACGCTTGCAGGATTCGACTGAAAGCCCAGTGAGGCCAGTCCCGGAAAAACGACCTTTGGTGGAATCATCTGATGATGATCGTCCTCCGTGAAAACTTCAAATTCACGATGACTCTGCTACTTCCACCGATTACGAAGTTGATGTCGACCGTGACGACGTCACGCCTAATAAAGCTAGCGCCTTTGCGAGCTTTGTGGAGATGTAAAGTGAATCAATGATGAAGCAGATGTTCTGAAATTACAAATGATGATGTTCCAGACTATGCTTAAGTAGAAAGCTGAAATGTTGAATTGCTGAGTGCACCTGTGAGTCGCCTAAAGTGATTGTGTAATTGAATTGTTGACGCAGTGACGCCACGTCAGGTGACATGAGTAACGTCATCCTCAGGCATGATGATAGCCGGTGCCATTAATGTGATGCGTGCACCACCACCACGAAGGATAATGATGCTCATGTGACGTTTTGACGTCACCTATCCTGATGTCTAGTGTGACACAGATCGTTGCTTTTACAGAATGTCGGTGGTCGAAATCATTCCTATCCTACTCTTTCTTGTACTTAAAACCACTTACGGAACTCTGTTTTTGTCACACAGTGTCTTATATTCAACTCACGATATCTGGAATGTACATGTACCGCTTCATGTGTATGATGTGGTAACAACACTGAGTGACCTGAACCACACGCCACACGTGTTCGAAAAACGTATACGTCTGTATCTCACCGACCACCGGTATTTTCCGTATTCCGACGACGTGAAATCCCACCTGACCGATAACTTGGAAACACTTGGGATAAATTTAGATGCTACCATCCTGACAGCCACTTAAATTATTCTGAACAATCGTAGACGGAAGCGATTCGTCCTACCCTTCGTTGGAAATGCCTTGTCGTTTCTGTTCAGTACGCTACCGAAGCAGATCTTGAAGCCGTCCTCAGCCGAAATGATACCCTGGAAAATGAAAAAGACGAAATAGTTCACGTCCTTGGAGTAAATGTATCCCTTGAGAAAATGCAGATGCCTCGCCTTACCTGTCACACCGTGGACAGAATCTTCAGTGAACATCGAACGCTATGGTGATTCGGCACCTCTTCTTCGAATATCCAGCGGAACTTGAACTCTCTCTTATTGGCTTCAGTTGTATTGGTTTCGGATGTGCATTGCTGCTTGTCAATAACACGCGTGAGATTGTATGTGCTACTAATCGTAACTCGAAAGAATGTGTTGTTTGTAATGGACTCTAAGTGATTTTTGGTGATTGGGAAATGAATGTGAGTAACCGTGATTTGTCTAGTGGATCCCAGAATTGGTCCGTGGACTCAATTCGAGATTTGTAGACCTGCGCTGTGTTGTGGGAAAGCTTCTTGTGTGGGACACTGGGACACATAAATGTAACCCTTACCATCCCCCGTTCATGTAACGGCAGGTACCACCGCGACGGAAATCATCGGTCCCGGCGCAGACCTGTCGCTGCTTACTCGGCAGTCGCCGCCAGCCGGGCAGTCGAGGCCAGTGGCTATTGCTACCCCTCCCTTCCGATCAAGTTGCATAGCTGACCCCGACACCGTCGGCCGCCGCTGTCTCTGACGGATGTTGACATGTTAGTGGCTGACGGTTGGATGCGACCGTCATGGGTGTACAGTATATGAGATCTTATTCTGGGAACCCTCTGGGAAAATGTGTGTGCGTACATGTACGTGACAGATGAACATGTGTGTCAGTATATCAGTAGTATGACAGTCGTCTAACCGAACACGTGCGTGAGTATGGCTGAATGGAATGACGGTGAGATTGCAGTAGTATGATTGTGATGTGATGTCTCGAATGCAGGCATCCATGTAATGTCGGAAGTGAATGTTGTGTGTCTATAGTGTGAAGTTGTAATGCCAGGTGTGTCCCGAGTGCAGTATGAGTGTATGTGGAATGACATAGATATAACAGACGTCATGCCACGTGGCCAATGTCTAGTCTATATGTATGACTGCAGGTGTGCCTTGAATGTATGTCTGTGATTTAAGATTGGAATTAGGACGTGTAAAGTTGAATGACTGCTGAGTGAATGTTCATATGACATGTGAAATGTCAGTTGGGTCGTAGCGCCACGAACTGTCGGCTGCCTGTGTGCAGCGCTATGCAGCATGTCTGACGGAAGTGGAACGGCCGGCGCTGTAACACCGGACGTGGCGTACGCGGAGTCAGCTCGGTTCTCACGGCGTGGCCGAGGCTCAGAGATGTCTGAGCTGGCGGAATATCTCTGATATAGACAGCGCGACCTGAGGTGCAGTCCCATGCACCAGGCATTGCTCTCGATAATTCAGAGATGCATGACGATGTGACTCTGGCGTGGGGCTAAGGGCGGTGGCCCTGAGGTGGCATAGGCGCCGAGCGAGATGGACCGCTCTCTCTCCCTCTCCCTCTCTCTCTCCCTCTCTCTCTCTCCCTCTCCCTCTCTCGCTCACTATCTTACTGACTGGACGCCGTAGGGCGGCTTGCCGGTGACCAGCAGCCCAGACTCACCATTGAAGGTATGTCTGAGACTGACTGTCTGAAATCGCTGTGTGACTGTTGAGATGTAATATTTTGAGGTGGGAGTTAGTCTGTTTGAAGATCGGTCTGTGTGCAAGTTGGAGATTGAATGTGAACGCTGATAGCAAGAGATTGAGATGGTGCCAGGCTGAGTTTGTATGAAGACTGGGATGCATATGTGCGTGAGATGGCTCAGAGCCATTGAAATTAAAACCGAGGTTCTATAAATCGCAAACGTCGAGGTCCTTTAGTCTATTCACGTGCAAAATGGAAGGTTACCTCAGACAATGTCGGAAAATGTCTGATAAAGCTCTTGGGGGAGCAAAACTTCGTTACATTTGTAATAATAGCCCAGCTAGACAGACTGGGGTATGTTTCTCAAGGGCTTAAGCTAAGGAAATTGATCGTCTAGGGGCGGATCCATTGAGACCGAAGGGGTCATGCTGCCTCCCAATTGGTCAATTTTGATTTTTTAATGCCCAAATGCCATTTTCTTTACAACCAAGGACATGTCACGATATATCAGGCCTTAAACATATGATAAATCACGTCTTAAGCAGGCCCGACAAACGTTCAGATCTAAAGTTTTTTACGAGTTCAGATATTTGTACTGCTCTGCAAGTCCGGCTTCTGGATCGGCTCCTGTGAGCATTCGGCTAGGTGGTTCCAGAGTAGAGTAACAGCGTTAGGCCAGAATGGCTGCAGATTGTAGAGTAGCAGTATTTGTGCTACAACGGTATAAGCCATTGTAGAAGTTAACGATGTAGGCAGTGGTATGTCGAAGGAAACTGTAGAAGCATGCAAGGCCATGAGAAGCAGAGTAGTTGACACTTGGAGTAGAGGTATGGTGACATCAATCCTTCAATCCTCTAATCTTCCAATGTGAGGCGAGTACCGAGTGGTACTCAGTGGCCTGGGCTGTTAATGATAAGATAGCGAGGTTTTTTTTCTGAAAGGGTTGGCATTTGCGGGGATGACTTTTGTGTGCATAGCAAACTAGACAGTATACTTTTATTTTGATTTCATAGTATATTGATTTTAGATGCTCGTCTTAGATAGGCTTCATGTGAACAGAAAGTGAGTAGAGCTGCTAAACAGGGATGCAGCGATAATTTTTTTAAGGGGGACGCAAAATCAAAGGGCATCCATGAAACAGAGGCTGCTTTTTGCGCACAACATCCTGTTTTGGCCTTGCTAAAATATCATAATTGCTCGTATCTATTGCAATTGTTTGCTGCAATGGACGGGGTGTAGCGGCCTGTACTTGCCTGTACATTTCCTGTTAAATAGGTGTGAGGAGCTCCTACGAAACTGTGTGGTCAGAAGACTAGGCAGGTCATGGTGGGTGGACGTGGAGAAGAACTGAGGGATAGGAAATAAAAGCATAGATTGTCATGCATTTACACAAATGTCAGAAGCGTTCGGAACCCGATTATGGATACTCAAATGCGTGACATCTGACGAGCCTTTTCTGTTGTAATGGAGACCAGTCGGACGGCGGGGCGGTACCAACCAATTTCCCTGACATACTTCCAGTTCCGGTCATTTTGTTATTTTCGTGCAGTGGCGTATTTGAAATCAGTCAAGGAGGCGGGGGTACGAACCCAAATTTTGTAAATGAAGGCTGTTGAGTGAGGGTAGCATACAAAAATGATACTAGAGATGAAAAAATGCAACATGACCTAACCGAACCTAGCCTAGCCAAACATACTATATAAGAATTTTATTGTATAAATGGTAAAAACCTAAACAAACTTTCTTATAATTATCAAATTAAGAACCTAACACAATCTAACTTTTTTAGTTTCCAACACAATTTATGATATGTTCAAACTGAAAAAGATTTTCACCTTACTTAGCCTAACCAATACGAGCCCAATTGTTTGCTTCATGGGGTAAAATGTATGGAAAACTTCTCTTGTGAATACCCTAAAGTACAATAATGCCAATTCCTCTTTCAAAAGTATATAATGCTATACACCTGAAAGGAACTTCTCCTTCATACTTCAAGGGCATTTTGAAGTTGGCAGTAAAAATAGGAGGCAAAAGTATATAGGCACTTAACAAGGGGGATTATATTTTCAATTCAACCATTCTACCCCCGAGAGGTTTTCTGGGCAGCATCTGCACTGCAGTTATGGAACTGTCCACATTTTTGGGCATCTATGCGAGGCTAACTTGACCCCGTACACCACCAGCATGGGGCCCAATCAAGGGCCCCGTGCGCAGTACATGCCACTGCTGAATGCACAATATGCAAGTCCTTGCAGCGAATGTTTTGGTGCGTAGTCACTTCCGGAAAAAAGACATCCGCACACAGCACACAGCACACAGTACACAGCAGACAGCACAACGCTTCCAACACTGGCACGGTGAAGATTCCTCGACACGCTTCACGACTACAAACGAGCCAGCACTGTCGAGGTAGGGTTCGATGGGCTGGATAGGTTCAGGCTGAGGGGTTGTGGTCTGGTTCGAGCGTGGGTCAGCAGCGTGGAGAGTGGTGGTCTGGTTCGGATTGAGAGACGAGGTCGTGGTCTTGGGACGAACAGGGGTCGGTGAGGCGCAAATGGCTTCCATGGCGTCATCAAGGGGAATTGCTCGGAATGGGCTTTCAACAGTTGTATCCAGGGATGCGGAGCCGGGAAAATTTTGGACGGCTCCGGCTCCGACTCCGGCTCCGGGAAAGTATCCCGGCTCCAGCTCTGGCTCCGGCTCCGAGTAAAATGTCCCGGCGGCTCCGGCTCCGGCTCCGGCTCCGTACATCTCAAACGTGATCGATCCATTAAGTAAGAGCTAGGGATGTACAAAAAAGTTAGCCGCGACCACTCAGAGGCGCAAGCTTCAGACAATTATAAGCAATTTTCCCATATAAACCCTGTATCTATCTCTAAATAAACACCCGCCCCCTCCAAAATCACTTTTCGGTGTTACGCCCTCGTAAACTGACGCTCGCTTCGTGCCATATTGGGGCAGTCAGAAGAGGAGAGACTCGAATCAACAACACTCCCCATCCAGTGAACGGTCCAAGGAACACCATTGTTGGAAATTGTAATGTTTCACCTCATATCTAATAAGGTAAAACAACTCGTTGATGGTGGAAACAATGAACTTAACTAAACAAAACATGGAACTATTGCACTCACTACTGAGGCTAGAATGTGGTTATTGGTTATTTTACCATTATTTGATGATATTTTTACTTGCTACTCGTATTTAAACATTTTGGCTTTTAAAATGCGTTTTCATACCGTATCATACCATACCTTACTAGGTATAATGTGTTCATTTAACGTTTGCTAATTTTGTTTAATTTACACCTCTTTCGGAGTCGGAGCCGCCCTGCTTTTGACGGCTCCGGCTCCGACTCCGGCTCCGAGTAAAATGTCCCGGCGGCTCCGGCTCCGGCTCCGGCTCCGGGCAAAATGTTCCGGCTTCAGCGGCTCCGGCTCCGGCTCCGGCTCCGGCTCCAGCTCCGCATCCCTGGTTGTGTCCAGTGGGGGAGCATCAGGGGCCGAGTCCGGAGGCCAGCGATGGTCAGCGGGTGTGGTCAGCGGGGAGAATTCCAACTCGGAGTCCGGTGGCGAGCTGGGGTCGGTGTCCTTCTTTCGTTTTTTCCACATCACGGGGAACAGCCTACCTAATGAAACCTAAGTAAAGAAGCAGAACATTCAGAAGCACGGGGAACGGAAATGCGACGAGGCAAGAAATCGCGGGGTGACGTATGTCACCCCCAGAAATAAACGAAAGGAGTGACGGGTGTCAACCCACGAAAATGAAAAATAAACTGCTCTAACTAGCAGTCAAGCGCGCCAAAACCGGCAGGGCGGAGTGATCAGCGGCTCTGAATATTTGCGACCGACAGTAGGACTGAACGCTCCATGACGGTTCCAGTTGCTCGAGTACGCCCAAGCGTAGCCTGACAGGGCCACAGCATTGATAGGTACCAAGTCTTTGCTCGAGTTCAACTCGGGCATACCCTGGCATGCTTTGGCTGAGTTTGGGCAATGGATTGCCCATGTTTAGCCCGGTTATAGCTGGGCTAAACTTGGGATTTGGCACCGGGACCCTTTGGATTCCTGTATCAACTCCCACCGTGAACCAGCGGGAAAAGGTAGTTCAGCCCACGCAGGACATCCCGTTTAGCCCAACGAAAACCTGATCGGTCCTGGAGTAAAAATGCTGGCTAGGTACTAGACATAAAGACATAAAGACATAAAAGATTAGTGCAACTATGAGCCACAAGGGCCCATCTTGGATGCACTCTGTACACTGAACCAGTTGCCTACTAAGCTGTGTAGGGAAACAACATTGCGACAGGTCAAGGTCAATCATGAAGGTCAAAATTGCCCTAAAATGATGAGGACAGTCATAGATTTCAAGCTAAGGGACATCAATCCCCGTAATTGTCATTGTCATGAAGCTGACAACTGTGCGCAACTTTTACTCGTATTTTTAGACCGTTCAAGGTCAAGGTGTAGGTCATAGTACACTTGAAATGACCGGGGCAGCTCTAACTGGTGGGCGATAGCATGCACACTACCAAGTTGTGACATACAGAATAGATGATCGCCGTACGCAACTTTCAATTGCATATTTCATTAGGTTAAGGTCAATTATGAAGGTCAGAATGGATTCAAAACAATGGGAACGGTTGCGCCTCCTGACATATAGGACCGATGCACACAAAACTGGTATTGACGGACAGCACCTGGTGGTATGTATCTTTCCATCTCACATTGCGACAGATCAAAGTCAGTCATGAAGGTCAAAATTTCCCTATAATGACGAGGACAGTCATAGCTTCCCAGCTAAGGGACATTAATCCTCGTAATTGTCATTGTCACGAAGCTGACAACTGTGCACAACTTTTACTAGTATTTTAGACCGCTCAAGGTCAAGGTGCAGCTCTTGGTGCAGTTGAAATGACCGGGACAGCTCTAGCTCGTGGGCGATAGCATGCACACTACCAAGTTTGAGAAGTACCTGACTGTCAAACCCTGAACCAGCCGACTTTCCTGTCATCATCCTCATCTTTCACCGTCAGCAATCCAGTTGGATCAGTGGTTGTCACGATCAATGCACACCACCAGGTGCTGTCCATCAATACCAGTTTTGCGCGCATCGGTCCCATATGTCAGGAGGCGCAGCCGTTCCCGTAGTTTTGAATGCATTCTGACCTTCATAATTGATCTTGGGCTTCATAATTGACCTTGACCTAATTAAATTTGCAACTAAATGTTGCGGACGATGATCACCTATTTTGCATGTCACAACTTGGTAGTGTGCATCCTATCGCTCACGAGCTAGAGCTGTCCCGGTCATTTCAACTGCACCATGGCCTTCACCTTGACATTGAGCGGTCTAAAAATACGAGTAAAAGTTGCACACAGTTGTCAGCCTCATGAGAACGACAATTACGAAGATTGATGTCCCTTTGCTGAGAAGCTATGACTGTCCCCATCATTTTAGGGCAATTTTGACCTTCATGATTGACCTTGACCTGTCGCAATGTGCGATGAAAAGATGCACACCACCAGGTGCTGTCCGTCAATACCCTTTTTGTGCGCATCTGACCCTTGTGTCAGAAGGCGCAACCGTTCCCGTAGATTCCAATGCATTCTGACCTTTGCAATTGACCTTGACCTAATGAAGTATGCAACTGAAAGTTGCGTACGGCGATCATCTATTCTGCATGTCACAACTTGGTAGTGTGGATTGCACCCAGTTGTCAGCTTCATGAGAACGACAATTACGAAGATTGATGTCCCTTAGCTGAGAAGCTATGACTGTCCCCATCATTTTAGGGCAATTTTGACCTTCATGATTGACCTTGACCTGCCGCAATGTGAGATGAAAAGATACACACCACCTGGTGCTGTCCGTCAATACCCGTTTTGTGCGCATCGGTTCCATATGTCAGGAGGCGCAACCATTCCCGTAGTTTGTAATCCATTCTGACCTTCATAATTGATATTGGGCTTCATAATTGACCTTGACCTAATGAAATATGCAACTAAATGTTGCGGACGACGATCACCTATTTTGCATGTCACAACGTGGTAGTGTGCATGCTATCGCTCACGAGCTAGAGCTGTCCCGGTCATTTCAACTGCACCATGACCTTCACCTTCACCTTGAGCGGTCTAAAAATACGAGTAAAAGTTGTGCACAGTTGTCAGCTTCGTGACAATGGCAATTACGAGGATTGATGTCCCTTAGCTGGGAAGCTATGACTGTCCTCATCATTCTAGGGAAATTTTGACCTTCATGACTGACTTCGATCTGTCGCAATGTGAGATGGAAAGATGCATACCACCAGGTGCTGTCCGTCAATATCCGTTTTGTGCGCATCGGTCCTATATGTCAGGTGGCGCAACAGTTCCCGTCGTTTTAAATGCACTCTGACTTTCGTAATTGACCTTGACCTAATGAGGCATGCAACTGAAAGTTGCGTACGGCGATCACCTATTCTGCATGTCACAACTTGGTAGTGTGCATGCTATCGCCCACGAGCTAGAGCTGTCCCGGTCATTTCAAGTACACTATAACCTTCACCTTGACCTTGAGCGGTCTAAAAATACGAGTAAAAATTGCTCACACCGGTCTCTTTCCTGACAATGTTAACTGCAGGGACTAATATGCCTTAACTAGGAAGCTACGACTGTCCCCATCATTCTAGTGAAATTTTGACATTCATGATTGACCTTGACCTGTCACAATGTGATATGGAAAGATCCACACCACCAGGTGCTGTCCGGCAATACCATTTGTGTGCGCATCTGTCCCTTATGTCAGAAGGCACAACCGATCCAGTAGTTTTGAATACATTCTGACCTTTGTAATTGACCTTGACCTAATAAAGTATGCAACTGAAATTTGCGCACGGTGATCATCTATTCTGAAAATAATAAGTTGGTAGTGTGCGTGCTATAGCTTGTAAGCTAGGGCTGTCCCGGTCACTTCAAATGCACTATGACCTTCATCTTGACTTTGAGCGGTGCAGAAATACGAGTGAAAGTTGCGCACACTGGTCAGTTTTCTGAGAATGACGATTGCCAGGATTGATGTGCCATAGCTGGGAAGCTATGACTGTCCCCATCATTCTAGGGCAATTTTGACCTTCACGATTGACCTTAACCTGCCGCAATGTGTGAGTAAAAGATGCACACCGCCAGGTCATACATCTTTGCGATAACATCATAGCGATTGCATGTGTGTTCTCGCCCTCATTCGGAAGTTAGAGCTGTCCCGCTGGTTGACCTGGACATTTTATTCTGTGGAGATCAAACGGTTGCAGTTAACGCAAAACGGAGTTCAAATTCCTTAACCTGGAATAGACAGCGAGGTCGGTTTGACAACGAACGATAAGTTAGGTACAATCGGTGGTGTTTGCGGAATTCGAATATGAATACGTGTGCCAACTTTACGGACGTTGGGATTTCGGGAAAATCCGATTACACCCTCACCCTCTTCGAAATGTCCGCCAAAGGAGCATCTCGGGGATAATTCAGCATCCCCAGAACGAGTGTTCTTTACCAACATTCCTGAATTACCCGCCCGTTTCCAAGGCCTTACCTTGGCTGTCGGATCATGCTTAAATTGCAACTACGAAGGTAGGTGCATACCGCTAATATGTTCACTGCGCCTACCTCATATTCTTGCAAGTAGGTATATTGGTACTACCTGCATACCTACCAACCCACATAGATGGGGAGTTCTCACAATTATTGGGGTCCTGAACCAAATTCTATCATTTTCCTGTCTGGCAAATTATTTGTGCACTGACAAGACGACGTGCTTAGCAGAGTCCCGCCCCCACTCACTCACCAATGTAGGCAGGTACCTACCCAACCAGCTACATTTGAATTAAGCATAAAGGGTCTAAATATAGCGAACTATTTGAGCCCTGAGTAGCTTACACCAATATGCAACAGGTTAAAATCTCAATGAAATTCGAATGAGTAGGCATTTTTGTGATCGTGCTACAACCGCGAAATCATACCCAACTCCCAAGGCCTACCCAGCATATCCCTCCTGTAACTATGGCAACCTGACGTCACATGGACTACAATAACCAATCAGAAATTTATTTGTGGTCACGTGGTATGATGCAGTAGTGCGGCATTCTGGGTACCGCAGTTTGGTGGTTCACGGGTGGGAGAAAGGGGCGTGGATATGCCCAACAAGATAAAGAAGGACAAGGTGAGGTGTGATACGGTGAAGGTTGGAGCTATTGATTATGCAATCAGGATTTCATATTGTCTGAAGATGTTGCTGATCTAGCGTGGCGATGTGTACAATTTCTTGTCAAGTTGTCGCCAGCAGAACTGCGCCACAATCGTCGGATCGGAGATACGAATATCTGCGTAAATTTAAAATGTAACATATCATCCTGTAATAATTGTGCTAAGATTCCCTTGCCGTCATCTTGTTGTGAGCTTCAGTTACTGATGTTTGCTGATATGAATTGCTTACTATAGGCCATGTTCATCTGTTCCAGCCAGCAGGGTGGGAATTAAGGCACTTCTTAAAAGATTTCATCTCTTAAAACATTTTTGCACTCTGGATTCATACTAGATAGAATGGGCTCCACATGTACTGTGACACAAGCATGCAGAAGGAACAAAAATACCACCAAAAAGCTAATACAAGACTGAATAAAACAGCCAAACATGTTATTCTACCAAGTAAACTAGCCACTTCATACCATCAAGCACACAGACAACACGCGAACACACCACACCACACTGCAATCAGTGGAAATGCTGACGACAATGCACCAAATCTCGCACCTGCACACTGAACAGTGGCCTCCGGTTGCTACGAATGCTGCTGATGCGTCTCCAGAAACCTGCTTTCAGCCACCCTATAGTGGGAAAAACTGACTGTTTTAAGAGACAACTTCTGGAGTCCTGGAGGCTGCCGATAGAAGTTTGCTTTGTTAGCATTTTCTGTTATGAGAACTGTCTTTGAACCAATCAATGCAAGGTATTTTTTTAAATGACGTCATAACCATTAGCAACTTTGAACACATGTTTAGCAGTGCCATACTGCAAACACAAGACCTTTACCTTTTGACTGTCGTGCGTGCACAAGGGCTTGGTGACTGGTCTGTATTGAGCATGGAGTTGGCTGCATAAGTGGGTAGGAGTGTGTTCTGAGCTGATGGTGTAGCGTGAATTACTTGTTATTTTTTCATTGGGCTAGCCTTGTACAGAGACCAACAGTGATAGGAAAGTGCATTGCTCCTGCAAGTTACGAGAGACAAAGCTGAGCTGTTCATCATGACTCCCTGTCTTGCAGTGCCATCCATTGTTCACTTTGTTTCTATGCTTTGATGCGACCAAAAATGATGTGTATTACTTATGCATATTACGTAGGTACCGACTAGGTACATATGATTTTCCTGTCTGTTACTGACAAATAGATTCCATGCATGAAAAATAATGTGTCCATAAAAATGTACTCTAGAAGATATCCATTTGCACTCCAACTCCAAACCTGGAAAGTAAGTTTCCCACCCTGCCAGCGAGGCAATCTAATTCCAACTGAAGTGCAAGTTTCTGCTGTTCATTGTCACTGCTAAACTAATACCAAATTTTAGTATATTAGACAGGCTGTGGGTTTTGCTGCAATGTTGCAGTGACACATAGTTTTCTGGTTGTCTATGATGGTATATATATGTATATATATGGGAACCAAGGTGTTTCTGAACACACTCCATTTCCAAAACACCTACCTTCAGATTTCACCTGCATGACATTCAGCTCATAGATAACAAAAGTATTGGCATATCCACAAATGATGGACCTTTCTGTTCCAAAATATAAACCCTGGTGGTATGGTTTGACCAGCCCTTTGTTTACAGAGTTAGAAAAGTCTGGATGCATTTTTATGTTTCAAGATCAGTTGGCTTAGGAAAGCTACAAGGAAGTGACCTGTGATATTTTGTTTGGCAATTGCACCAGTATTTTGTAGTGGCTACTAAGAACATGTACCACAACAGCTACAGTGAAGTAATCCTGCACAGCCACATTTTCATGTTCAGAATATGGTACACTACCACAAAATAATTATCTTTTACAGTTGCTTTTTGCAGGTTGGTAGAGGGTTTTCATCAAAAGAATTACCAATTGAAGAATTATATGTTATATCTCTATGCAATACATTAGTTTTTGTACAGCACACGCATATATTTCACCCATAAAAAAAACATGTCAACAAGTTGTCTTTCTGCCTGATATTTTTTTTTCATATACATCTTTTGTCTGAGGTCAATATTTTGTTTTGACTGGGCATGACAAATGCAGAGTTTCATATCTTTATTTTCCATTTTTTGGGGGAAGAAGAAATAATGAAAACATTTGGTCATATGTGTCAAATCTGACTTAAGTGGTATAGGATAATTTTGTCCAACTAATATCTGAGAAATAGGCACAAACACAGAAATTAGTTTTCCTGGAAATTTTCAAAACCCAGAATATGTCCTTTTACCTTTTGATAAGAGTATTGTATGATCATGTGTCTTTGCAATGTCTTGTATCATGCATGTTCTTCATTTCATCATCTTTTTCAGGAGACCAATAAGAAGGGGAAAGAAGATGTAACTGGCAGTACTGTTGATGAGGTATGACCAATGATCTTGATCCTATTGTCTGGTTCCCTTCAGATTAAGAGGGTTACATTTTGTTTGGAATTGTCCCATCAATTTGTATGATGTAATCCATAGTTACATGGTTCCAGTTGTCATCTATCTCCTGGATAGCTAAATGATACAAGGATATGCTGATACTTTTGTTAGCCGATTATGGGATGACTTCTTCAAATCATGCTTGCTTAATGTGTTGTCTACAGTATCATTCATTTGCTGAAAAATATCCCCTTGTCTTACCAGGGCAGCTTTGGGGTCATCTGTTGTGCTCAGCATGGCTTGTGTACAAGTTTGAAAGTTTGGGTATATGTAGCCACTATCAGAAACATGTTTCCATCTAAGTCATCTCAGGTTGTGTTAATTTATATATGCTGCATGTTTATATTGCTGTCAAATACCAAGCAAAACCAGTGGGATGATTCAGTTGTCAAATTGTGGATACTCATTTTCATATTTGATGTGCATTTGAGAGCAAATATAATAAGCCAGGCAGTGATGACATTTCACTTACATCATGAGTTCTTGAATGTAATTGATGTGACATCATGTAACAAATATGTTTTGATTTGGCCTTCGTTTTTATCCAAGGTTCCAAAGGTGAATATATTGTGATTTTAGTGCAATTTTTTAGTTTTTCTTTCATTTTTTTCTGTGTTTTCTGCAATGAAGATCCCAGGTACAAAAAATAAGTGCATAACAGGTGACCATTATTTGTAACCTGTTTTCACCCTAGGACTGTTGCAGGGTGCATATTTTGTCCCCTTCCCTTCAGGTGTTCTCAGATAGCTGCTGAATGGGTAGTTTAATCATGCTTATATTTGGCATACTCTCTTACAATTTAAGAGTGGATATTTTTATGTTTGAATTGTGTTAGAGGCACAAGATTGCAGAGGTGGATGAGGTGAAAGTCAACTTTGTGGTATAAAGGGAGTAATTTCATGGTATTTTGTGAAGATCTGTCGGAAATAGAGTTTTCAAGATATCTAAGCATTTTATATGCCAATGTGGAGGTATTTCTCCAAATATTTTTTTTTGTGCGTGTGTGTTACTTCAAGTCAGGTTGCAAAATCGGCAAAGGTGAAAGCTAAAGTTTTGTTTCCAGGCTGATAATTTTCAGCCTAATGATCATAGCTTAACATCTGGAATGTATATCATGAAGTGCATGTGTTCCAGTTGTGTGCCAAGCTACAGGTCGCTATCAGGTCAGGT
Organism: Imbricaverruca yamaguchii; assembly: GCA_034440575.1. NCBI lineage: Eukaryota > Metazoa > Arthropoda > Thecostraca > Neoverrucidae > Imbricaverruca > Imbricaverruca yamaguchii. The sequence goes on from JAOTOL010001556.1 coordinate 1,498,904, forward strand.
CATGGTGGTATGAACCAAACATGTGCATCTACCCCTCTGCATAAATGACCAATTATGGAAATGCTTATTTACGTTAACACTTACGTTAACACTTAGCCAGCTAAGTGTTATCAGTCTCATATTGCAGGCACTGATGTTTTCTACATGTGTTTCATTGTTTCTATCCTTTCAAGGTCATCTGAAGTTAGCAATCCATGTAAATAAGTTTGCACCAACTTGATGTTTTTTTGCAGACAGCTCACAGATACAACAGTTTTCAGCACTGCAATCGAATTCGGTACTCTCTTTTTGTATATGTGGCCAAATTAATCCAGAACATATCTCATCCTACATCAATGATCTAAGAGACAGATGTTCAAGGGTATTTCCCAGTGCTGAATACAAATTGACTGCCCATTGTTACCCCAGAAATTCAGAAATTATATAAATTGATCAGGTGTGAAAAGTGTGCCCCTGTAAGTGGATGAACTTGGCTGATCATATGTTACTCATGACTTTTCATCATGTCTTTAGGCATCATATGTTGCAGTTAATTGTTTAAGGTCCACTTGCTTGCTGAATCTCTATTCTTCGTAGTTTGAAGGTTACTGTACAGTTACGTTCAAACCGAGAATAAAAGTGTGTTGCTTCCCACGTCTTCTGCCCGCGATCTTGACCCTGAACTCACATTTGGATAAAACCATTATATTCGCCAGGAGATCAGCTATCTATTTATGTCATGTTTTATCCAAAAATATCATTTGGTTTGGGCTAGGAGTCGAACACGGGCAAAGTAGATCGGTGATTTGGCGACACCCTACCCATGGCTTCTTTGGCTGGACTTGGATGACCAATGGCCAGAGGATACATATATTTATTTGAATATATACTTTTTCTACCACTGAATAGATGAAGGGCAGCATTGATCACCAGTGAAGATTTGGTTTCTGTACGTGGTATAGAACACAAATTGGACGTGGGTTAACGTGCCGTCACTCCCCCCGGTAGAAGTAAGCGTGTCGTTTACGAGCGGCGGTTCGCGGGATCAGTGTCAACATTCACAAATCATGTTAAATATAAACAAATTGGTATGATTCGGAGTGTGTCACACATAAGTTTCAGTGCAATATAATCCACATGGGTTTACGCACCCTAAAACCATAATAATCATGAACTAAGTTTCAGTTCAGCTGTAGATGCCAATGCAAACATTCGAATATTGTTGCCATCTGCCTTAGCTATGGTGGTTGAACATAGGAATGACACTGTATATATTAAGCTTGAATAAAGCTGCAACGAGCAGGTTCAGATCTGAATGGGATCCAGAAAATAGTTTTGTGGAAATGAAAAAGAAGGGATTCGTACTATGTTTTCCTCCTATGGCAATGACGAGTAGGAATACATTGACATAGGCCATTACAGACAGTAGTAGCAAGCAAAAATAAGTCATAATGCAAGCATTGGTCTGAAGAATAGCTGTTTGCTGCGATTCCCAAATTTCAACCAGTGGTTCGAGTTGCAGAAGCTGGCTGCAGTTGGTGGTGTCGACCGGTAGTTCGAGCCGCGGAAGCTGGCTACATTTGGTGGTGTCGACCGGTAGTTTGAGCCGCGGAATCTGGCTACAGTTGGTGGTGTCGACCGGTAGTTCGAGCCGCGGAAGCTGGCTACAGTTGGTGATTTCGACCGGTAGTTCGAGCCGCGGAAGCTGGCTGCAGTTGGTGGTGTCGACCGGTAGTTCGAGCCGCGGAAGCTGGCTGCAGTTGGTGGTGTCGACCGGTAGTTCGAGCCGCGGAAGTTGGCTACATTTGGTGATGTCGACCGGTAGTTCGAGCCGCGGAAGCTGGCTGCAGTTGGTGGTGTCGACCGGTAGTTCGAGCCGCGGAAGCTGGCTGCAGTTGGTGGTGTCGACCGACTGCGTCAAACAGGGTTACAATAGCGCTTTCACGTTAGGTGTGAGATGTAGAGACGAGTGCAGCAGGATGTAGAATTCGTCATGGAAGTATTGTTAATTAAAATCGTGTTAAGTACTGCAAACCCAGTTTTTAGACAAGTGCGTACAAATGACTGTTCCCAGTTTGCATGTTTTGAAAGGTATCTAATTTGTGGATACTAATATCAGTGATGACAATGCAAGCACCAATGATTTAAATCGGCATTATATAACAGCATATCATATGAGGTAATCCCTTCACCTGGAATTACCCAAAGTGATGTTGAATATCACGATCGCGGATCTCTTATGGTGAGCAGAAGTATGATACTTGTACATGGGATGCAGTTAGAAACAACGCATGAAGACTTCACAAACACGCAGAAAGAAGCATGATGTCGATACTTCCGTGGAAAGGATGTCGATTCAGTTGTCAATAAGTGGTAAATTCTACCTTATTCCGCGAGTAATGTATATCACTGGCGTTAGACCATGGCGGCGGTGGTCTTTCAATTACTTCAACGTTGTCGGACTCTTGTATGTTTACTTTTCAGTTTTCGATTAGTTGTGTATAATCCTTCAGCCCACAGAATCGTGGAGTATTTGTCAAGTGGGTATAAATGATCAGGAAACTCCATTCGACCGATACTAAGATATGTATGCATTGTTTGTGTATGCTAGGAGCATGTCCTCTCTTACAACGTTTCATTTGGATTTGATCAAACTTTGGCATCCATTGCTTGATAAGTGCATTTCATTGTGTAATGTGCAGCATCCTGGTGGGTCCTGCTAATACCTTATTACAATTCGCAGACCGACCATAATATTCATTTATTGTGTACAATATGTACAATGGCGCATTGTGCTATGGGTTGTATGTTATAAAGTTCAACATTATATCGGTAGTTGTTGCATGGCATGGTAATTGTTGATGCAGGCTGGGAAGCTAGCTGTTGTATATCAAGGGTATTAACAAGTTGTGGGCTCCTGAGATGAAAAGGTAGCATTCTTAGTATGCAAGATGGCGAAGAGTGTGTTATATTTTTTGGAGTGCGTTATTATTTAGATAGCAAATCACCAGAAGAGGGCCGTTTTCCCATCACAAGTGTGAGCTCATTTGGACACCGACGGCTTATCGTAGCGCCATTTAATACAGCGGGTCCTGGCGTTTCTGGACCCAGTATACAACTCCTATGGCACATAGCTTGATGTTCGTCCTCACAATTCGGTACGCACCACCGGACATCACAACTTGGCAATCGTGTCATTTTCTGTGAACTTCTTTCCTGCTGGCTTGGACCATATTTCCCCTAACCTTGAATCCCCGAAATGTTATTGTTCGGCCAAGAACGTCCTGCCTTGACCCGTAGATCGATGCTCGCTATGTTCTTCAAATGCCGCAGCATACGGCGGTAAACAAGGTGGCATCAACAACAGGACTCTTCATATTTGATGGACAATATGTCCGCTTCAGTGGGATGCTGTATAAGAGTTTTCGTGTATGAACCGATATAAGTCGCAGGGAACAGTGATGTGGAAATCCAGGAGAGAAAGAGCACTTCATAAGTTACATTCATGTTCATGCAGCATGGCCTGTGGATTGCTATAATACTGCATGTGGCACTTGCTTCTCCATGGCTGGATTTGGTGTCCAAGTTGATGTCGATGATGACGATGCTGAAGCAGGCAGTGCAAGATTATTGTCCAACCATGTTCCAGATATTCGATCTGGCCAGTGTCTTCTCATCTCCATCTGTATGGGAAGAAAGGTTCATTTTGCACAATCGCTATTGGGAGAACATGCCTTTCTGGGTCCAAAAACCCGAAGCTGACCAAAATTCTTATATCAGCGGCATGTGTACGCAGTGAGCGAGAGGGCTGACCGGCTGTGTATGGCGTCAGTCAGAGCTGTCCAGGGTGGTGAGTTCCAGTCTCGGTGTCGGCCGCTGATCCGGTGCCATATCCTGGCCCTGCTGATTAGTGTGACTGGTGGTTTAGCTTGGCCTTGCTGATGATTGTGACCAGTGGTGTTGCCTGACATTACTGACCAGTGTGACCAGTGGTGTAGCCTGACCCTCCTGATGATTGTGACCAGTGGTGTAGCCGGGTCCTGCTGATGATTGTGACTGGTGGTACAGTCTGGTCCTGCCATGTAGCCGGCGGTAAGGTCTGGTCCTGCTGAGTAGTTGGTGGTACGGTCTGGTCCTTCTTGAGTAGCTGGTGGTACGGTCTGGTCCTGCTGAGTAGCTGGTGGTACAGTCTGGTCCAGATGAGTAGCTGGTGGTACGGTCTGGTCCTGCTGAGCAGCTGGTGGTACAGTCTGGTCCTGCTGAGCAGCTGGTGGTATGGTCTGGTCCTGCTGAGTAGCTGGTGGTACGGTCTGGTCCTTCTTGAGTAGCTGGTGGTACGGTCTGGTCCTGCTGAGTAGTTGGTGGTACGGTCTGGTCCTTCTTGAGTAGCTGGTGGTACGGTCTGGTCCTGCTGAGTAGCTGGTGGTACAGTCTGGTCCAGATGAGTAGCTGGTGGTACGGTCTGGTCCTGCTGAGTAGCTGGTGGTACAGTCTGGTCCAGATGAGTAGCTGGTGGTACGGTCTGGTCCTGCTGAGCAGCTGGTGGTATGGTCTGGTCCTGCCATGTAGCTGGTGGTACGGTCTGGTCCTGCTGTGTGGCCGGTGTTACATTCTGGTCCTGCTGTGTAGCCGGTGGTACAGCCTGGTCCTGCTGCTGTGTGACCGGTAGTACAGTCTGGCCCTGCTGACCAGTGTGACCGGTAGTACAGTCTGGCCCTGCTGATCAATGTGACCGGTAGTACAGTCTGGCCCTGCTGATCAATGTGGCTCAGCGGCCACGGAACGTGACGTTCTTGGCCATCGACTGTGACCGACCCGCCGGCAAAGGTTAAAGGTGGTGGATGGCGCAGCGTGCTAACACCGGAGCTCGGGATTTGGTGTCTCCTCAGCCATTCTCCAGCGAAGCCCGCCGGACGGCCAGTTACCTTTCATGTCTGTCGGTGGCTAGTCTAGCACCAGGCGGGCATTTGTGGCTTGTGTTTCGTCCCGAAGCGCTTTGACTTTAAAACGACAGGTGCTGTATTTTTAAAAGTAATTGTGCCGCTTGTTTGCATTGACTGATAGCTTAGTTTTCAAAATAAGGATAATTATGTAGTGTTACAAGTACACTGCACCATTTAACTATCCGAAAATTATTTTATAGCAAGTATTTCAAATGTATATTTGCTTTGAAATCAGTATTTCACTTAGCCCTTACTGAGCTTCACGTAGTAAGCAGCGCAGTAGTTCTAGTTATGCTTACGTTTTCCACTTCACCGTATTGTTGCAGGACGACACAGGAGTGGTTGTGCTGTCAAAACCGCACGGAGGGCGGGTTTCCGGATTCGCCGCTGCTGTGTCCGACAGTGTTGTGATCGGCCCAAAGGCCGTGTCACGTCACACGCCGGTGTATCGCTACTCGGCTTGCCGCGTCCCGCCGGGCGTGCTGCGTCGTTACGTGTTGTGATGACTCGGCATCACGCTACGCCGTGTGTGTTGTGACCCGGCGGGCTGTATTGGTGTCCACTCGCGATGTTGTGCGCCGCCGCCGTCGACTGAGCCCGGCCTGTGTGCGGCAGGGTTCGGCCGGCCGTTCCGCAGCCGGCTCGTCGTCCAGTCCGGCGGCCGGCGCGCCGCCGCCCACCGCCATCAGCAAGATGAAGTACGGCGCCAGCCCCACCATCCGCAAGGACCGCCGCCAGAGCTCGTCGCGCTTCAACGTGCCCAAGAACCGCGAGCTGGAGAAGCTGCCGGCCTTCATGGGTGAGTGGCCGGGCCGCCTGTGCTGGCCTACGGGGGTGGGTGGGGTAGGTGTCGGTGGTCCCCACTGAACCAAAAGGTCGGTGAGTAACTGCACTGTGCCATACGGACCACCGACCGGCCGACTCCTCTGAGTAAGCATGGACTCGACGCCCTCCGCCGTAAGTCCGGCCGGCAATCTGCAGTCAGATCTGAGTTGACCGATTGGAGACTCCTGAAAGTACCACGACAGACGTTCGCCTGTCTGCTTGCCTGTTTGCCACTTTGGCTGTTTCTCTGTCTGTTTCTTCTAGCCACTTCTTCCTGCCTTTTCCTTACACGTTCCCCGTCTCTTTAATTTCTCCGCTTTTCCTCGTCTGCTCCCACTCGCTCTATTGCTCTATTTCTCCGTCTCGATCTGTCTCCGTCTCAATATCTCCTTTCTTCTAACACATCTTTCCCACGGTTTACGAGCATTGCGCACATCTTCTGGCTAATTACATCATAAATACTTCGGCTGATGGCCAAGTGGGCTCCGGTGATGTCGGTGCGGTGATTTCCTGATGATGGCTGATGATACATGTCGACGGTCTAATTACGACGTAGTTATATATCGAACAAATTGGTTGATGGCGTGCTGGCTTCATCCTCGGGTGGCTGTGCCAGGTTTCTGACCCAAAGGGGCAATGGCGTAAGAGCTCTCCTCGGCGAGCGGCTTGCTTACTGGTGAAATCGTCTCGACCGAGAAGGTGTGATGACGTCACAAGTATTGATGTCTTCACGGTAGGCCAGTCAGCTGACTAAGATATCGATGCCTGAAGAATCATGCGGTACTCTGGTTTCCACCAAGACGTCTGCCGAGCGAATTGGCGTTCCTAGGCATCTTAAACAATTGACACTTCGTCGCGCGCTAATTTGTACACGTCAGGTTAAGGATGCTGCTTCAGCTCGGTTCGATGCTATCGAGAGGCTGCTATCGGCTCTGAGCACAAGGTCCACAACACGCGTGTCCCGCCTGCGGAAGCGACTGTGGAGCGCGCCAGCCGTGACGCGAGATCGGCGATACTGCGGGTCGGGCCCCAGAGTACAGCCGGCCGGCGGCCAGATGACGCGCCTGTGCGTGTGTGCCGGGCGCCGTCAGTTGGGAGCCGGCCGGCGTGGACGGCGGCGGACGGGCGGCGGCGCGCGGCCCCGCAGGTGTCGCCACCTGTGTGGTCGGCGCGGACCAGGTGTCGCCACCTACGCGGTCCAGGTGTCGCCGTTGCTGGCGCGGCGGCCGACAGGGTGGAAATCGTTGAGGTACGCGAGGGCAATGCTGACATGGCACAAATGAGAGGATGTCCAAGTGCTTTTTATGGTGGCCCTGGAGCACGTGTGGTCCTGACAAGGCAAGCACATGCACTTAAGCTGATGGGTGAGAACGCGCACGAAGGTGTGGTGTGAATGGGTCCTTCCGGGCTGGCGAAAATTGGCTTCTATTGTGCGGTCTGGATTTTTCCTCGGTAGTTTTTAACTGCATAATTATGGCCACGCTAATGGCTTAAATACCTTTTGGCCGGTCAAATTGAGCTTGGGTTGGCCAGTGGTTCAAAATATATTTAACCGATGAGTGTGTTCAGTTTTGACCGCATTTAATTAGTGGAGATAAATGATACAGTGTCGCCTATTTGGAATGGCTCTTCAGGCCGTGCTTTTTTAAAGTTGGTCAAGATAGGATCAATTCAAAAGTTCCGAGGTTAGACTGGCGTTTGCATTAAAATTCCGCCCACGTCCAATAGTCAGCTGGTAATTTGGGGTCCAAAATCGGGGAATTTGTGTTTCGAGCTCCTAAAACTAATGTCTGTAAAGCCAGTGTTGTGACGTTGCACTAGATGAAAAGCGGAAGAGCTTTTTCCGACATGTTGGCAATTGTGGGTCATAAATGACGACATGGGAGACATCTATTGGCACAATATGTACTGTGGTCGTATTTGTTTTAATACCGTCAAAGGCACTCCTAAAATCAGTTTAACAATTTGTCATTTCTGGTCAGGAATCATTTACATGTGAACATAAAAATTACATTGCAGTCGGTTCAGTGGGAACATGGGTAACGTTTAATTGGACAGGTCATCCATGGTGAGAAGCCGAGAACCCTGGACAAAACAGCCGTCAGATATTCAGGTATTTTTCATTTTGTCATTGGCTGGGTGTCAAATATAGAACGTTTCCAGCTGGGTTATGCCATGTTTTAGCCGGTTAAGAGAACGCAGTGGGACAAGCCTCCCAACCCTCGTCACGCTTTAAATCATGAACACTGGCTGCCGACGCATCGGTTTTCACAGCACAACTTGTTGCCACCCCTTCAGCTCTGCGTTTTCACTCGACGTGAGGAGCGAGAACGCCCACGTCGTTCTGCCGGATTCGCTTAGCAGCGCATCCGCTTTGAAGCCTGTTTACCCTTGCGATCCGCTTTTACACGGTGTTTTTGATGCGTGCAACTGCGCTCAGCCAAGTGGACGAGTACTGGATACCGAGCCGCTGTGTGGGATGACACGGCTGGTGCAGCGACGAGGCGGACGCAACCGAAACCTGCACCTGCACTTTCCCTCCCGGATACACACCTCGGCAAAAATATAACTACTTTATTCGGGGAAAAGCGGCGGCTGACACGGGACTCCATTAATCTCAATTCGATTAGGACTGAAACGATTGGCACCTTGGGAATCACCGATCAGAATATTGCGTTGGCAGGAGATGTCATTCGCCCGACTACGGACGGACCACACGTGTGCCTGCTGGTAAACGGGGGCGTGACCAACTGCACCGGCTGCGATGTGCCGCTCACAGTGCTCGGTGTATTGGCGTCCTGGTCGTCGTTCCATAGCACAGTAGTGATCACACTGGTAGTCAAGGGAACGGCTCACCGACGGTCGAGTCGTGCCTTGCTGTGTGTGTTTGTGCGCCCGTGCGCGCGCACAAACACACACAGCAAGGCACGACTCGACCGTCGGTGAGCCGTTGCCTTGACTACCAGTGTGATCACACACAGCAAGGTATGACAGTGGCACGGCAAAATTTGATATGGTGCAGCAGAAAGCGTGCATCCAATTTTGTGAGTTACTGTTTCATACCACCGTGCCAAAAAGTAGCAACTCTATTCTCCATCTCGTGTGGTACTTTCGTGTTCTGTGCTCAACAACTGCATCCCCGTAGTTCGCTCCACAAAGCGTCTCCAATGCAGGCGCCGTTTTCCGGCTGCACTTGACGTGCGACTGAAAGTCCAATAAGTCGTCAATCTGAGCCGGCCCACTTCCCGGGCGGCGCTTGTCCTCGACGCAACTCAGCCGTCACAACTCGGACCGATCCCGGCGGCTGTGGCGATTGTGCGGCTGCGGCTGCGGTCGCGGCTTTGATTGCGATTGCGGTTGTGATTGTGACTACGGCTGCGATTGCGGTTGTGATTGTGCCACTCGCCGCCGGTCGACACTGACGTCGAGCACCGTCGCCGGCCCGGTAGCGGTGCGGGGCGGGCCGGTAGCGGTAGCACTGCCCGGCTGTAGTGTGTCAGCCGCCGGCGCCCGCCCGTCTCTCTCCCGGCCTCGCCGGCCGCCGCTCTCGTCGCCTGACGTCATGTTTCCACGGCGACGGTCGACTAAGCGGAGAGACGTCCGCCCTGCACTCTTATTGATCGGCACGACTCGGGTCGCCGTCGATGACGTCACCAGCCATTGATCACCGTGCCACGACCGCCGGCCATTCACAAGGTCGGCCGTGTGACGTCACAGTGCGGCTCACACCTGTGGCGGCCGATTGAGACGCGTGGCCGGCGCGGCGGCAGCTGACGGCGCTGGCGGCCGCCGCGTGCGGCAGTCGTCAGCGGCTCCCGGCGCACCCTGGCCACCGCAAGCACCGCCTGCCCGGCACTCGCTCTTTATCTCGCTCTCGCATCACTGAGCCCTCGCTCTCGCCTTGCCTCTCTCCGGCTGTGTCACTCTCAAACACTTTTTGTCTGTGACTGCATTTCACTGCCCTGTCTTTTTAGTCTTACTTAATCGTTCCCGCTTTCTGTTTGTATCTTGCCCTTATTGTGTTTCTGTATTTTCATTTTGCTTAGTCTTCACTTGATGTCATTCCCAACCAGTCTTTCGTTTTCGTTCCTTACAACTGGACTGCGTGTACGCACTTTTCGGCAGTCATGCTTTCAGTTATTTCCAGTTCTATTTCATTTTCAATATGACCAGATGTGGTTAGTAAAGACAAAAACAAATACAAAAACAATTCCATTAAAAATGTCTGTGTCAAATCGGAACTTCAATGTCATGCGAGTGAGCTAACGGCGCATTGTATTCCCTTTGGAACTGACGGTGCTGAATTGGTGATGGACGACGCGCCGGTTGAATGTAAATATGTTCATCCAGCCAGAAAGGTTTTCACCACAGAGGTGTTTACCCAGAAGTAGTGTGATCTGAGATGATTTGCGCCTCACAATCGTCTGGAAATTGCTTACTATTATTTCACCTTTCCGCGGTTTGAGCTTTAAGCAGTTGGAGATAGTGTTTGCAATGCGCTGCTGTGGCCCTAGATTTGCAAATAGCTTCAGGGCATGTCATGCGTGAGGATGTATGTCGTGGTAAGGAGAATGACCGAGGAGCGTAGCATAGATGACCCGGTACTGTATTTTCGTAGGTAGTGCATTCAGGAGAACGTGAATCTCAATATGAATCCCATCTGGAACGGTTAGCCAACGATATGCTGTCATTATTCGTCAAGCAAATTCCGATGGAGCAGGACAAATAACCGGTGTCCAAGTTTTTCCACGATTATCGCGATGCTGATTCTCTGTACCTGAGTGGTATCCTGGAGACCCATGAATTAATATATCAGCGTGTCGAAAGCCAAGGATCCATTCATTCTGTTGATATCGTGGGTTCAATATCCGATTGTAGACATTTCGTGTATCGTCGAGGCGCAAGTGGGGAGAGAGCTCAGTGAGACCTCGTGTTTCAAATGTGGAGTGGAAGAAAACTAGTCCAGTGCTCAGGACATACGTAAACGTCATTCATGCTAGTACTTGTCCGATTGATGGGGTCACTTCTCCAAGACCGGATGTAATCTGAGCTTTACTTGAATCCCCATGAATGCCGCTGTCTATACATGTAACTACCTGCCATTATCACAAGTTCCATTGTTCGTCCAAAGAGGATCATTGGTATCCTCTTTTCCCTATTTATGAACGATCACGCAATTTAGTCGCCTAATTGTTAACTCGTGTGGGGAGATATTTAATTATACAGCTTCCACTTAAACTATGCCATTGCAAATAAACGAATATGCTGACAAGCATCACTAGTGTAATGGTGATTTACCCAATAGCAGATCGGCAGCAATCGGCTGATGTGAATCAATGTGAAATTGGCTCTAGAAAGTGTGAAGCCTGTATGAAGAATGGCCTGTAAAACGGCTGAAAATAAAAAAAAACCTATTCCGCCCAAACGTCATTTTGCAAGTTTTCCGAGTCTGAAAGGTTATTCTCCTCACTGAGGTAGTATAATTTATACCTCCGTATTATTTGGTGTATGATCTATGATTGCGTCAAGTCACAAGCGTAGTATGGCGTTCCCTTTGCCCAAACACCAATTCTATACGACCCTTAAACGTGAGCGCCGTGTGACCTCTTGCTGTTGATTTGGCGTGGTGTGCCAGAAAGCCACTCCAATAAAACAAGCAGACGCCAGAAAAAGCTGGGTGTTTTTTTCATAGAATAACGTTCATTTTGCTGGATTGCGTTCCAACATTTTTCTATTAGCATCATTTTCATTGCAATGCTTGCTCGATGTTTAACCGGTTGTGTAGTTATTGCTAGCAATGATTACACTTGTCTGCGTGATTTATAAGATCACGGGTGTCTCAGCTGTTTTTTGGTCGGTTTTTCATGCTGATTCCGAAAATGTCATCCGTTTTGCTCGATTAGCTCGATTTTTTTAAATATGTTATTTCACTCATATGAACCAAAACATTGCTCTGACTGGTTTGCTGGTGAATCCGACAAAAGCATGAATAAAGGTATAAACTCCAAACAGATGGACCATAAGTGTATTCAGAGCGCATCCAACAGTACACACTACTGCGGAATAAATGGCCTTTTCAGGGACTTCCGACTGTGTTGAGCAGATGGGACATCCTTCTTCAGGCACCAACAACAGTCCGCCAGAAAGTTCACATCCCGCCGACCTTGGTAGCGTTCTTCCATCACCCGTATGTCTTTGTGGAAGCGTTCTCCCTGCTCTTCACTGCAATCTCCACAGTTATCTGGGAAATAATCTAGATGGGACCTAAGGAAGTGCATTTTACCGACATTCGAACACCAAGCTGCCGAAAACTGTCCATCAACTCATCGACGACCTTCACGTATTCCGCACTTCTGTGATTACCCAGGAAGTTGGGATGATTGACTTCAAGACCAGCTATGCAGAGAGCTCAGACTGTTCCAGACATTCTTCGAATCGAGTATCCTTCATGAGCTCCCTTATCTGATTATCTGAGGACCGTCGAATACACCAGCCTTCAGCTTCTCTCTGCTCACGTGAGGAAATTTCTGTCCCCAAAAATGCAAATCCTCGTCCTTCTTTATCCGGTGCTTTCACAAAATTTTTAATCAAACCGAGTTTGATATGGAGTGGTGGAAGTAGGATTTTCTGTGGTTCAACCAGGGGGCGTGACTGCACGCTGTGGAAGCCAGGTTCAAGTGCATGCCTGGATGGCCAGTCACGTGCATAGTGCTGTTTGTCAGCCCGACTGTCCCAGAGGCATAGAAAGCATGGGTATTTCGTGTAGCCGTCATGCAGCCCAAGGACGAGACCTACTACCTTGAGGTCACCACAGACCAGCCAACCATGCTCTTTGTAGTTCAAAGCAGACAATACAAGTTTCATGCTGTTATGCGTTTCCCTCAGTTGCACGGAGTGTCCAACAGAAATCGACGCGAACTTATTGCCGTTGTTCAGAAGAACTGCCTTCAGGCTCATACTCGAGGAGTCTATGAACAGCCTCCATTCTGCCGGGTTGTACTCTGTACCCATTGCTTCTACTAGGCCCGCGATGTTGTTGCAGTATACTAGAGAATGTTCTTCGTCGAAGGTAAAGTATTCTCCGAATTCTTTTTTTCGCGATTCCGATACCAAAAGAATGTCGCTTCAGGCGCCAGCAAACGTTTCTCGCGGAGCCGTGAACCCAGCAGATTCCTTGGATAAGTTCAGGTTCCTCGTGAGGTTACAATAAAATGCAGCGTTGGACTTGTACTTTAAAAGATAGTGATTTGTCCCTTTTCTCCCGCGTCTCAATTCTCACTTCTCTCCGTTACTGATATATCATACTGCAGTATGCATACTGATACATCAGTATGTGAATTGTTATCATTGACGTAGTGTGAACACTTGAGCTAATCGAGAAAAATTGATAGTATTTTCGGATTCAGTACACGAAACTTGTATTAGAACAGCTGAGAAACTTCCGACCTTTTGAAAAAAAGGTTTTGAAACGCAGGCCAGTGTTATTAATTATCCACATTATGTGTAGAGATGCAGCCAATTTTTCATCAATCTAGCAAGTTACACTATTCGCCCATACTTAAACACAACTGCAATTGTGTTAGGTCAATGTTCAATTGTTTAATCCCGCATTGAAGAGCGATGTGACTATTTTCTGTTTCCTGGCTCTTCTCACTGTTTTCCGGCATTAATTAGCCTTTTTTGCTTTCACTTGGTGCTTGTGGAAGTAGCAAATCACTCTATTGTCTAACTGTTGGTTCCAGTTGAATTACAACACAGCTGGGAATCATGGGATCCACATTCAGCATTGTCTGGCTTTGCGTCGGCAGCTGCAAAGATGATGCATCAACCGGAAATTAGAGAAGTCGGCCGTGACGTGTGTGACGTCAGCAACCCTGCTTCGGTGGCCAAAGTTCCCGTTTGCTATTCATGGCTGGGCGTGAGTTCTGACGCGACATGAGATGAGGGTTGTTTTATAATTGAGTAATTGGCCTCCAGCCGACCGGAGAGGGTTCCGCCCGCCTCCGCAGGCTTCCACGCGAGGACGGCGTACAGCTTGCCGTCGGTCGCGGTGACGCGGCGGGCAGTGGCGCTGTGAGGTTTCCAGGTCCTCCACAGGTGGGTACCTGATGCCAACACGGCGATAAATTATTCGTGAAATAGGGTAGAATATACCACTTTATGAACGTTCAATCGACATACTTCTCCGAGAAGTATCGACATTCGGCTTCTTAGAACCTACACCATCAGCTCGAAGCGCCTACACCATCACCTCGAATTTGAGTCTGAGGCATCAAAAGCACTTTAAATGACATTAATTCCATGGCAAATTTCGACATCCTACTGTGCGCGTTTCGACATCTCACACCTAACGAAAAACCATTATGTTAGCCCTGTGCCAACTTCACCGGCCAGCACGGTCTGGCGGACGCCGACGTGGAAGCCCCGTTTGATCCGACGCGGTCGTGCTTTTGGTGCTCGTGTTCCGGTTGCTGCGCCGCCGGCTCAACCGGGGAAGACGAGGGAATCAGTCGCCGGCGACGCGACTCGGCCATGCTTCAGTACCGGCTGCGCTATGCAGGGTTCTTGGTCAGCGCTGATGTAGGGCCCATTGCCAGCGCTGATCAGTGGGAAGTTGCTAGCGATGTAGTGGTGGACCGACTACCAGCGTGAAGTTCCATGGCGAGCCGGGTTCCGTTCCTCGAAGTCGAGCGTGGCTGTCGTCGGTAGTCGGTGACGGCCACCGTACGTGCGCGGGCCTCGTCAGCGGCGGCTTCAATGTTCTCGCAGGTTGACGCCGTCAGTGACCTTGTGTACGCCCGGGCCGAGGGCCGGTCCGAACACCCCCTGGGAATGCCGGGACATGATTGGATGCCGGTTTACCAATAGGCCTGTGCCCGATTCATCTCGGCTTGTTTATGTAGTCGCCGTGGATGTGGACAGTGTGGAACGGCCATTACGCCGCCCGGGGGCGGTCGACCCTGTCCGGTCCGGTCCGGTCCGGTCCAGTCCAGTCCGGTCCGGTCCAGTCCGGTCCGGTCCAGTCCGGTCCGGTCCGGACTGGTCTGGTCTGGTCTGGTCTGGTTCGGTTCGGTTCGGTTCGGTTCGGTTCGGTTCGGTTCTGATCGGTTCTGATCGGGTGACCGACTTCGTCGTTGACCGAGTGTCGACGGGTGTGTGATGTGGGGCTGTCTGAGCGTTTGAGGTACTACGTTTGCATTCATTCGGTATTAATTTGGATTTGTGTTTCTAGGTATAAATTTGTTTCCAGTTCCTGCGTTGCCTACTTCCGGTTAGCGTTTTGTGGTAATTTTATCTTGGTGTAATATCGTGGAAACGTCAATAATTGAGTACACAAGTGAGTCCTGAGTGACTGAGTGAGTTTCATCATGAACACGATGACATCTAAAATGCCTTCTAGTTCCTTTGAATTCAATCTTCAACCAGAAGGGTACATGGCACCGTACTTTTTATGCGGGTAGCAACGTACACACCACCAACAATTCGCACTGTAGAACAAGGCACATTCAGGATAACACTTTCGGGGGCTTTATTAGGGAACATACGTGTCGCGAGCCGCCAAAATGAGCAAGTAGCTGACACCTATAATCAAGGTGCTGAAAGAGACAAGCCGTGAAGGCGGCGTGGGGACGAGTGGTCTAGGGGTAAGATGCTCGTCTCACAATCGAAAGGCTGTTGGTTCGAGTCTCACCTGTCGCTACTCTTCGCCCGCGACCAATCGGCGTGAGAGATTGGCCACGATATATATATATATACACGATGCAGTACGATGTACTCCGAGGCCGAGTACGATGTGAACAGATTTATTGGAAGAAGATGGATTCACTATTCAGTATGTAATACAACCGTCCATTTTCACGAACATTTTACCACCGGTTTGGATGGGAGCCGGGTCGGACATGCGGTATCAGGATTCATAACCTGCCTCATGTTTGGCAGTGGCAATCTGCTATTTGGGATGAAGTTCGGAGGCGTCGGCGATATTACATGGTGTTTTTGATGAGAGGTGCACGCTCTCACCGGCTTGGACGGCTGAAGAAATTCGACTGCTGAGAGAAAAAGGCTCCAGTTAGATACCCTTCGGAGCCAGTAACTTGTTCCGGCCCGGCTGTGTCCAACGGACGATGTTGGTGCACGCCCGATCGGCCGTGACGACAGCGGCGACTAGTGTTGCCCGAGCCGTCGGCGGTGTCGACAGCGCATCACTGACATCACACGGGCCGACGCTGGCGGAAGCCGAAGGCGTCCGAGTGGTGGTGCGACTCAGGGCAGCCGGTGCGTGCAAGGTCGCGGCGGCGGCGGCGGCGGCGGCGGCGGCGGCGGCGGCGGCGGCGGCGGCGGCGGCGGCGGCGGCGGCGGCGGCGGCGGCGGCGGCGGCGGATGGGAGACGCGCGCCGACCGGCTGCCGTCTGACCTGGGCCGGCCAGTAGTCGGCCGGCGAGAGGGAGGCAGGGCGCGCCAGACGCCGACAGCAGGTGTACGGTGGCCGCGTCCCCCGGGGGCCACCAACTGCTGTGTGCGGCCAGCTGACAGTCGCCGGCCGTGGCCCGCGGGACTATTGGTGGTAGCGTGCCGAGCCGCGCCCGGACAGTTCGACAGAGGAGCCGGCGACAGTGCTGACACGGGCGGCGGGGCTGACGCGGACGCGGACGCGGGCCGTCCCGACTGTGGTGCCGCGGCGGCGGCGGCGCGTGCCCGTGTCGGGCCGACACCAGCTGCGGCCGACACCAGCTGCGGCCGGCCGAGGCGCGCTCCGGCGGCGGCTCCCGGTCGGGACGGGCCGACGGTGATGACTGGCGTGCCGGTGGGCCGGTGTGCCGCCGCCGTGCCCACCTGTCCGGCCGACCCGGAGCCGGCCGCCGGCACGCGGCACGCCAAACTGGCGGCCGCCCGGCTCGACACACGCAGCCAGAACTTCTGGACACGCCGCCGCTCGGCGCCCTGCGTCCTCTGGGAGCTGTCCGGTCTGTTCGGTATGTGGCCGGGTGGCCGGGGACGTCTGACGTTTAGGGGGTGACCGGCGTGTTCGGTACCTGGTGGAGTGTTTGAGGGTGGACAGGATGGAGAGTTCTGGGAGCTGTCCGGTTCATTCGGTATGTGACAGGGTAGACAGGATGGTGTGGGGTTTCTGGATGTATCTGGTGTGTTCGGTGTGTGGCGAGGTGGACAGGTTGGTGTGGAGTTTTTGGAGGTGTCTGGTGTGTTGTGTACGTGATGAGGTGGTCAGGTTGGTGTGAGGTTTCTGGAGGTGTCTGGTGCGTTCAGTACGTGGTGAGGTAGATAGGTTGGTGTGGGGTTTCTGGATGTATCTGGTGTGTTCGGTGTGTGGCGAGGTGGACAGGTTGGTGTGGGGTTTTTGGAGGTGTCTGGTGTGTTGTGTACCTGATGAGGTGGACAGGTTGGTGTGAGGTTTCTGGAGGTGTCGGGTGCGTTCAGTACGTGGTGAGGTGGATAGGTTGGTGTGGGGTTTCTTGAGGTGTCTGGTGAGCTCGGTGCGTGGTGAGGTGAACAGGTTGTTAAAATGTCTAAACGCCATAGTTGTGACTCGCAGCTCTTACGAAGTCACACTAAATGCAATGGGGATGTTGGATAATGATAGTGCTCATAACACAGGAACGAGGCGGAGTCCAAATGTCCAGCCAACCAAGCTGCCGGTGGCCGGCTGGGTCGGGCAGGTCCCCTCCCCGGTGTGTCGCGGTGTGCGACTTCACGTCGCCCGTGGGCCTGACTAAGGAAAGCAGTGGACTGCCATGCTTCCATTTGCTGGTTTCCACCTCTCGTCAAGCGGTGGAAGCCATCGGCAAGCTGATGGAAGTGTCCTGACACGAACACACTCATTTTATGGCTTGTCATGTTTTGTTCACGACTAAGCTTCGCTTGATCCATTCCTACCCTTGTTTTAGGCGGCAATCAAGTAGTGCTTTGGAGTGACAATGACGCTGGCCACATCACCCCGTTGTACATATGTTCCGCGGTGGTCAGAGGAGTGCCGAGGAACAGTTTGGGTCACGAGCGCGATCAGCGAAAGTTGGAACTTAATGGCACCAGGGAAGACATCGTTGCGTTTCAGAAAACCGGAGCTCTTGCGCTTCACACAATTGGAGAAGCGACGGCCTCCCGGAGGGAGGTCATTAGTTAATGGAACCGCCCCGTCCCACCGGCACTAACGTGGTCAACCTAAAGCTGATTTCTGTCCAGTTTCGTTCACCCCCACTGCCCAGTTTGTTTGCACGTGGACGGGAGCCATGATGATGCACACAACGCAGTCTGAAGGACAAAAGGAGTCCCGCCTCTATGATATATCAAGCGCACTGTGAGGCTATCCCTGTGGATTTTGCGACTCGTGACTATTGCTTTGGTTTTACACTCACAATCGTCGAACTGAAATCGGCAGTGAATGCTTCGCTTTGTATCTCAGAGGGACCGGACCATGCTTCAAACGCGATACTTCGTCACCTGCCGTCACATACACTTTAGGCACTGATAGACGCCTTCAATGCTGTATGGAGCGGAAATCAATCCCTACCTTTCTGGCAGGAAGATACGATTGCCCCTTTGTTGAGACGTAGCAAAAATTGGTTTGACCTCTCATTCTGTGAACAGATTTATCTCACTTAGTCACTTTGCAAGTTGATGGAAAGGCTCATTGACAAGGGCCTGACATGATTCCAGGAAGACAGAAGCTTTTTCCCTGACGAATAGCGTAGTTTTAGAGAAACAATACTACGCGTGAAAATGTCTTAGTGCTAGACACTACACCTGCGGCAAGTTTTAGGGATATGCCACATGTGGGGTCATGTTTTTCGACACGAAAGGTGTCTACGATAATACATGGAAGCGCGGTGTCCTTATCCGTGGAAGGCCGGCGCCTGAGCTTGGTCATGTTTGTTAAGAATTTCTTGGCTTAGCGAACGTTTCACCTCCTCTGAGCAGTTGTCATGTCAAGCGTACTTTCCTCGTCAGCGGTGTTCCCCAGGACATTGTTTTGAGTTATGTTCTGCTTACAGTCGTCATAAACAATATTGGAGTTGGATTGCTCCATTGTATCAGGAAGGCTCTGTTTGTTGGTGGTGACACGATCTGGTCATGTGCTTCACGTACTTCATTTATCGAGACAAATTCAGGTTGCCACCTTTCACCCGAAGAGATGGAGTATCACCAACGGCTGTCGGCTTTTAAAGGCTAGCAGCACGTTAGTAGCACACTTCCGTCGTTGGAATTGCAACAACATGCACTTCGGCTTTGCAGCCTGCCCTTGTCCTTCCAATCAGTATACAAATGTTCGGGCGCTTTACTAGGCAAACATTTGACACACACACACACAGGCTACCTGTCTGCTTTGTGGAACAACTGGGCGAAGTCGTCACGTACCATTGAGAACGCAGACAATTCAGTGCCACGGGCGACGTACGTTGTCGACAGGATGTCCACGGTACTGTTGTGTGTCATTCGCGTGTCCGTACGAAACTTGAATATGCATGTTTGATTTACGACGGGGCTGCTGCTGCCACCAAGCGCAAACTCGATGCAATGCACCGTGTCGCTCATCGAATCTGTTGTGGCATATTCCGTACATCGCTCATTGCGAGTCCTACGGCAGAGGCGCATGAAACGCCGCTTTATCTGCGTAGGAGATTGGAACTACACTGCGTGCAAACTGTGACAATTTCCCGGCAATTCGGCACATTGTTTTCTGTGTCGCCGCTTACTGGTGCTATTCTCCAAAGGCCGACGTCCCAACATTTTCCCTTTCGAAATGCGCATGTGTGATGACCTTTCTGAATGCGGTGTTCGATGGCGTGCAATTTGGCAACCCGAGCGTGACCATACACCTCGATGAGAGCTGACACCAGCGGCGGTGGATGCCTTTCTGTCATGCGTTGCCAAGGGGTATTGCAACAGGACCAATGTATTCGATGCGCCCTAATAACTAACTGCAACAGATGAGTTCATCCCGTTATCCTCGAACACTTTCAAGCATTCCAGGGCTACACAGCCGCTCGCACGGTCGGTTCTCGCACCGATGTTGGCGTAGGAGGTGCCTTTGTCAGTGACGCCTTGACGAAAATCACAAAACGTTGTTATATTCAGGTCTCAGTAGAACACTTAGTTTTGTCTCGCACTTCGAGCAGCGTTTTCAATATAGTAGCTCTCTATCCTCTTTTGCCCTGCGTCGTTTTATCATGTCCTAACGCCGTACATCAGACAGGGGAAACAGTGGTGCTCTGTTGAATTCCGAGCCATGTGGCCATTTCGATAAGCCAGCTCGCTGATGCAGCGGTGAAGCGTGCTGCACAAGCTCCGTTTGCGTGGTCATTTCCGCTTCCTGCTAGTGACTTCTACCCAGTCATTTCAGGGTATTTGTATGATATATGGTTACCTTTGTTTTTTGTCGATATAACGGAAGAACTATCATTTGTTGTGCTCACAGACTATCAGCAATCTATCAGCACTGAGCAAGTTCTATCTTTATCACCTGCTATCGCGGACTATTCTTGTCTGTCTGACCGTGCCCAAAGAAGCTGGCAAAGCGGTAGCACTATACCTATCCATGTATGGATTGTGGCAAACGAGCTGGCGAATGCCGCGGCTAGGCGAGGATCTCGCAAAGCACACATGCCTGCTCTACCTCTTCTGGCGACAGATTCATTATGTCATTTTTCTTCATTTACTTATTCCAAATGACAGAATACATGAAACATGGAATTCAGGAACAAGCTAAAGACGATTTAGCCAAAACTGAGGGAATGGCCGCCGTCACTGCGTAAATCCAGAAATGAACAGGTGACACTCTGTTGACTGATCATTTGTCACTGCCATGATACTCATTGCGGCCCTTTATGTGGAGACGAGCCATCGTGCCATCGGTGTCGCGCACGTTCGACTGTACGTAATATTTTATACCCGTGTGGAGGTTTTGATGGGGGAGCAATTGCGACACATTATGACTGTTGCTAGGTCGTTGACATATCTGGGCATCCTGGATGATGACTCCCCAATCGTACATAATGGAAATCTCCTTCACTGTCTATAAAATGGGATTCGAAGTCATTTGCACCTCAAAAATGTCATTTTTCACTACGGATACATTAGGATGCATCGATAACATGTCACTATTAAATATGTATTGGCGCAATGTCATCAACGAAATTGTCAACTTGCCCTTAAACGACAATAATTAACTAACTTAAGGTTTTTGTTCAACATATGAAAATTGAACTGAGATGCCGTCGCTAGTAACAAAGAAGAATGAACTCTCACCTGGCGCACAGGTTATCCCGTTCGCGGAAGAATGGGCGAGAAGAAGTTACGTGTCGTTTGTGTAACAGGCACGCCTATGTCACAGTGGTCGAGTAGTCCAGCGATAAGTTGCCCGTTTCACAATCGAAAGATTGTGGGTTCGAATCTTATCTGTCGTTACTGTCCATCCGCGGGTAATCGGCGTGAGAGATTGGCGATGCTATATGAGTGGTTGACGTGCCGCAAAATCAGTGCCCGATAATAGCCACACCTATGCCACGCACGGTTGCCTGTTGTGTGGCAACGATGCGCCCATATATACTAGATGACGCGCACCTTGAACGGTATATCATGTCAGGTTATCATGCTCGAACTTTTCAAATGAGCATTGCGTGCCACTTGGGACGAGCGCATGTGACAATACTCCGTGGCATATCGGACGCTCTCTGTCCGATTTTTCTCACCACGCTCCATTGATCTTGCCGTGAGCGTTGCCAGTGCCTGGTCGTTCGCCGGCGGCGAAAGCCCGTCGCTGGATGATGGGATATTACTTAACTCGGTGTCGCGCCGTCGTGTGTGTGTGTTTTAGTAATGGTGCTCGGGTATGCGTCGCCTCGCCTTATTGAAACAGAATCTGCCTGGAAGCCTCTTCAATCATCTGTGCGCCCGGACGTCGTCGGCCGCCCACAACGCCCCCACTGCGCTGGCTGACGGTCTAGTCACGACCCGGTCCCACTTGAGTCCCACTCAGAGCGTGACGCAGGATGGCCCGGATGCTGGCTTCAGCCGGCCGGGCCGCTTGTGAGGCGAGGCGACCGCCGTCTGTCGGCGGAGCGTGACAGGCGCACACTGCCGCTGCAGCAGTCCAGCAATGGCAACGGCCGGCACTGTTCCGCTTAACAGTCGCTCGTTGTCGCCGTCTGCTGGGGGCTAGCAACTGGTCCGTTGGGATGTTGACCAGCCATGGGGCTCGGGAATGGTTTGTCATGGGCAATGGCCAGCTATGGGGCTCGGGTCGGGGTTGTCATGGGTGATGGCCAGCTATGGGGCTCGGGTCGGGGCTGTCATGGGTGACGACCAGCTATGGGGCTCGGGTCGGGGTTGTCATGGGTGATGACTACCTTTGGGGCTCGGGCGGGTTTATCAGAGTATTATCTTTGGCCGTGCCGCTCGGGATGGGTGTCAATGGATGGAAGCCGACATAGGGGTGGTTGCGAGTGGTGTTGGGAACCTTACGCCACTGCGTGATTCTACCCTTTTAAATCAACCAGCTAGATAAACTACTTCTCTCAACCCTAGCTAAAAGTATGCTTCAGTATGCTTAGATAGACATATGCTTCAGTGTGCTTAAAGCTTCGTCCAGTTTTCTCCAGTGTATTTCGCTGCCTCCTGTACTGAAATATACTTGTTTGCCGAATTCAGTATTCACTCGTGTGTTCTTAAAATCGATTGAAAAAAACAAACTAAGTTGATTATCTGAGAAGTCGTCTTTTTCGGTTCAAACAGCAGAATTGTATTGCAAAAAGTTGTATATATTTGAGGGTTGACTTCGCAACTTGGAAAAAAAATAATCATTTCTGCTGGTTGTTCACAACGCGCAAGTAAATTCCTTTCATAATGTACTCACATATCACACATGTAATGGGCTGGTGGTTTTTAACTGCTCCTGTAGGAACCAGTATGCCTTTTATTTCTGTTGAAAACCGTCGAGGCAGCGGCACGGCAACTGTCTTAAAGTTTGGACGAAGAAGGGGAGGTTGTAAACAACCATTATGAACCCGATTCTTTGTTGGCTTTCACTACCATGCTATGTGCATGGTAACATTCAATAGATGCATTGTGGTATCATAGTGTGACCATGGTAGCATTGACCTGCAGCCATACTCACATTACAGAAGAGTTGCGCGTGCGTATTGTGTCTTCAATTTACTGCACCCTCAAATGCGATGTGCGTATTGTGCATTGTGTAATTTACTGCACCATCGAACATTATATATTATGCATTATGCGTATCAGTGGGAATGCCTGGAGCGTGTCTTATCGCAGCCCTCTTCAGTGGGCTGGCATGGTTGTCATTTCACCGCCGGGTGGGCGAATTCACTGAACGGGCGGAGAGCGGAGTGGTAGTTTGCCCCGGGCTGTCTGAGCAGCTGGAGGAGTGGCAGTGAGACGTGTGGTCTGGTTGGGAGTCCGACCGTTGTCTGTGCGGGCCCGTAGCTGGTCCGCCGGGTAGGACTGAGGGGCGACGGTGTCCTGACAGCGGTACACCCCGACGGCTGCTGCACCCGCCAGCGGTCGGACCAGAGGCAAGGCTGGCAGATTTCCGGCCGCAGGTCGGTGCCCGACATCTCGCGGCCCGTCAGATGTGCGTGGCGTTGAAGTTATGTTTTGTAATCTTGGATTTGGCATGCAAAATGTGGAGCCAGAAAATTGTGAGATAACTGTTTCTCCGTTCCTGACACCGAACACTCATTTTTGTAGTCTTCGTTGAATTTCGTGCATTTCTGTCAAATACTGCAGCCATTTGAAACGATTCCATTCAATGTTTTGGCAGGAGGGAATGATTAAAAAAGGATGTATTTCTGGAGAGGTAGCTGTTCTGAATGGTAAAAACCCAGGATACGGCTGTTTTTCGGACCCTGGGTGTGCGTGATGGTCGGCCAGGACCGTCAGTCAGTGTCATGTGGGATAGCTGGCGGCTCCGGCAGCCCGGCAGCTCGGCAGCTCGGCAGCCCGGCAGCCCGGCAGCTCGGCAGCCCGGCAGCTCGGCAGCTCGGCAGCCGCCTGTCTGCTTGCTGAGCGCGCCCGTCCACCCGGGAGGCCGACATCGTGGGTTTACGCTTGCGACGAGTGGGACAATATACCGCCCACGCCGTGATGTGCCGCCCACATGGCGTGGTGTGCCCACACTGTCGCAGCTGTACAGCCGGCTTAGTGCTTTGGACTGAGATTGAGACTGTTCCCGGTGATAGTTTCACTGCTCTCCGTCCCGCTGTTGTCGGTGAGAGTTCCTCTGCTTTCCGTCCCGCTGTTGTCGGTGAGAGTTCCTCTGCTTTCCGTCCTGCTGCTGTCGGTGAGAGTTCCTCTGCTCTCCGTCCCACCGTTGCCTGTGAGAGTTCCTCTGCTCTCCGTCCCACCGTTGCCGGTGAGAGTTCCTCTGCTCTCCGTCCCACCGTTGCCGGTGAGAGTTCCTCTGCTCTCCGTCCCACCGTTGCCGGTGAGAGTTCCTCTGCTCTCCGTCCCTCTTGTCGGTAACAGTTCCATTGTTTTACGTCTCGCTGCTCCCGGTGACAGGGTTGGCGAGATTTTGCCACATAGTAGTGTTGGCCGGCTTAACTCTCTCCCGCACTTTGGGGAGATCTCCAAATGGTTTTACAGCGATAGCTCCAGGATTTGCCGCTCGGGTGTGAAATTCGGAGCAGTTGTTGCCCCCCCCCCCCCCCCACCCCCAGCCCCGCCCCAGGTGCGTTATAGGATTGTGAAGTTGAAAGTGTGGGTGAATGCTAATCTAGCTGGTCAATACTAGTTCAATGCTATGTTAGCCGCGTCATCGTTTAAATAGGCTAAAACTCAATATTAGAGGTGCGCTTGACTCCCCTCTCCCCTCCCATTGGGGAGCACGTGGCCACCTGTCCTGAGGTGTACGTGGCCGTCTTTACCGCCGTGCCGTAGACGTGGCGGCTGCTGTGGATCTGCGGCGCGGTGTCCCGAAACTCAGCAGCGGCCTGCTATGGTGGCGCCGCGCCGGCACCGGAGCGGACGCACGGCAGCTGAGGACATCGGCGGCACTCGGAACAAGCGGCTGTCCGTTGCGGGGCGTGACAGTTGCGCTGTGGAGTGTGGGCGGTGGCGGACCGGCTACGTGCCGGCGCCCGTCGTCTGGGCCGGATTGGGCCGGCGCCGGCACACCGCCGCCCACGTCTCCCGGTGGCGGGAATTTACGGCGCGGCGGCGAGCCGGCCTACCGGCTCGTTAGCGGCCATGCATTGTGCGGCGGTGCCGGTCCAACCCGCCGCCGGCGATGGCTATCCGATCGTGGCGGCGAGTCGGATCCCACTCCGGTGTATTGCATGTAAGATGGCTTTCATGTCGCAGTTTTCTATTTGCATGATGATGCAAACAGGATAAGCCTTATCGTACCTGCAGCTTCTGTTCTTTCATCAGGTATCTTATGAAGAAAATCTTAAGTAAGAGGCTGTATGCAGCCTATGCCACCATTGATCGATACGAACACTAGACGCGCCCCTTTTAAACACGACGCAGTGCCGGTGCACGGCAGTGTCACTTCTACTCATGTCCGTTGGTGTTCCGTCTGAGAAGTCATCGCGTGGCATATCCGTTGATGTCTGGCAAACCATCGCGTGACACCAAGATCAGCTGAAGTGATACATTAGACGGTCGGCACAAATGCCTAACACACTGCAGCAAGTGACATGCCGACATTCATTGCATTTCACGTAGTGTTTGATTTTCACTTCTCATTCTTGGATATGTAGTGTATAATCCTTGAATGCATGCAGTTACAGAGTGTATAATATCTGATAAGCGTGGGGTGCATGCAAATGACTGACACAAAGGAATAAAATGTATTGTTCTTCCATTCACGGAGCACATGGAACTTTCACACGGAGCTTTGAGCACATGCAGCACATTACTAGTGTTGCATCCCACAAAGCTCAGATATGCTTTCTGATGCTGGATCACAAAAATCACGGGTGTGGCGGCAGACATGGCATCTGACCGGACACTGTCGACACCAGGACCGGTCTGCACGGTCTGCCGAGGTGGTGTGGCGGCAGACATGGCATCTGACCGGACACTGTCGACACCAGGACCGGTCTGCACGGTCTGACGAGGTGGTGTGACGGCAGACATGGCGTCTGGCCGGACACTGTCGACACCAGGACCGGTCTGCACGGTCTGATGAGGTGGTGTGGCGGCAGTCATGGCGTCTGGCCGGACATTGTCGACACCAGGACCGGTCTGCACGGTCTGATGAGGTGGTGTGGCGGCAGACATGGCGTCTGGCCGGACACTGTCGACACCAGGACCGGTCTGCACGGTCTGCCGAGGTGGTGTGGCGGCAGACATGGCATCTGGCCGGACATTGTCGACACCAGGACCGGTCTGCACGGTCTGACGAGGTGGTGTGGCGGCAGACATCATGGCGTGTGGCCGGACACTGTCGACACCAGGACCGGTCTGCACGGTCTGATGGGTGGTGTGGCGGCAGACATGGCATCTGACCGGACACTGTCGACACCAGGACCGGTCTGCACGGTCTGACGAGGTGGTGTGGCGGCAGACATGGCATCTGGCCGGACATTGTCGACACCAGGACCGGTCTGCACGGTCTGACGAGGTGGTGTGGCGGCAGACATCATGGCGTGTGGCCGGACACTGTCGACACCAGGACCGGTCTGCACGGTCTGATGAGGTGGTGTGGCGGCAGACATGGCATCTGACCGGACACTGTCGACACCAGGACCGGTCTGCACGGTCTGACGAGGTGGTGTGGCGGCAGACATGGCGTCTGGCCGGACACTGTCGACACCAGGACCGGTCTGCACGGTCTGATGAGGTGGTGTGGCGGCAGACATGGCGTCTGGCCGGACACTGTCGACACCAGGACCGGTCTGCACGGTCTGACGAGGTGGTGTGGCGGCAGACATGGCGTCTGGCCGGACACTGTCGACACCAGGACCGGTCTGCACGGTCTGATGAGGTGGTGTGGCGGCAGACATGGCGTCTGGCTGGGCTCAATTATTAGCAAAAGCTGTTGCAAATGATGCAGGATGTCATAACCCATCTGTTACGGAACTCATAACAGAGTGATGGAGAATCCGTCATCGTTTATTCTCCACAAGCACGAAACATGTTCAGATGTTATGTGGGAAAGCACGAGTATTAACCCCGGTGCGCAGTTTCACGAAGGTATGAGACAACTGAATTCTCCCACTTTCGACGTCACTGAATGTGTATGCTTGTGTGACTTGTTCGGTCCTTTGTTCCAATATAAACAAGCACAACACAATTTATGAATAATGGTGTTGGTAAGTTTCAGCTGTTTAGCCGTTGTCGATTTGTATAACAACTAAGATGATATGTAATGCTATTTATATACAACTTTAAAAGATTCAAGGTGGGCGCTACATGACCAATGTAGTCGATGCGCCCTAAAGCCCTAATAACTAAAAGATTCAAGGACGCTGAAAATCGGCCCCGTCAGTAATCTAACAACGAACAAAATTTAGGCGTCAAGAGCAAAAGTTGAGCCCAGATCATGCCCAGATAAAACCCAGCTCTGCTGTTCTTCCCTGGCAAATACGTGTTCTGGGCTGCCGCACCGTCCGTGCCGTCGGTGCGTGGCACGTTTTCTCGGCACAGTGCTGACTGATTGACTGTTGACAGATCCGGGCACACATGTTGACTGTTTACCCGGACTTCGACAGAGGTGGCGGCCAGTGAGCGCGAGGAGCTGTTCATCCAGAAGATCCGGCAGTGTTGCGTGCTGTTCGACTTCGTCTCCGACCCGCTGTCCGACCTCAAATGGAAGGAGGTGAAGCGGCAGGCGCTGCAGGAGATGATCGAGTTCGTCACCACACAGCGCGGCGTCATCACCGAGAACGTCTACCCGGAGGTGGTCCAGATGGTGAGTGCGTGCCGGCATCGACGTGCCACCGCCGTCAGCGACGCAGGCCAATGGTAGTGGCATGGCGTGCTTCACATCGAACGGCACGGATCCAGGCGGAGCAAACCGCATCTGTGCAGGCCAAGGTCGAAGTGACTCGTGCATATCAATGCTCGTACTCATACTCATGTGTCAATGGTTGTTGTGTTATCGCCTACTCTCGGTTTTATGTAAGCCATGGCCATCAGTTAATTACACGATCAGCCCAGATCAGGTAGCCTTATGGTGCTCATTCAGATAATCGATCAAATGATTGATCAATTCAAGTGGAATATCCAATGGTTGAAGGTTGGCGTTAGGATCGAAGACCGGAATCGTGAATTTGTAAAATGAAAAAGAAGCGTATTCTGGTAATTTTTCATGACAAGACTTTCGCGTCTTCGCACCTAAAAAAGGGCAACGAAACGGCAAATCGCAAATCGCAATGTGTCAAAGTTGTTGAGTTTGACCAGCCTACCACCTTTTCAGTGATGTCGGCTGTGTAGCATTGCAGAGATGAATTTTTCCATAGCAGTGGGTAGATTTAGCCGAATTGAGAGAACAATGTGCTTTTCGAGCTGAGAAGTGGGCCGGACGGTGCCAGAGTTCGGTAGAGGGTGTAGAATTGAGGGGTTGAGTCGGATTATCGCCGTTTTAGTCAACCTTGCAAGAACGTAGACATGGCATACACTGTTATGGACCTTTTTATTTTGTTTTGTGTTAAATTCGTTTTTTTCGTGTTCTGGCCTTTAGTTTTGTTTTTGTTTTTCTGTTTACAATGTTTCCTCGTTTTTTTTAGCACGTCATGGGTAGAATATGTGGGAGAGAATATGTGGAGGAGATGTTAGGATGTCGTTTAATGTCGGGTGGTTTTGGCACGGGTGTGTGGTTTGTTGTTGGCAGAGGTGATGTTTGTTTTGTTGGTTCATCGTGTTGTAGGTGCATTTGTAGTGAAAGAGGTGTTGTCTGAACTGTTGTAGTTGTCTGAATCTGGGATTGGTCCGAATTGGTATCGTCGGTTTTTGCGTGCTGCGTTTGGTACTTGTGGTGATTCTAGTGGGCCTGATAGGGATGATTGCTTGCGTATTTCGCGTTGTGGTATTGTGGGTGGTTCCCCTGTTGAGTGGGTGGGTGAGTTGCGTCGTGGTTTGTTCTGTTTTGGTACTTATGTGGTGTTTTCTGTTGTGGGTTGCGGCTTTATTATTATTGTCGGGTCTGTCTCAGTTGCTTTGGAGCACTTTGTGGGTTCTATTGGTTTA
The DNA here is from genome assembly GCA_034440575.1 of Imbricaverruca yamaguchii. Lineage (NCBI taxonomy): Eukaryota > Metazoa > Arthropoda > Thecostraca > Neoverrucidae > Imbricaverruca > Imbricaverruca yamaguchii. The sequence goes on from JAOTOL010001556.1 coordinate 1,527,820, forward strand.
ACCGCATAATCTGCGTGTCAAAGTGCGTTGTGACTGTTATAGGAGAGCGACCGAAGGCCGAAATGTAGAAACGCATGCGTTGTGTCATTCGTGATGGTACTCCAAACAACCAGAGGCACTCGAAACACGTGGGCAGTACGTGATCACCATGTAGGGCGGCACCAGCAGTTTGACTACCATAAGTAATGGCTTTGGCTCACCATGCGATCGCCTAACCTATAAAATAGACCTAGGCGAGCATAGAAGTCGGGTGTATGGCCTACCGTGAGTCGACATTTAGGCAAGCTGTTGCGTTTCTTCGTGCTTTGGGAACCATTCATGCCAGAATGCAGCCACGTAGTAAAGTGAGAAGGGAAGGAGAATAATGGGAATACAAACCTGGCCCCAGCGTCATTCACCTTTCATGGACGACGTAGATTTATTGTTAGATTTTTCACTACGCGCTTCAACTAATCATGACCGCAATATATGTATTGCTTGTCGAAATTGAGGTTATTCATTGCAATCTATTGACTGTATTGTATTTCTTCCTCTAATGTTCAAAAAAGAATCGGCGTCTTTGTGCAGGTTGTGCGTCACGTCAACATTTTCCAGTCATCTTGTGATGGTAACATGGCGCGTTATTTTGTGACCATGTATCGGGCTTGGCTCATAGAAGCAATTCAGAGACTTTCGGAACGTTGTCTCGGGAATGTTAAGCCTACCTTTTTTAACGTCAGTCATTCCACAACGATCAGAGAACCGAATTGCCTGCGCCCGCTCTCCACAAATGAACGGAATCGGGGGTCATGTATGCTTTTATTTCTATCATTTCAGAGCTTGTCTGTTCTCATCGAGTATTTTATAGCAAGGTTAGCGAGTTGCACTATTTTGCGGGTGTTAGTTTGCGATTTACTTGTTCTGAAACTCGCCATAGTATATACTTCGCACATTTCGGTTGTTGACCCTGTTCGCAAAACAGTCATGATGCACTGCGTGGTGCAATTTCCCACACCGCGTTTTTAAGGAGCCAACGTGCGAAATAGGTTTTCATCTGTGTTCGGTTGTTAAGCATTTGCCACCACGCGTTTTGATTTTTTTTTTGTCCGGCCTATAGTCAGTTTTTGTCTGACAATCACATCAGTGATTGACATCAGATCTTTGAGATGCTGATTCTAGGTCACATGATCCAGATGATCAAACTAGTGCACATTGGTCGAATCAGGGCCATCATGGGCCAATGGACCCATCGGTTGGAATAATGAGCTTGGATTAGAACCAGAATGATGCAATGATGAGTCCAACTGGAGTCCTGATGATGCAGTCTATCAGCTCTAGATATGGTAACAACAGACCGGACTGTTCAAATGGCCCGACCGTTTCATGAACTGCTTGCTGGTGTGTTGGTCGTATCATGCCTGCCCTGCGCTCTGTTCGTATGCATGCAATGTATAGTACCTGCTTATATTCCATTGTTGCTGATGATCATCTTTGACTGCACGGATTCGAAGTGTGCTGATGAACCGCTGACAATTTTTCTTACTTGTCTGGGCCAATGCCGTTCACACGCATTATCTACAAAGCTTCCATGGGAGTGAAACTGGTTTACGCTAGTCGAGGTGCCCAAGGTCTGCTGATTGATGTTATAGTGGTGTCGACTGGCGTGGGTGTATTTCGCCTGTTTACCACCATTGTTTAACGGTAATTAGTTTTGTCATAAATATTCATCCAGTGAATGTTATGCAGCGTACCAAGGAAGTTTTATGTAATATATATCCTAGTTTCCGCCCGAAAGCACCCAAGTATGCAATTAAAACACCGGAAACCATCTACATCGTATGCAATAAGTCGGCACATCTGTGCATTTAATTCGTCTGATGGTCTGATTGATGCTGCAGCATACAGAAGTTTAATTTGTTACGAAAGGCAGCTCACTGGCCGTGTTCAGCCATGTTCGCCACATCTCTGCGCTCCCCGTACGATCTCGTCCAAATTATCTGTATACTACATCGGATGCGTGTACTGCGTAATTGTATGGATATGACGCATTAATCAGGTTTTCTCAAAATCTGTGCGTGAATCGCGACGTCGAGTATTGCGATTGAGGTTCTTTGGGACGGTAACGACGACGTTTCTACTGCGACAACTCCTTCCAGTGATGCTGTTTGCTTGTCGAGAAGCGAAGCTCGGTGTCTCTCGGAGCGCACACGAACTTGGCGAAAGCGTGGCTGTGAGCGGATCACAACAAGGCCGTCTCGGCCACCGTAAGCCGCAAACTACCACCATAGTCGTGGCCGTCCGTGAGATGTGCTGTCTTGCACTGTTGCGTCATCACGGCATCCCGGGGTCGCCTCTGACATGGTAACTGGGGGCCGTGCCTCCCCAGCAGTCTGTTGCGTCATCACGGCATCCCGGGGTCGCCTCTGACATGGTAACTGGGGGCCGTGCCTCCCCAGCAGTCTGTTGCGTCATCACGGCATCCCGGGGTCGCCTCTGACATGGTAACTGGGAGTCGTGCCTCCCCATCAGTCTGTTGCGTCATCACGGCATCACGGGGTCGCCTCTGACATGGTAACTGGGGGCCGTGCCTCCCCAGCAGTCTGTTGCGTCATCACGGCATCCCGGGGTCGCCTCTGACATGGTAACTGGGGGCCGTGCCTCCCCAACAGTCTGTTGCGTCATCACGGCATGTTAGGGTCGCCTCTGACATGGTAACTGGGGGCCGTGCCTCCCCAGCAGTCTGTTGCGTCATCACGGCATCACGGGATCGCCTCTGACATGGTAACTGGGGGCCGTGCCTCCCCAGCAGTCTGTTGCGTCATCACGGCATCCCGGGGTCGCCTCTGACATGGTAACTGGGGGTCGTGCCTCCCCAGCAGTCTGTTGCGTCATCACGGCATCCCGGGGTCGCCTCTGACATGGTAACTGGGAGCCGTGCCTCTCCGCAGTCTGTTGCGTCATCACGGCATCACGGGGTCGCCTCTGACATGGTAACTGGGGGCCGTGCCTCCCCAGCAGTCTGTTGCGTCATCACGGCATCCCGGGGTCGCCTCTGACATGGTAACTGGGGGCCGTGCCTCCCCAGCAGTCTGTTGCGTCATCACGGCATGTTAGGGTCGCCTCTGACATGGTAACTGGGGGCCGTGCCTCCCCAGCAGTCTGTTGCGTCATCACGGCATGTTAGGGTCGCCTCTGACATGGTAACTGGGGGCCGTGCTTCCCCAGCAGTCTGTTGCGTCATCACGGCATGCCATGTTTTCTTCTGACAGGTTATCTCGGGGCTGTGCCTCCCCGCGGTGAAGCTGCGTTTCTCATCGCTTGAATATTGCTGGAGAGCTTGGAGCTGGCGAACCTAGGTTTTGGCCTTCAGTTCATGGTGGCCTTCACCCCAGCCAGGACGAGGCCCTGCAGCATGAGTAATGCCATTTTGTTCCATTAGCTTTCGTTCGTGCCATCATTTGAGAGACTCGAACGTTGGTAGGCGCCGGCGAAGCGTAGACGATGAAGGTCAGCCCCTTGTTGGTTATCGAGCGGCATTCATTCGACTCGATTTGACCCCGTGCGATTTGCACGACGTCCAGGCCATCTGTACCGCAAGTGAACGGCTGATGCATCGTGCCGCCCCACCAGCTGATGGCGGTGGGGATGGGGTGGGGGTGTGAGTCAGCCAATCAGCGCCAATCGCGGGACCCCGTGACCCCGGAGCGGGTCGACACGGATCAGCTGCTAGCACGGCACGCCCGACGGACGTCTGCGCTCCCAGTTGGAAATGCCAAACGTCGCGGTCGGTCACCCGATGCGGGAAGCTGCCTGCCGCCGCTCTACCTGTGAAAAGGCCGCGCGACACTACCGTTCACTGCGCGCGTGCGTATCGTCGATGGTGTTGCCGATCCCCCAGTTCGCCGCGGTGCAGTCTCGGACTAGACATGATCGTGGCTGCCAAGCGTGACGCTTCCGCCACGGCTGCGCTCTGCCGTGCCGGCGCCGTCGCGTGATGGATACGGGACCGACCCACCTGGACAGCTGACCGATCCTCTGTTGGCGAGCGACGGCCGGCTGGCGGGGACCGACTGCCGGCTGACACTAGACTGACGGTGTGCCTCACAGTGCACTGATGCGGCGTACTGACGGGGTCTGCTGTGTGCTCACACTGATAGTCTGCTGCTAGTGTGCTGACGGTACACTGATGTGTACCGGCGATAGATAGCCCAATGGGACTGACGGTGGTCTGGGCAGCAGTTTTGTATTAGTCTAGCAGCAGGCTAGCGGGTGTGACTTAAAGTCTGGAGGTGCTCTGACGATAGTGTTGTGGTAGTGTGACAGAATTGTGGTAGCATTCCGACAGTTGTCCGACGGTAGCATGGCAGAAGTCTGATCGAAGTCTGACGGCAGTCTGCCAGCAGTCTGCCAGCAGTCTGATGATGACGGTCGGCCAACAGTAAACTAGCAGTAGGCCGACTGTTTGGCGGAGGATGGGCCGCGGATTTTGTACGGTTTGGCGCTGTCTGGTGTGGTATGCGCCCCACTGTGGCTCACAATGGGCCACTGCGGCTCGGCAGTCGCCGACGCCGCCAATATCAGCTGAGCCGGCAGCTCCGTTTACGGCCTGCTCCGGAAGCTGGGGTCGTGACTCGGCCGAATAGCCCCGGCGTTGTTCGGTGGCCGAAGGCGTGCTGGTTGCAACAGGGCCCGCGCCGGGGCCGAGGTTGGCAACGCTGGGACGGTGTGGCGCCGATAGCGGAAACTCTGGTGCGGGGCAGAGGCCTACTGAGGCCTACTGGTGCGGGGGATCTGGGCTATCGGGCAGGTCGCGAATATCACGTGTTGTGTCGTGCGGCGTGTTGTCGACCTCATGCTGTGATGGCTGTAGGTGGCATGGAGCGATCCGGCAGTGGCACTGCGCGGTGCCCATCCGTCACTCATCTAGGTACGAGCGGTCGTTGTTGCTGGCCAGACTGCGGGATATTGCCGACATCTCGCTGAATATTGTCCTCGCAATGTGATGAGTCGGGCGTTGGAAATGCCAACGGGGACGTTCGTTGTGTAGCCAGCCAGTCATGCTCGGCGGACAATTAAATCTGGCGCGTCATTCTGGCCGGCAGTGTCTGGCGACGCTCAGCGTAATGGGACCGGGCCGGGATGTGCTGCAGGGCTGTTCGTCGCTGTCGCCGCTGCCCGGCACCGAGATGGGTCTGTGCCGCCAGGCGCGCGGCAGGATCACGCGCCGCGGTGACCACCCGACCAGTGCCTGCTCAATAGGCGCCGCCGCGGGCTGCTCTGTTGAGGCGGGCCGGCGCTCTGCATAGTGCCGACCTGGAGCCGAGTGCTGCTGCCGCCGCCGCCGCCGCCGCCCGCCGGCTGTACAGTCTCCCGCCGTTCTCACGTCCTCAGACGGCGCCGGTCGATCGGGCACCGGCACCGTCACATGGGCCGGCCCTGCCGACACCTCGTCTGGCGATCTCGACATTTTGTCGAAAAGTCCCGACATCTTGCTCGTATGTCCCGACACCCTGTTCAAAGATATCCACGTGGTGAGGGGCGCACGCGTCACGATGATGGCAAGTGGGCAGATGGCGATTTTCTCGTCTGGAGTTTTGACACTTTGGGGATTCCGACCCATCGACATGAGATGCCGACACTCGTCTAGAGGTTCCACCACCCAGTCAGGAAATTCAAGCACTCGTCTGAAGTTCAGACTCCCTGACCCTCACAACCCATTGTCTGAGCATCCCGATACCTCATTTGTAGCTGGACGAGTAATTGAAGAGTAAATTGCTTTTGTCACCCTTCAGAGATCCAGGAACGCTATGGGGACTGATGTTTGTGAGCCCAGACGCCACTGTGTGACTGAGTCGATGCCCCATCCCCACATCATTCAGATGTTTTCAGTTCGGCCCGGTCTATGCCCGTCCTCTCAGGATACGCTGGACCTAGACACCGCGAAAGGGCGGGGCGCCGCGCTGTTTCCCTGCCTGCCGTGGTGCCTAATGTTTTGGTTCCGATGCCAATCGACTGCGCTGATGGAGTGTGTCTCATCGCCGAGCGGTTGTTCTGCGTGGGCACGTTGCGACCACAGCAGTGTGTGTGCTCCAAACCTGCGGGCAGCCATTAGCCAGCCACTGTGCCGTCCAATCAGTAGCTGTCCAATTCGCCGTCGTGTTGTGGACAATGTCTTAGCGGGATGGACAGGCGAGGTATCAGCGCGCCGGGTGTGTTCTCTAGTTAGTGGGTTAACACGCGCGCCACTGGGGTTGGCAGCCGAACGCGCCCCATTGTGTGTTCGTGTGTGAGGGGGAGTACAGGTTCTGTCCTGCTGAACTTGAGAGTTACGGACCGAATCGTTGGTTTTGGCGGCGAGCCTTGCTCAGCAAATGGGCTCAGATAAGTCAAGTATATCGACCGAAGTGTTTCCTGTGACGTCACAAGTCATTCTAAAGCTTTAAGTTGACCTATTTGGCGGAGTTTCAAGTTTAGTCGAGCATCATAAAATTAATGCAACGAAGCAGAAGCTAAGTATAGGTGTCACCATGCGTCTTACATCCTAAAATAGCCACGAAAGACATCCATGAGTAAAGATGAGATCGAGGTCAATGGTGCGTCAGGTGGTATTCAGAGGCCAAGTAATGAATCTGGCCATGCCGTGTGGTGCATGTTCCTACGCCAAAGTTATCAGGAACCGGAAAGACGCAATAAAAAAGCGTATCCGAGCATATTTGTTGGATATGTGCTCCCTTTTAAGGACAAAATTTAGGTTTTGTAAGTATTATCAGAGTACGCAGTGGAAGGGGCTACAAGTTTCCAAGCAAGCAAGGCTCATATCGCTGATGCCGGCTCCATGCTGACCGTAAACGGTGCGTCAACCACGTACACACCCAATATCTGCCTACACTCCTAAGTCGTCCGGTGACCAGCTGAATTATCCGGAATTGTTTAACCTAAATTTTGCCGTTGAAGACTTCTTCGGCGGAATCATGGCCATGCTTTACAGCTCATCTGGAGAATACGCTGTATATCCGAGGGCACTATGTAGGCATATGCAATGTGTTGGTGACACTAGAGATACAACTATTGAACACTTTGAAGAAGTGTCTAATTTTCCCGATGCTACTGTCCATGGTGCCTACACTGAGCTAGTGCAAGAGTCGAGGAGCACGGATATGCACAGTGTGAGTGTGGGGAGGGATTGCTCTGCGACAGATGTCAGCCGCATCTGAGACGTGGTCGGCCGGCGGCTGCGGTAGCTGGACGGGCCGGCATCAGCTGTAGTTTTCGTGCTGGCCGGGCGGTCGGCGGCGTGTTGGCGCGCCTCGCGTCGGCGTGACAGGCGTCGCGTGCGAGACGCCACACCAGGCGGAACCAGGCCGAACCAGGCGGAACACACCTGTCGCGCTCGCCGGCCACGGCGGCCACCTGGCTGCCGGGGAGTCCCACGCACCCGGATCCAGTCAGGTGGCGGCCGCTTCTGCTGGTGGTCGGCGCGGTTCGGCGAACGCTGCTGTCGCCGTGTCACAACTGAGAGCCGCCCGGCGATCTGTCGGCCGTGGTGGCCGTCGATAACCGGGGCGGCTATCGGCCACCGGACTTGCTGGTGGACGGTGGAGGAGGGCAAAAGTTGTTTTTGTTGCCAACCCTCTCGCCCCGTCCCAGAATAGATTGCCACACTGGGCAGAGGCCACCACCTGCTGCGGTGGCTTTGCTTCATATATATATATATATCCCGCAGTGGATGTTGTCGCACAAAGCGCAGCTATGTCATGAGTAAATCTACCTTTGAAGTAATTATGCGAGGATGAGAGCTCATCCCATTGGGGTCAAGATGGAGAGAGTGAGAGCGAGAGAGAGGGAGAGAGCGCACGAGCAAGCAAGCAAGCTAGCTAGTTGAGTGGGTTGTAAATGGTCCCGAAGTTCCTTATGTTGCACGAAAGTGTCGGAAGTATGCCATCGATGTGGTGCACGCGTGCCTGCCCCTAATGAAATCTGTGTTGAGTGACCTTGATCGCGAGCGGTCAAGATCACGTCGGGTGAGTTAGCCGGCGGTCAGCGGGCGCCCGTGACCGGGACCGGCCGCTGTTCACTGAAGATAAGCTATGGCGAGTGAAACGACGTCGGACGTCGGTGATGCAGTCAGTGGATGGAACGTTAAACGAAAACAGCAGAGGGAGACAATTGGAGCGTTAGAGATCAATGTAATTAATACTAGGAAACAGACGAGAGTAAGCAGGCAGACAACTTAACCGGCTCAGCCGACAACAAAAGCGGCAAGTGACCTCCGGGAGTGGTTTTCTGTGCTGCAACGTGACAATTCAAATATGCAAATATAAATGAATCCAGGGTAGAGAACGGCCAAATAAGGTAAATATACTACTTTTCGCAATGAAACATTAACAATGTAAAGGTGTGCAGAGGTCGGTTCCCCGTTGGAAAGCGAACTGAGAAGAAAGGTACGGAGACCTTGGGCTCCGATGGATGACGGGAAGGAATGAGAGGATTTGCGAGGTGTTCAGAGAGCGGGTGGGGTCGGTTCATTGATCAGATTTGCGTTTTTTTTTTTGCCTGCGCCGCATTAGATGGCAGAGCAAGGTTCAGAGCACCAGGGAGGTTTTAACTTCGCCACGAATAGCGTGGCGGACTGCGCTGGTGGATGGTCCGAGCGGGAGAGTCTGATGCTGGTGTCGCGGGAGGCAGGCGGTGGGCCGCAATGGTGGATGGTCCGAGCTGGGGGTCTGATGCTGGTGTCGCGGGAGGCAGGCGGTGGGCCGCGCTGGTGGATGGTCCGAGCTGGGGGTCTGATGCTGGTGTCGCGGGAGGCAGGCGGTGGGCCGCAATGGTGGATGGTCCGAGCTGGGGGTCTGATGCTGGTGTCGCGGGAGGCAGGCGGTGGGCCGCAATGGTGGATGGTCCGAGCTGTCCGACACACCGGGCGATGCCGGCTGTTGATGGTGAAGGAAGGGTCTCGTGCTCACCTTGCGGCGGCGCAGTGCACCGGTACGGACAAGCATGCTGAAGGCGAAGGAGCCGATGTGATGAACTATTGAATGGTCACAACGATGTTGTGAAGCTGACTGGCTGACCACCATTTTTTAAATAAAATATAATAGTCAATATCGAGATTTGTGTTTCAAGAAATACTCGTACCACTAGCAGGAGTGTCCGTGCTGCGTCTTCCAGTGTACAGAATTTAACAGATCAAGGCTACTCGAGGTGTTCGTCTGCATGTGCTAGCAATTCTATCTTATCACCGCTTTCCTGTTGTATGCTGTTTGGATATACTGACAGAAGTACAGAGATGACTGCACCAGGAGCGCAGAACGCTATCAGAATTCATATTTATTAGTGATTACGTGGCGACTTCCTATATGAATGCGTTACGAATTTTCGCTCTCCATGCACCAAGCTCCGTATTGAGCTTTGCCGTCCCGACAGGTTGTGGTGATATCCATCCGTCCCTGTAGGTTGTGATGGTATGCTTCAGTCACTGCAGGTTGTGATGGTATCCCTCCGTCACTGTAGGTTGTGATGGTATCCATCCGTCCCTGCAGGTTGTGATGGTGTGCCTCAGCCACTGCAGGTTGTGATGGTATCCATCCGTCCCTGCAGGTTGTGATGGTATGCCTCAGCCACTGTAGGTTGTGATGGTATGTCTCCGTCCCTGCAGGTTATGACGGTTGCCTCCGTGCCTGCGAGTTGTGATGGTATGCCTCCGTCCCTGCAGGTTATGACGGTTGCCTCCGTGCCTGCGAGTTGCGATGGTATTCCTCCGTCCCTGCAGGTTGTGATGACGTCCTCCTGTCCGACAGATTGTCATGATACTTTCGTCCTACATATTGTCATAATAATCTTTATGTCCTACAGTGTCACAATACTCCTGTCCGACATATTGTCATACTACTCTTGTCCAACAGATTGTCATAATGCCCTGTCCAACGTATTGTCATAATGCTCATGACCAACAGGTTGTTATACTCCTGTCCTACGTATTGTCATAATGCTCCTGACCAACAGGTTGTTATAATACTCCTGTCCTACAGATTGCCATAATATTCATGTTCGACAGTTTGTGGTGATGTACTCCGGTCCAACAGGACGTGATGATATCCTGCGTTCCTGCATGTCATGATGACACCCGTCACGATAAGCTGTGGTGATACCCACCCACTCCCAGACAGGTCCGACAGGCTGTGATGACGCTCCTCCACAGTGTTAAATTATTCGCAAAATAGGGTGGAATTTACCACTTTCTGAACACTCAATCGACATCCTGCTCCAAGAAGTATAGACATCCTGCTTCTTGATGCGTGCTTATGAAGTGCTTTCTAACATTACCTCGTTTGTTAAGTAGCATGATCATGCTCTTGATAAGAGGTGGTGGTATATAAATATTCGGCAATGCAATTTCAGGTAAATGAATTATTCATAATGTGAACAGCACCAGGGCATATATGATTTGTCATCTTGCTATCCCAAATATACCTCTTCCTAACATTTGAATATCAAAACAAATGACGAGGGTACAAACATGGGCTCAAATTTAAGTCTGAAAAAAAACATCAAAGGCACTTGGAATGATAGTAATTTCATGAAAAATTTTGACATCCTACTGTGCTCGTTTCGACATCTCACACCTAACGAAAAGCCAATATTTTCACAATGCTCCTCCACGTTCGGTAGGTTGTGATGAACCTGTTCAGGACGCTGCCGCCATCTTCAAATCCGTCGGGCGCCGAGTTCGACCCGGAGGAGGACGAGCCGAATCTGGAGGCCGCCTGGCCCCATCTGCAGCTCATCTACGAGTTCTTTCTGCGCTTCCTCGAGTCGGCAGACTTCCAGGCGAACATCGCCAAACGTTATATCGACCAGAAGTTCGTCATGCAGGTGGGTGATGCGGTGACGGTGACGGTGACGGTGACGGTGACGGTGACGGTGACGGTGACGGTGACGGTGACGGTGACGGTGACGGTGACGACTGCGGCGACAGCGATTGTGTCGACGGTATTCATGACGATGATGACGATGACAATGACATAAACGACAACATAAACGATAAACAATAGCAAAAACGGCAACAGCAACTACTTAGGGTCTACTCCTGTGTGTCTACCAATTTCCACAAACCACTGACCATTCACTTAGTATGTCATTGGAGGATCAAATGCTCATGAATCTCTGCAAAGGTTTATCCAATTGGCTTTCGCAAACTGAAGTGGTATAATTCGTTTACCTTCGTACAGAAATGTGTAATGAAGCAATATTTTGTATTTCACCACCTGGAAATGAGTGATCAAGAGTACTTGATCAAGTGATCAAGAGTCAAGTACCCTGTCCTGTCTGGGCGGCAAAAGTACCCATTTACTTTTTAGGCGCGGAAAGATGTCATGATAGTGACACAGCCCGACGACGAGCAGCACGTTAGCCGAGGCACCTGAATGGCTGGTGGGTACTTGACCACCCCCAGTGGATCAGATCGCGTTTGCTCTCCGGCCGCAGAAACGTTGCGCAGCCACGATTCTCGTTTCTCGATTCTGCAGTACACAATAGAGAAGAAAAGCCGCCACACGCACCCAAGCTGAAGACTTGCCGCCAATTGCAGTCGTACTCAACGATTTTTATATTCTTGTCCACACTCGTGTGCTGCGTTTGCACTGCGCCAATCTGAGCGGTGAACGCCGGCGCAGGTGTTTGCTGTCAGGGCAGCGGGTTGTATTTACGTTGCTGTTATGGCTGTTGCAGTAGTTAGGTTACTTTCGACGTCATTTTTCCACTGATTATTCACACGCATCGACGTCGATGACTTGCAAGTTACTATTTAGTGTTGATTATTGAGGCGATACAAACATTGAGGTACACTTTACTGTTTAGTTGCCGTCGATTGATTGATTATTTGGTCTTAAGGGCGCATCGACTACTAAGGTCATTTTGCGCCCAGTTTAGTTGTCGTCAAATGTGCAGGCATCCACAAGTATTGCTTGCACAATGTGCACCCAACAAATGTTGAAAGTGACTGCCGAAAGCACCGTCCACTCCCGCAGAACATCATTATTCGTTTTTTTTGCACCTCCCGCTTCCTGAGAGAAAAATAAAACTCCATTGTGACAGCTAATCGTGTAATATGCACCCACCAAAATGTCTGGAGGTTGTCCCCTCGGCTCCGTCCCACGAGCGCGCCTGTGGTCGTCACGCCTGGTTTGGCGTGACGATCACAGGCGTGTCGTCACGCCAATACGCCTGTTGGCGTGACGACACCAACAGGCGTGTTGGCGTTGGTTCGGAGTTCGGAAATCACGCATTTCCGAACTCGGCAAACGCGTGTGTTTGCCGAGTTCGGAGTGGCCGGCTGTGCGTGTTGGCAGCGTGATTCAGTGTGTTGGCCGGCGCCAAGTGTCAGCCGCCTCGGAGAGGGCCGTGATGACCGATCTTCCCCAACAAGCCCCATCTCGGAAAGGCGAACAGCTTGTGCCAAACAATTAGCCGACTGTCTGCTGGAATGTAATTAGATCAGAAATTCTGTGCCGCGACGCAGTCGCGGGAACTTCGTTAATTAGAGTTCAGCCTGACGAAAGGTGGCTGAGTTTTTCTACAGCTCGCTAGAACATGCTCTAATTTGGGGAATGAAGCAGTGTATTGTTCGCCGTGTGTTGCTGCCGTTGCTACCTTTTGTGCATGAGGCTTCGATTCTTACGACAAAAATATCACGGTATCCAAGCGCATGTGCGGAAGATATTAGCCCACTAACTCAATCTGCATCATTCGTCATAATTTTACATTTTGTGAACGGTTGCAGGGCATCATTCTAAGAGCTCAACATGGCCTTTGGTTTCTCAAATGCGCGAGAAGGAAGCCATCGAGGTGAAGCACAATATAAACCGCCATCCGCTTTGATATGTCTGGGTATTGAAAGTAGCGAACTAATACCAGCTGGATCCCATAAATTGCTGAAAAAATGTAGTTTCAGATGTGGAATTTTAAAGAATATATTGCAACAGGGCATACTCATTGGAAAAGGAAAACGAATGAAATATGCGAACTTCACCGAGTTTATCGTCATTGAGTCATCTTCTTGCGCCGTGACCGGACCTACAAATCTGCCTACCTGTGCTAGCCATACTAGCCATACCCAGGTTGGAGAGCATGGTGACCTAACGGCTAACATGCTCCACCTGGATGGTCTGCCTTTCACCATCACCCGTCCGGCCTGATAGGGCACATCCCCCAAGCCCGGCTACCCCATCGCCACGAAGGCGAACTGAGGGACCGGCCGTAGACCAGGCTACTGATGAAATGGGCCCTCTCCCGCTCCTCCCCGGCTGGGGCCCCAGAAACGAGGCCCTCCGCCTTCTGACTCTCCATCGGAACAAGAACCACCGAGCACCCCGCCCAGAATTCAGTCCCTCGAACCGAGTGGAAGTTCATCGTCCGAACCACCGGCAACATCCTCCCTGGGGCGGAGCACAAAGACCAAGTTTAAAATGCACGCTCCCATTCTAGTCACTCCTAAGCATCGCACTATGTCATCCATTCTCACTAGTCATGTATGAGTCTCGTCATCCATTGAAATGTCATCCTTAATTTTACAATGGAACATACGCGGTCTCAGAGACAATTTTACCGATCTTTGGGACGTTTTATCCCAGCGAAACCCATTGGTTATCTGTCTACGACAGACGAAGCTGTCGCCTGGAATCTACTCCTCAATAAATGGGTACTCCGTCTACCGCGAGGACGTGCCTGCTGACAGCGACAATGGTGGCAATCAACCATAGCGTGCCCACACACCAGGTACCACTACGAGCATCACACGAGGGGTTGCTGCCCATGTGAGTCTCAGTAGCTGTCCAGTAACCTTCTGCTCACTGTACCTGCCCCAAGACCAGGACTCATATCGCGGCAGAGCTTGGACTTTTGATGTACTCCGCCGGCTTTACTTCCAAGGGATTTTACCTCCCGTCACACAGCCTGGGGCTGCCACACGACTAATGACTTGGGAGGTCTCCTGGGGCGTTTTATCCATGCTGTCATTATTTATTTTAAATACAGGCTCGCGCACGTATTTTACTTCATCCTCCCGGGGCACGTCGGTCTTAGACTTGAGCCTGTTCTCTGCAACTAGCCCATCATTTCGCTTGGTCGGCTGACGACAATCCACCAGGAAGCGATCACTTCCCGGAATGGCTGGACTATCGATCTGGAGCTGTCCTGGGCACGAGATGTGAGGTCGAACCTCCACAAACCCGACTGGAATTAATTTGAGGTCAAATTGCAGGCAAAGCTTCCTCCTGACCACAACACTCCACCGTCGGTGGCTACCTTCACAGCGTTAGTCCTGGAGACGGCCTCCACATGTGTCCCGATTACCTTTGGGACTGCGTCGTACCCTAGTCCAGTGGTGGACCCCGCAGTGCCAAGCCTCTTCGTGTCAGGAAACGACCTTTCCAAGCTTTCGATCGCCAGAGTGCAATGAGCAACATGATCGCATTTAGGAAAGCTAGGGCCTTCGCTCTTTGGACCGTGCGAGAAGCTAAGCGATCTTCCTGGCAAAGATATGTCTGAGGCCCCACCTCGTCCACACCTATGAACGGAGGTGTGGACACGCATAACACGAATCTATGGCGAATTGTCTCCCGCTCAACTAACCGTCTCGAGAATTGCAGGCGACGCAATTTTCCAACCATCTGAAGTAGGGAATGAAACTGGACGCACGCTATCACGCCGCATCAATTCAGGAAATTCAGTACTTTTCTGCATAAAAAGAGCTCGAATAAAACGAATCATTCACTAAGGCCGAACTGATGTCAAATGCGTCGTTGATGGATGTGTCCGAGGGTCCCGACAAGATTCACAATGCAATGTTGCGCCACCTGCCACCATGTGCACAGGACGTTTTACTGGTCACGCTAAACTCTGAACTGAGAATTAAGCTCAGAATCCAAGCCCTCTTCGCGGATAGTGCCATAAAATTGCGTGGTGTGACGCGTGTGAGATCTTTAAAGACGCCTCCCTGGAGACTGGCCACTCCGAATATGTCGCTGATATCCCTGAGGAAAGGTACTGTCATTCCTCAAGAGCACAAGCTAAGGGTAATGCAACTTATTTCGTCATACCAGAGCTGCACTCCGATATATATACGGACGGATCAAAGACGGATGCTGGTGTTGGTAGCGCCTGTGCAACAAATACCGCAACTCGAACGTTTTCTCTCCCCGCGAATGCATCAGTCTACACGTCCGAGCTGGTCGCTAGCAACGAGGTCCCGGTTTTGTTGAGGTTGGGCATGATGAACTGCATGTTATATATAGCGACTCGTCTAGTATTGGCGCTAGGGGAGTTTCATCCATCGAACCCAATGGTACAAGGCGTTTTATCAAGCCTTACGACACTGAATATGGACGATACACAGGTGGTGTTCTGTTGGCTTCCAAGCCACGTGGGAATCAGTGGGAATGAGGCTGCTGACGCTGCAGGGAGGTGTGCTGCTCGGGGCCCACGCACACGATGTCTTCCTCTCCCTGCGGGGGATTTCTTCTCAGCCATTAGGAGCTCGGTTTTGAAGAAATGGCAAAGCAGCTGGGAATCTATGGCAGATAACAAATTGAGGAGAATCAAACAGCATCTTGGTGAGTGGGCATCATCGTCACATATATAATTAGACGTCATGATATGGTACTATTCCGCTTGCGTATAGGCCGTGCGTACAGCACTCATAGGTACCACCTGAGTAGCGACCAAAGGCCACTGTTACTTGCAATGTTTTGCCATATATGTTCCTTGCAATGTTCACTGAACGGCGATGACCCGACCATACCCCCTGCAACCCCTATGGCACCGTCCGGACCGACAGCTCAACACATCTCTACTTCGCCTAAACAGCCGATATCACCAAACGGTGGCAGGCTGGTCAAACTCACCACACACACACACACACAAAGGCCACTGTGCCAAAGGTGTCACGCCCGCACTATCAGTTCAACACATATTGGTCGATTGCCTCCGATTTGCCCATGGGCGAAGAGGTCACTTCGGGCGCGCTTCAGTCTCGGTACTGGAACTGCTGGTCTCGTTACGGGAGCCACGGGTCTCGTTCAGTCTCGTTACAGGAACTACACACTCCAGTCTCGTTACGGGAACTACACACTTCAGTATCGTTAAGGGGACCACTGGTCTCGTTCAGTCTCGTTACGGGAACGACACACTTCAGTTTCGTTACGGAAACCACTGGTCTCGTTCAGTCTCGTTACGGGAACGACACACTTCAGTCTCGTTACGGGAACTACACACTGCAGTCTCGTCACGGAACTACACACTCCAGTCTCGTTACGGGAACGACACACTCCAGTCTCGTTACGGGAACTACACACTTCAGCCTCGTCACGGGAACTGCGAGTTGACGAGTCACCGTTCGTCCAATGAGGACAGCTATTCCGCTTCCTCTTAGAAGTCAAACTTTCTGTAATATATGCGTCTCACCAATACGATGTTTGGTACGTGGCGAAATCGTTATGGTTCTACCATGCATTTTGGCCGCAACGGGTTTGATAATGTATTGTATATTTAGTCGTCTCGACTAGTTCTTGCTTGAATCATTCCTTATGACTAAGTTATAGGCGCTGCATGACTGCTGCAGTCGATGCGCCCCTAAACCCCAATAAACAAACAAACAAGCCATCACCCGTCGGCTTATCTTCACGTGTTCTGCTAAATCGCGACTTCTGCGTCACCCAAATGCTTCGATGTAATTGACTCGGTATACAAATAGCCGCCCCTTCAAAGTGTAGGTGTCCACGCGTGCAGATATTACTGGCATCCGGTGGCGAGGAGACGGCCACGCCAGCGGCGGTCAGGGTCAGGCCGGACAAGCGCAATGTCGGCCAATCGATACCAGTCGGCTCCGGGTCGGTCGCCGCCGGGGCGGCCGTCGGAGCCGTCGACGTCAGGTCTGCTGATGATGTCTTATGGCCCGACTAAACCCGGCGCTGACGTCGCTAATGGCACCGTCGGGGCACGGCCCGTCCTCCGACAAGTGCTGTCCCCGGCGGTCGGTCCGCCGCGCCCGAGTGCTAGCTGTTCTCCGGCTGATTGATGTCCGTTGTGGTTCGGCTGGCGCCGGGATGTCTGGCGCACAGAGCGCTTCTGGCGCGCTGGTCGGCAAGGCTGGTGCCAGTTGGACCGAGTGGTGGGCCGGGCCCGGGCCTGGCGTCGGAACGCCGGTAGCCCGACGATCGTGTCACATGGCCACGTCGGAGACGCTCACACACAGTGCAGATGTGATGAGCGGGCGTGTTTGGCACGGTGTTGCACATGGCTAGCCGTCCGGGTGTCGTCCGGTACGGCTTATGCGACGTCCTGTCTCGCTCGTGCGTGTCAGCTCGCCGTCTTCTTATCGCTGTTTTTTCTATCAGTGTTGTGTCTCACGACTCCGAACCCCGACCTCCTGATTTCCCAACTCCCCGACACCCCAACCCCTCGACCCCGACCCCCAAACATCCTGACCCCCGACTCCCCGACCCTCAACCACCCGATCCCCGACCCCCGACCCCCGACCCCCGACCCCGACCCCAACCCTAACCCCAACACACAACCAACAATCAACAACCCAAACCCAAAACATCAAACCTCAAACTTTCCCATCCCCAACCCCGGCCCTTCATTGCCAACTCCCGACCCCAGCCGTTGGCCCCGGGTACGGTTTTCAGTGTCTCGGACGAGGTTATGTTTTCGTGGTGGGGGTGGCGCCTGACGATATGGTCTCCCGGGGACCGTGGCAGCGGACAACATGTACGTCGCTGGTGTCTCCAGCTCTCCTATTCAGGGTGCTGCCCGGTGGGCTGTATTTTGTATTTGTCTGGCCACGATATGTCGTGGTCGTCTTGGCCCCATAATGGTGTGTACCGTCGCCCACTTTCTGACGCCTCCCGAAGATCGCTGTCTGTTTTTTGTTCTGTCTCATCTGCCATTATTGCGCCGGCAGCGATGTCCGTAGTGTGCCTGGATGGCCGGTGTGTAGTATATTTAGAGGTGTGCTTTTTGTGTTGTACGTGGAGGCAATCGACGTAACAGACCGTCGTGACATTTAGAGGTCGCTCAGTGCAATTGATTTGATTCAAATCATCATTGGCGTTCCCCGATGCCATAAAATGGGAACATACAAGTTAGCTGAGGTTAGTGTTCTGATATCGTATAAGTGTTCGCATCATTTTATAAATATTGGTTTCTTTATAATGTATGTTCATAGTATATATTCATAATATTATTAATAATATATCTATTTTTATAATAAATAGGCATGAAAACCAAGGGGGACCTAACATGGAAGTATAGTTTCATTTCTCAAGTTTATTACTATTTTGAAACCCACGCCCGCGTCAATTTCCTCACCATGGAACCACCCTGTCTACATATTTTTCGTATGTTTCATCTCCTCGTGTGAAGAGTGGGGAGTGTAAGGCCTCATGAGCTGACCTGGGTCCGCACTGTGCGTACATGTGTCATAGCTGGCGACTATGGCCGAGCGGCCACGGCCCGCCACTGGGCGGGCACGTGTGCTCAGCTGGCGGTTATTGCCGCCGTCAGTGGACGTTGCGTGACGTGACGTTGCGGGTCGAGTCGTGCTGTGCTGTGACTGGCACCGTGCTGTGTTCACGGAGCTGTGCTGTTACGGGCGCGGTGCTGAGGGCACCCTGCGGCTGATTCTGTGAGTGGTTTTCAGCCTTGCGGCAGAGATCGGACGACGAGGCGTTTCCGTCGCTTGGCACAGCTGGGTACCGTCCGAGTTGGCCGGTCGTGTGCTGACATATGTAGCAAGTGTGATCATCTGCAGAAGCTCGGTGGTGCTCAGCCACTGTGGTGGAGCTCATGTACTCTGTACATGAGCTTCTTGGTTGCACTCGGTACACTGAACCAGTTGCCCACCAAATCTGCCAATCAGCCCTCCCTGTAATACTGAAAAGCAAGCCCTCTATTCTTATTATGATTGTCTATGCTGTTTTTAAAGATGTTCAATGTTCTGCTACTGACGATGTTTTCTGGCAGCTGGTTCCAGTGTTCCACTACCCTGTTGGTGAAGAAAGTTTGCCTTAACCTTGTTCTGCTGTGGTTAATTTTAATTTTGAATTTATGACCTCTAATTGCATCATTTCTGTTAAATTCAAACATTTCCCCAAGGTATCCCCTCTCCAGACCATTGACAAATTTAAAGACCTCGATGAGATCTCCTCTCAGCCTTCTATATCTAAGTGAAAACATATTCAATTTCTTCAATCTTTCCTCATATGCCAGGTTGCTTATGCCATTAACCATTTTTGTAGCCCTCTTTTGTACTCTCTCTAAAAGCCAACAATCTTTTTCATAGCTAGGAGACCAAGCTTGGATGCAGTATTCCAAATGTGGCCTGACGTATGCACAGTAAAGCTTCCTGATCACTTCCTCACTTCTGTATGATACATTCCTATTTATTGCCCCGAGCATTCTCAGTGCCTTCTTCCTGGCTTCCTTGGTCTGTTCTGATGCCCCCAATTTTGTGTTTAGAATAACACCTAAATCCTTCTCCTACAAAATCCTCCTAAATCCTCTTGATTTGTGGCGCCTACAACATAACTGATGACTGTGATGGTTGTTTATCTGGTTGTCTGCAGGTAGTCTGGTCTGTGGTTTCTTGATTTGTGGCGCCTGCAACACCACTCTGACAGTGTAAAATAATTGACGATGTGACCTGGAAATTCACAGTTAATGGAATTGTGCAATTTCATCCTTGCCTTAGGTTTTTACGAGTTTGCCACATGATGTATGGGCAGTCATCATGCACACAACCGCTAAATACTGTAAAATGCATCTGACTGAAGTGAAAGTCATTCCGCTTTTTTAATCCTTAAGTGGCGATCCTTTATTTTCTTCCAATCTTTCATAATTCCCAAGCAACTTCTTTCTTCATCCACACAGTTAATGGTGAAGTAATTTTAGGACACTGCACTCTGATGACTGTGATGGTTGTTTATCTGGTTGTCTGCAGGTCATCTGGTCTGTGGCTTCTTGATTTGTGGCGCCTGGTATAACACTGGTGACTGATGGTTGCTTCGCTGATTGCCTGCAGGCCGTTTGTGGTGTCTTGATTTGTGGTGCTTGTAATTCCACGACTGTGATGGTCTTGTCTGCAGACTGGAGAAGGTTTGTGAGGCAACTGGGTATGGGGAAAACGGGATGGATGCTACTCAGTCACACGGTGGCTACAGGAATTTTGCATTGAGTAAAAAGTTGTTTGGATTATAAATGTATCTAATCTCCTCCCAGAAGTACCGAGATGTCATGGTCTTTCACGATTGAAGAGCCACGACGAACACGACGCCTCCCCGGTACTCCCGATTCACTGCGGGCTTGTGGTTCTGTCTGCAGCTGCTGGACTCGTTCGACTCGGAGGACCCTCGGGAGCGTGACTTCCTCAAGACAACGCTACACAGAATATACGGAAAGTTCCTGGGACTCCGCTCGTACATTAGGAAGCAAATGAATAACATATTCTACAGGTAAGTGTTGTGGTCAGGGTTGGGCTTGTGCTCTGTAGTCCTGTATGACAAGAGGAAAATTGTTCGGTTATAGAATGCGGATTTTTTGTTTCTGTATGTTGATAGGTGTGCTACGCACACACACATCTTTTGTTTTGTTTGTGGGCACGGCGTCGTAGGGCGATTGTCCTTTGACAACCCGGGGTCCACCATGGTATAAATGCCTTTTTCCTAGGCTGGTTGCTCTTTGGTACCGAGTTACGTGCTGTTGAGCTGATGATCACGAGTATTATCTCTATTGTGCTGGTCCCTGAAATGGCTAGGTTGAATTACACGGCTTACCCTGAAATTTTGCCCCGTCCGCTCTTTTCAACTTCAGGGATGGTCAACTTCACGGCTGTATGTGCTGTATATCGTCTGTGCTGAGGTTAACTGTAATTGAGTAGGGGTCGCTCAGCCCTGGAACGTCTGAAGCTGACTGGTTAGTAATGTTTTTTTTGTTGCAGAAATTCTTATTTAGATTATACGAACTTGCCTGGAAGGCCAATGGTATTCCACTGCAGAAAAAGACCCATTATCGAATCCATTTAGTGCCTAGCTGGTGCTCCTATACTAGCGTGGTGTCGGTGTCGTGTTGGGGAGGAGTTGGATCCGATGGAAGGAGAGAGGGGCGTGTGATAACTCAGACAGAGGTGGCAGCCTAAATTTGGACGCATAGGTTCTGGGGGGGGGGGGGGGTAGCGGCGGGTTTTGCGTTTTTGAGGCGCGGTGGGTTCGGACGGGATTCGGTCTGCGTAGTTGCATCGGACGAGTTTCTGGGGTGGGTGTGGGTGGTTGTGCAGGAGGTGGGGTGGAGGTCGGTCTGGTAGGAAACGGTGGCCGTGAGCTTGTGGGAGGTCTGAGTGGAGGCTGGGGTGACAGTGGGATCGTTGGAGGTTTGTGTGGAAGTTGTGGTGGTCCTGGGCTTGAGGGGTGGGTGGCCTTGGGGCTTTGCCTTTGTTTGGGCCGGCCGGACGGGTGAGGTAGGGGCCAAGACCCCGGGGGAGTGATGGGAAGGTGTCATGATGGCGGCCCTGGCCGGTTGGAGGCGGTGTAGCGAATGGGTAGGGTCAGGTCCCGTGATGGATGTGGGGAGGGTACCGATGGGGGTGGGATGGAGACGGGGTCTGAGGGGTGATTGGGTGGAATGAGGCCGGGTCTGCGGTGGAGTGGTGGTGGGCGAAGACCGGATCTGAGGTGAGGTAGATGTGGGAGGAGGCCGGGTCTGCGGTGTAGTGGTGGTGTGCGAATACCGGATCTGAGGTGAGGTAGATGTGGGAGGAGGCCGGGTCTGCGGTGTAGTGGTGGTGGGCGAATACCGGATCTGAGGTGAGGTAGATGTGGGAGGAGGCCGGGTCTGCGGTGGAGTGGTGGTGGGCGAAGACCGGGTCTGAGGTGAGGTAGATGTGGGAGGAGGCCGGGTCTGCGGTGGAGTGGTGGTGGGCGAATACCGGATCTGAGGTGAGGTAGATGTGGGGAGAGGTCAGGTCTGCGGTGTAGTGGTGGTGTGCGAAGACCGGATCTGAGGTGAGGTAGATGTGGGAGGAGGCCGGGTCCGCGGTGGAGTGGTGGTCGGCGAAGACCGGGTCTGAGGTGAGGTAGATGTGGGAGGAGGCCGGGTCTGCGGTGTAGTGGTGGTGTGCGAATACCGGATCTGAGGTGAGGTAGATGTGGGAGGAGGCCGGGTCCGCGGTGGAGTGGTGGTCGGCGAAGACCGGGTCTGAGGTGAGGTAGATGTGGGAGGAGGCCGCGTCCGCGGTGGGGCCGCGGTAGCTCAGTTGGTAGAGTGTTGGACTCTTGATCGCAAGGTTGCGGGTTCGATAGATGTCAGTGGTGCAAGTAGTGTTGCATGGTTGCGGTGCTGTGTGTGGTACGCTGTGGGATGCCGCATGCCGACACACCTCCCTCTCGTATGCCCACTTGCGACAGTGGTGGTCGGCGGCGGGGTGCGGCACATCACAGGCTGTACATCTGTTTCATTGAAGTAGCAGGCACTCCACTGCACGTTATTTTGACGGATTCCTTAAATAGCCTTTTAGCGATGAAGACACTCGACCCGTCAAATTACATTTTACGGGATTTTTTTACTCGCCTTACCACTGTGCACCAGACAGGTAAGAGTGGTGCTGTGTTGGGTCACTAGTCACTGGGCATCTCTGGGAACGACCTAGCTGATGCCGGTGCAAAACGTGCGTCGCTACCTCCATGCTTGCGAACCCGACCACTCCAAGTCCGTGTTTACTTCCGAACCATTTCTGTGTGCGTGCTCGCAAAGTGGCAAGGTTCTTGAAACTCACAATCTGACAATATGTTAATAGCGATCAAGCGTCTTCTCGAAAACGATAGAATTAGTGCTCGCGTAGTAATAGACGACGCGGAGTAGTGTTACCGTTTGAGAATAGGGCACATATATGTCACTTGCTCTTACTTGCTGACTGACAATGCATTACCACACAGCCAGAAATGTCACGCCCGCCTGTCTGTGCGTCATATCTTGCTCCCCCACCCCGGTTATGAATCGGAGCGTGGACGTCACTCTGGGCGCGTTCAGTCGCTGTCACTCAACGCAGTTTTAGCGAACATTTCAGGTATCGTCCAATCGGGCGACTTTTTGTTACCTCGCCGAAGTATCACTTTCAGTAATATACGCATCACGTTAAAATTGTTAAATTATTATATTACGTATTTTGATTTGATGTGATGTGGAGCTCTGAGAGGCATGACATGAACCCGCGGAAGCGACTCGCCCCCGCTGTTGCTCGCCAAGACCCAGTAGCTTGCGCACATCACATGGCTCTCTCTCTGGACCCGGTGGTCCTCAGGCATCGTTGATCTGTAACTGCACGTTGTCCCGCCGCCGCCTCGGTCGTGTGTCTGATAGACTATTGGTCGGCCGTCGAGCACTGCGACAACTCTGACGGCCGCCACGACAGCCTCCATGGCTCGACGGCAAAGCTGGCCGACAGCGAGCGTCGCGCGTCCAGAGGTGTGCTCGCGAGTCGAGCGCACTCGCACCGAGCGCGGCCGTCCGTCCGACTTCGGCCGGTGATTGCGATGGTGTGGAGCGTCGCGCTACGCAGCGCTCTATCCCGGGAGCCTCAGCACTGTGTACTATTCCACTGGAGTGCTGCGCACGGTCGCCAAGTCCAAATTGATGTTTGCCGAGTGTAAACGATCTTCGTCCTCTTCCAAAGATGTGGCTTAGACACCGTGCTGCACCTATTCAATCGACTGATGCGATCATGTTGTGTAGTTCTACTTATGCTTAGTGCGTCATAGTCATACACTTACCTTGAACCAAAGGATGTTAACGTCGACTGCATCGTGCTACCATAATGCTGCGAATATCATTGATATGAGCCGGTGAAGTGTTTGACCTCAAACGTGCTATCTTTATTTAGGATGTAAGCATGCTCAGTTCGTATTGGCGTCATAATGTGTGCATACTGCTGACTGCAGATGACAGTGCTGTTGGTGCGGCTGCGGGAGTGGAGCCTGTTGTAAATGAGACACGTACTAGCGACGGGCGCAGGGCCTACCTTAGATGAGACGCTTATCACCGCCAGGTGATACGCGTCTGAGGTATTGAGGTCACAGCAAGATATCGTTACGATGTGCCGGTTATGCTTGGCACACCCCGGTGCCAGCCGGAGTAGTCCAGGTCATCGCGTTTTGAACATTCTATCCAGGATAGTCCAGGTCACTGCGTTTCGCCGTTCTAGCAGAGCGCATTAGCTACGGTATGCGGACCAGCCCCAGAATCCAGCGGTGCCACTAAGTTTTTGCATCGGTGTAACTCGTCACCGGTAGTTGACGTTTCAGTTCCCAAAGGCATAACAACTACTTGCTGTCTTCGCCAGGTGTATCGAGCAACCTAGTGTTGGAACCTCGCAATACCACCTCTGTGCCAAATGGGTGATGTTCACCCGATGGCACCCCACAATACCACCTCGTGCCAGCTGGGTGCTGTTCACCCGATGGCACCTCACAATACCGCTTCCGTGCCAGCTGGGTGATGTTCACCCGATGGCACCCCCCAATGCCACCTCCGTGCCAGCTGGGTGATGTTCACCCGATGGCACCCCCGGTGGCACCTCACAACACCGCCTCCGTGTCAGCTGGGTAGATGGTGATGTCCACCCGATCGGCAGGTTTATCTACGAGACTGAGCGGCACAACGGCGTGGCAGAGCTGCTGGAAATCCTGGGCAGCATCATCAACGGCTTCGCCCTGCCGCTCAAAGAGGAACACAAGGCGTTCCTGCTCAAGGTGCTGATGCCGCTGCACAAGGTCAAGTCGCTGTCGGTGTACCACCCGCAGCTGGCCTACTGCATCGTCCAGGTCAGTGGCGCAGCTGTTGGGTCGCCGGTGAAACGACCTACGTGGGGCCGTCACCACCGTTATCCACATCAGATCAGAGATATTGGACCACATCAGAACGGTCGGGCCATATCGCCGCCACTGCTCCGTAATGGTCAGTCATAGCTACTTAATGTAGCGTATTCATGTCAGCTTCTACTACCTTCGCCACGGTTGGATTTATGATTCGGAATCTTGAGTTGGCGGGAATAAAAATGGGCACGAAATTCGATTGGAAGAGGATAGTTTTCTTTTTCATGTTTCCGTCCGAAACTCCTATATTTTCCAATTGACTTCGGGCATGTTGTGCAAAGGGAGGACGTTTGCTGTCATTCTCGGATAATCCATTCAATATTCAGCAAGAAGAGGAGTTAATAATATCTGGAGATGAATGTTGTGAATGACCAAAATCTAGCGCAGCCATTTGTCTTGCTTAACCCTGGCTAGGTCTGTCGGAGTTGTGTTCTTTAAGCAAGCTTATGCTCGTATTCACTGCACGGGATTTATCATGTAGGTGTGGTGGAGACACGTCGAACATGTCTTAAAGTGATGGATGTGTGCTTAACGTGTCGCCAACAACTGTGCAATCCCTGGTTATGGAATGTGCACACACACACACACACACACACACACACACACACACACACACACACACACACACACACACACACACACACACACACACACACACACACACACACACACACACACACACACACACACACACACACACACACACACACACACACACACACACACACACACACACACACACACACACACACACACACACACACACACACACACACACACACACACACACACACACACACACACACACACACACACACACACACACACACACACACACACACACACACACACACACACACACACCATTACCAGTGCGTGTGTGTGTTCTGCAATTACTCCGGATACTACAGATAATGTACGTTGCCAAATTCCACTGATGGATGTAGGTTTTTGTATGAGTTTTTAGTCTTGTGATTGTGAGTTTTCGTCCCAAAATTATTTTGGTAGATAGCGTCCGGAGGAACTTTATAGCGTGGGGCACATCAAGTCATGTGTACATATCACCGTGCGAAGCTATTTGAAGTTGCGTGTAGAACTTTAGAGTCGCGGGGAAGAATCATCCTGTGGAGTTATTCAATCAAATTCAAGTATCACAATCGGAGATTGAGGGAAGCATAACTCTTTCTCGACCTGGCGTGGTCTGGAGTGATTTTTGCCGTCGTTGTATTGTTAAGATCACGTCATCCGGTGATCGTCTGAAGTATGTTCTCCATGCTTCACCACTACAGGCACTGATGGCCATCGAATTCGAACCGCTCATCTGACGAGGCCGGCGTCTGGAAAGTTTACAGCGCGGTCTTAACAGGCATCTTGTTAAGGTTCTGGACGTCGCAGAGGCCATTCACGGAAAATGTGTGCTCTGCTCCACCAAAGACGTGAAAACAAGTCCAGCTCATTGGGAATAAGGACGAGGCCCAAGCGAGTCTACTCCCGTGTATATGGTACACAAGTTCATCTAATTTTCCCGGCCTGAGCAAGTCTGCAAGCCCATGTGTATGGTGCACAAATTTATATGAGTGCCCTGGCCCGAGCAGTTTACCCCCGTGAATATGGAGCACATGTTCATCTAAGTGATCCGGCCTGGCTCGGTCCCAACGCCACCGTTTGAAACCTAGCTTTTTGTTCTGATGCGTTTTATCTCATGTCTAACCGGAAGCTAAGCACAGGCATTTGGATTGTTGCTTTTTTGCAGCTCGACCACAGCATTTCCTTTGGCGTCCTCATTTGTGTTCTGCAAAGAGAATGCTGCATGGCGGCAGGGCTGCAGAGCTTGGTTGGTTCCGTCGTGCTGGACCGGCTAGTCGCCGCCGGTCACGTGGCTGTGCCGTCATGACACCTCGTCACCGGAGCCCGGGTAGTGTCTCTGCTGCCGGCGGTCCGTCCCGCTGCACGATTGTGTGCGACATAAACTGAGCCGAATGGCGGCCAGACAAAATGGGCCGTGGCACAGCCTGGTACCTATGCTAATTCGACAATTCGGCATAACTGAGTTTTCTTCGTCTGCTGAATATAGTGTATGTTCATGCATATACTGCATTCAGTAGTTGAGTCTGACTTCGGTGAGATGGAAGCCAATTTCGACTGAATCGGATGTTTTTTTCTAATTCACATACTGGGATTTTATGCACGGTTTTCGCAATGGGGTTCCTTTGCCGAATGTATACCACTCATCTTGGATTTGAATTCAATGTCTTAAATTGTCGATGTAGTTTTACTTATTTTGGGGATTCCTGCACGTACGCAAAAATTGAGCGCGATGAGTTCTACCGAGAGAACTTAGTTGTTGTGGGTCCAGAAGTTCCCTGTCGCGATATGTGATATGTGTGCCGATATGGTCCCGAGCCACACCGGGGTGTCCGGTAATGAGCGTGCGGACTCTGCGGCGAAGTGGGCAGCACAGAACCCACGCCCAAGCATTTGTCCACTCCCTGCCAGGGATCATTTCTCAAGAATATCGATTTTCATCCTTCATAAGTGGCAAAATGCCTGGGATGGAGGCACCAACAACAAACTTAAGGCAATCAAGCCACACCTGGAACTTTGGGCTTCATGCCTGCGCAGATCTAGACCAGAAGAAGTTGCACTTTGCAGATTGCGTATCGGACACACCTGCACTACCCATCGCTATCTCCTCTGTGGGGAGGAACGACCACAGTGTCCCAGCTGTTCGGAACCGTGACGTGTTGTTGCCTTGACGGAACCTTGCTGTTCGGAACCGTGACGGTGCGCCACGTATTCACATGCCATTACTTTGCACGGGAGCGGATATTATTTTACGGAAGAAGCTTGAGTTCCCTGACATATGAAGACATTCTAGGGAACTATTCAAAACTAGTACAATCGGGGAGCTTCTTCAGTTACCTTTCAGCGATTGGATTTAAAACCACGTATACACCGACCTAATAGTTAGTATCAGCTGTGAAGCATAATACAATGTTATGGGCGTGAATGATCAAAACTAGTCGAAGTGCCCTAAAACCCAAATAACTAAATAACTAACTGTGCAGATATGTGCCTGCAGCAAGGGAGACCACAGCACGTCGCTTACCCTCGCCCATCCCAGCGCCTCTAATGGCACCTTAAGGCGCCATTAACCCTCTCCGGTCAGATCCTCACACCCCGTTTCTGGCAGGGGTTGATAAGAACCCACTATAATATCCAAACTAAGCGACGAAAACGAAAGAGGTATCATCGGAAAGCGCTGGACGAGTAGCCCCCTCCCCTCCCCCCAAAAAAATCCTGCGAAAGTGATGTCACTATGGGGCCTACGTTTTCACGACTTACATCATATTTTTGGCTCTGGGGAGTTTATTTCGGGGAAGATTTGATAAAAATATTTGTAATCAGGAAAGGACAGCAAACTCGACCAGGACCATACCAAATGTGGGCCACCAAAAAATCGGAATTAATTTTTTTTTTTAATTTGAAAATTGTGTGTTTTCAGGTTTTCTTTAATTTTCCTTTGTAATGGTTAAAACGGACCGAAAAACGTTGTAAGAAGGCAACTTGCTCTAATAAAAAATGCCTACTTTAGCCAGAATCTTCGATTTGAACTCGATAGATAAATAAGCCATACTAAGCAATAAAAAAGGAAAAGGTGACAGATTCCACTGGTGCATTTTGTTGCATCCCTAAAGATAAGCAAACGCTGAAAGTTTCATTAAAATAGCTGTATCTGTTAAAGCGTGACGACCGGTTTCACTTGTTTTTGGAGGTGACCTCACTTGACGCAGTTTCTGGTCACTTAACCTGGTTTCCGGAGAAGGACCCCTCCCTGGGCGAGCCAGGTGAGCCTAGATGACTCGATGACACTCGATGACCTGACTTCAAAAGTTTGACGCAACATGTCAAATTGACGTGGGAAGAGGTATGCCAAATTTCGGAGCGCTACCGCGCACCATTCTTTCACTATCCGCGAAAAACCTTAGGGGGCGGTTGAAGACCACCACCACCACTACCCTCCCCCTCCTCCTCCCCAGAGACGGCGCGGGTGAAGGTGCTGATAGCTGGTAGCTGAGAGACAAAAATGATTCAATGACTATGTAACATGCATTCGTACTCCACAAACCAAACCATCACACATTTCAACTGAAAAAAATGTATGCGTAAATATATATGGAGTAATGTTATAGCTGTCTACATTCCCTCGAGTTCTTCCAAGCCCTGCCCATATCGTTGATGTGATTATGATCGCCGTACGATTGATCAGCTACGCGGGATGTATGATGGCAGTCTGACAGCTCTGCTATGCCCGGCAGTTTCTGGAGAAGGACCCGTCCCTGACCGAGCCAGTCATCATGGCGCTGCTCAAGTACTGGCCCAAGACGCACAGTCCCAAGGAGGTGATGTTCCTCAACGAGCTGGAGGAGATCCTGGACGTGATGGAGCCGGCCGAGTTCCAGCGCGTCATCACGCCGCTCTTCCGACAGATCGCCAAGTGTGTGGCGTCGCCGCACTTCCAGGTGAGCGGCGGACGGCGCCGCGCTCATACCGGGCGTGGGCGGCGGCGGCGGGCGGCGCCTGACGGGCTCGGTACGCCAGCGCCGTTGGTGCGTGTCACCAGCCGCCTGGTGAGGCTCGGTACGCCAGCGCTGTTGGTGGGTGTCACCAGCCGCCTGGTGAGGCTCGGTACGCCAGCACCGTTGGTGCGTGTCACCAGCCGCCTGGTGAGGCTCGGTACACCAGCACCGTTGGTGCGTGTCACCAGCCGCCTGGTGAGGCTCGGTACGCCAGCACCGTTGGTGCGTGTCACCAGCCGCCTGGTGAGGATCGGTACACCAGCACCTTTTGTGTGTGTCACCAGCCGCCTGGTGAAGCTCGGTACACCAGCACCGTTGGTGCGTGTCACCAGCCGCCTGGTGAAGCTCGGTACACCAGCACCGTTGGTGCGTGTCACCAGCCGCCTGGTGAGGCTCGGTACGCCAGCACCGTTGGTGCGTGTCACCAGCCGCCTGGTGAGGATCGGTACGCCAGCGCCGTTGGTGCGTGTCACCAGCCGCCTGGTGAGGATCGGTACACCAGCACCGTTGGTGCGTGTCACCAGCCGCCTGGTGAAGCTCGGTACACCAGCACCGTTGGTGCGTGTCACCAGCCGCCTGGTGAGGATCGGTACACCAGCACCGTTGGTGCGTGTCACCAGCCGCCTGGTGAAGCTCGGTACACCAGCACCGTTGGTGCGTGTCACCAGCCGCCTGGTGAGGATCGGTACACCAGCACCGTTGGTGCGTGTCACCAGCCGCCTGGTGAGGCTCGGTACGCCAGCACCGTTGGTGCGTGTCACCAGCCACGCCTGACTGCCGCTCGTGCTGTGATGTCATCGAATCATGAACCATCAACGTCACGATTGTCGAAAGGATGCGAAGAATCTGAGGCGGTGGCGGTGCCTTCTGAGCAGACTAATATTTGTATTATTATGGAGACTTGCTTTTGTAGCGAATTGTAACCTTTCTCAGCGCAATAATAGTCATTAAATCGTACCTCCACATGGCCTCACAAGTGTAGTTGTTCACTCGAAACGTGGGGATTCGCAAAAACATGAACGCGGCAATATGCCGATAGCTGCCCCCACCCGACCCGGCCCGACCCGACCTGACCTAGCCCAGCCCTGCCCCAGCCCAGCCCCGTCGCTGACGCGCGGCACGCCTGCCCACCGGGCTAACGACCACCACCGTTGGCCGGCCGCGATTGCCTTCGTTTGGCTCCACCCGAGGGACTGCGTGAATGCTGGCGTTGTGTGCCGAGTCCTTCAAAGGGTGTCACGCCCTGTCGCTGATGGGCTGGAGACTGACGCGTGTGTGTCTTGGGAGGAAAGTTCGCAACTTGTCCGGTTGAATGACCAGCGCGGTTACGCAATCACTCAGCTGGCAGTGAGAGGTGGTAAACGAGGGCACGTAGCAGGTATGCTATCGTAGCGCCCGATTGAACTATGTGTGCAGGTAAGGATTGCAAAACTGAAGGAACATGAATGTGTGGTGACAACAGTCGGTCGCTCCAAGTCGTGTTGCTGTCCCCGCACTTCGCGGTAATTAATGTTACGGTAGCATCTGCAGATACAATTCCAATTCCGGACCCAGTCGTGTATGGCTAGCTATCTGAGCCAGCCCTTGAGATTCAATACCCTTCATCAAAATAGCAAACTGTTCATCTGTTGATTGTGCGTATTTGTTATTTTCTACCAGGCTAGTTATTCGCCTATTATATCGGACCAGTTCCTTTCACAGTTGCATGTGGCGTTCGGTACTCCATTCTGGGCACTCGGCGGCGTCGGAACAATTTGACGCCTCTGTGTCTTGGTACCGCATTCGTGTCGCCGTCTCCCTTGTGTGGTGCTGAAGGTGGACCATCCAACCCCCGACTGCAGACCGGGCCGCCGGCGACAAGTGACGGCCCATGTTCGGCGTTTGTGCGCACATGCGGCCGTTTGGCTGTACATGCTTTTGTCTGCATGTCTACATGGTTCGCTTGTCTACATGGTCTGTGTCCTCGTCAGCGCCCCGGTGCTGCGTGTGTTGTTGTTGCCACCCCGTGGTGTCACGTAACCGCCGCACGGCGCGTGCTGCTCAGATCTAAGCTCGTGGCCTGGCCATCCACGTTGCGCCTGCCACTCCACTGGATTTGAGGTGCTGTTAAATTCGCCACCTGGCGCGAGCGCTGTTCCACATCTCGCTGTTGCATTCAACGACAGTATCGACCGCGTGTGTGCGTCGAGTCGGTCTGGCAAACACGTGCGGGTGATGAAGCCTGCACACTGCGCAATCCGGTGTGCATGGATTCGTCGTTCCCACTCATTGTTCGGTCCGACGTTGACGGAAGTGCAGGCACTTGGCCAACTGATGTTGTGCCGGTACTTTGTAGTAGTGACTCTAGGCGCTGGATTGCACTCCATGTTCTGCACAGGTGTTCCAATTATCCAATTATATTGCGATATGTATCGGTGGAAGTACGTGAATAACGAATGTCTCAGTCGAAATTCGATTGGTCGTTGATGTGCGTCCTTTGGTATCGTGCACGGCGTGCGTGTTGTGCGTGGTGCAGTTGTAAAAACTGGTGCATTTCATGGATATTTTTAGGTGCATTGCTGAAACGCTCGATGTACTAGAATTTGATCGTGATCTTAGCACATTTGGCGATATTTTTTCGCGGGCGTATGGGGCTGAGCAAAGCATTAAACGAGACATTGTTAATATCGACGACTACCGAAAGTGGGCAATTTGTGAAGCAGTGCCATGCTGCCCCGAATGCTGGTGACCTGGGTGGTCAGTAACAAACAACTGCGATCCGACAGGTGGCTGAGCGGGCGCTGTACTACTGGAACAACGAGTACATCATGTCGCTGATGACTGAGAACGCCAGCGCCATCTTGCCCATCATGTTCCCTGTGCTCTACAAAAACTCCAAGTCACACTGGAACAAGTAAGTTTTCTTTCCGTCCTTTCTGTCCTCAGTGTTTATGGGCGGAGTTTTCACCTTGATCGAAACGAAATGGCAAGATTGTGTCTTCTGTCTGTGGCAGTATTTTGATATTACACGACTGTTCCAGTTGTACGCGGCGGTGTTTCAGAGCCAATTGGTCGTGCGTGCACTGCGCATCGGTATGATGCGTTCCGAGTGTTGTCGACATAATAGGAAGGTATCGTCCCACTTGGCAGAACAGATTGCAGAGAGCCTGAATCACAATCTGGAACCGAGGGACTCCGCT
The DNA here is from genome assembly GCA_034440575.1 of Imbricaverruca yamaguchii. Taxonomy (NCBI): domain Eukaryota; kingdom Metazoa; phylum Arthropoda; class Thecostraca; family Neoverrucidae; genus Imbricaverruca; species Imbricaverruca yamaguchii. The sequence goes on from JAOTOL010001556.1 coordinate 1,560,475, forward strand.
TTCTCAACGTCGGACGCGCTGCAATTCGACCGCCGTAATGACCGTCTGATCTCGCGCATACGGTCCGTGGAAAGTTGCATGGCGCACTGGATTTCTGTAATCGTGTCTATTTTGGCCAGCTGAGAGGCCATGTTCCAGCTTTCGGATTCCGTTGGCACGAGTGGGAAGCTGAAGCGTTGCGAAGTTGGAGGCGCTTAAGCGGTCGCATCGCTCCTAATGATCGCTGGAGGTTGTCGGTGAATGCATCAACTGAACAAAAAAGCAGATCACCGCCGGAATAACTGTCGATGGTCGTCCTGGCGATTCGCCACCGGACAAGTCAATTTGCGATCGGTGGCACCACCGATATCCCGTCTGTCTTGCATATTTCAGTGTTCGCCCACGCCAGTCGATGTTGCGTCTCTGGCAGTGGTCGGTCGGTGCGGTCGAGGCCCAGCGGTTCTGGTATCCCTGGTCCCTGGCACCACCGATTCCAACGTCAGTCGGTGTTACTTCTCTGGCTGTGGTCGGTCGGTGGGATCGAGGCTCGGTAGTACCGTTATCTCTGGTCCCTGGCACGACTCATTCCCACGCAAGTTGATGTAGCGTCTTTGGCAGTCGAGGCTTGGTAATGCTGGTGTCCCCGGTCCCTGGCACCGCCGATTCTCTCGCCAGTCGGTGCTGCGTCTTTGGCGGTGGTCTGTCGGTGCGGCCGAGGCACGGTGGTGCCGTAACCCCTGGCTGTATTCATTTCGGTTCGACACATTCAGTCCTGCGTCTGTCTCGCGATTGTCACGTTCTCGCCGACGTCCACCATATTGCCGCGATTCTCGTGACTCTATGGCAGTGATAAATAATTCGTGAAATAGGGTGGAATATGCTAACTTTCTGAACACTCCATTGAAATCCTCCGAAAAATATCGACATCCTGCTCCTTGATTCGTGCTTACCAAATTTGTGTGCTTCCTTTCTAACAGTATCTTGCTTATAAGCATCTTGTGCATGCTCTTGATAAGGAATGGTGACGCACAAACATTTTGCAATGCAATTTTGGGTAAAGGGATACCAATAATGTGATGTCATGGACAGAAACAGTTTATAGCGTAGATAGTATTCTTCGTATCTCCAATGCAGATCTTCCTCAACTATGAATATCAAAGCAAGTGATAAAGGTACAGTCATAGGCACCAAAACCATAGCAAATTTCGACACCCTACCGTGCTTGTTTCAACATTTCGCACCTAGTGAAAAATCATTATTTTACCCTGCTCAATGGGAATCGTGGAAAGCTTGTGCAGGCTTATTCTGGGTGTACTTGCGTCACGGCTGCTCCCCTAGAGACTCTACGCCCACTGCTCACCACGTAAATCGAAAACAAGGCTCCGGCTGGGCTATTGTTTCGGCTCATCGAACTGGAAAGCTTGAAATCACAATCTCGTCCAGCACGTTTGACCTTCCAGGTCAAGAACTTCCAAGATTATCAACTGGTAGCGTTATATATTGTGTTAAACGACGCTCTGAGCTCCTATTTGAGGGTAGACGAGGAACGATGTGCCAGGGTTTTAGTTGTTTGCAAAAACGGAGTGGAAAATTTGCCACCTCTCCTCCCCTTTTAGTGCGTGTGTGAATCAGTGATCCAAAATATGTCCACCTGAGAGAGGTGATATGATAAATAGCGTGCAATGGCTGCGGTATTTAAATGCTGTGTTCGATAGCTCTGTCCGTTTGCATCACCAATCAAACGTCACAAATCCACCTCGGAGGAATCCATACGAAATCAGTTGACACCACATTCAAACTGCTGCATCCTATCCTATCCCATCCCGTCTCTACTCACCATTTCTTTTTCCCCACATGCATTATTCATGTCATCTAAAAGTGTTTCAAGTCTGTTTTTCGCCCAAATAAGGTGACAAAACGTGTTCTTTGCTCGACACCAAACGAATACCGTTGTGCGACAATCCCAAATGACCGAACGTAGTGACTGGTTTTGTAAGCGAGTGGCTGCTTCGGGAAAGCGTGCGTTGACGTCCGAACTAGCTAGCTGCGTGATTTTCTGGCTCATCCGAAAGCTAATCGGCCTGGCAGCCGACCGACTGCGACGATCTGGGCCGTCGCTGTGTGTGCCTGCACCATCCCGCACGGCGGTGCACCGCCTGTGGCTGAGTGCAGCTGTCCGGCTGGGTTCCAGGACCATCCACGGCCTGATCTACAACGCCCTGAAGCTGTTCATGGAGATGAACCAGAAGCTGTTCGACGACTGCACCCAGCAGAACAAGCTGGAGAAGCAGAAGTGAGTGTGCTGCACGCTGTACGGCCAGACAACTCTAAGACATGTTTTATTGTTCATTTCGCGTCTTCCGTAATGGTTTCAATCAGGCGGGTGATTTACTATGAATGGAACTGCTTCCGACACCCATACTAATTCATAGCATAGCATGTGTATATGATTTTCAATTATTCATGCTTCTTGTGAACTAGCATGGTAATTATCAGAAGACAAGATGCAATTATGATCCGCGGGTTATTCAATTTCGAAATATCTCGTTTGGAATTTCCCACTCTTGTAAAACATTTCGAAAAGAAAAAGGTTTTAGACTCGACGACACTGTGCAGGACCAATTCTCGGTTGCTTACGAACACATCCTGAAGAGCTAGTGTCTCCAGACGGAATTGGAGCTAATTCTGAATTCCGGCAACTGGGATATTGATGAATGACGTGTCCGAGTTTTTGGACGACTCCGTATAGCATAAGTGGTGGGTCTCTGAGGGGTTTGTGCCGTATTTCCACTTGGTCACAGCTGTATTTTGTAATCGGATGACAGCTGAGAGCTAATGAATCTGTATATCTTCACATTCGTATTGATTTCCCGCTGAAACTGGATGGTGGTGCAGCCCGACCTCTTCATTTTAGCCCGCGATGCGTCATTCTCTCAAGAAAGATGATAATGTTCACCCGTCCCGTCTCGGGGGGTCTTCAACCCCCCTCAAGTTTTTCGCGGATAGCGGACGAACGGCGCGAGGCAGCGCGCCCAAATTTGGCGTGCCTTTTCCCACATAAATTTGACATGCTGATTCAAAAATTTTAGATCAGGTCATCTAGGGTCAGCGAGTTAGTCAAGGTCAAGCGAGGTCACCTCCAGAAATGTTCAACCAGTCGTCGCCCTTTAATGGATGCAGATATTTCAATGAAGCTTTCAGCGTTTGCTTATCTTTACGGATGCAACAAAGCGTACGAGTTGAATTTTTCGTTTTTGACTACATATAAATTTTGCGTATTTGCCGTTTTACAGTTCAAATACAGGATTCTGGCTAAAGTAAGCATTTGTATTAGGCAAGTTGACTTCCAACAACATTTCTCGGTCTGCTCTACCCATTGGGAAAGGAAAATTAAAGAACTTGAAAACTCAAAAATTTGAAATAAAAAAAAACAATTTTTATTTTTGGGGAGCCAAAACAAAATATATGCCTGGTCGATTTCCCTGTCCTTTTCTCATTCCAATTTTTTTTCCATATATAAGGTGGGGAGGCACCTCGACCCCATGTTTTTTATCCTTTTTTAACATGATTCTTGCGACAAAAAATTCCCCCAAAAATGGCTCACTGATGCAAAAAGTCATGAAGAATCGAATGGTGCAACTTTTATCGCCGGATCTCTCCGGACTCGAAAGTTACAGAGCGTTAACTGTGAAATCGAAAAATCCCAAAAATTAAATCGAACACTTACTTCTTCCAAATTTCTCCATTATTATTAGCGACCCATTTGTACTTTCTGCGAAAAGAAGTGAACGTCTTCTTGAACCAGTCCTTGTCGGCATCAAGTTTGACAGTTGGTCGACTCATGTCTATTTTCTCATCAACAGTTCCCTTCCATTCGATGCCTTCTTCACGCAGCAACTCAGGCAGCACGTTGTACTTCAAGTGGTTTTGTGCAAGTTCAGCAGGGTCCAGCTCCGGTGATAGGGCAGGATAGTGATTTTTACATCACCGCCATCGCACAACCATTCCTGACTCACCTCTCAGACAACTGCCAACAGAAAAGGCCCGAGATCCGGAATTCATGCCAATTTAATGTTGAAAAACAACCGACCAGCGAATTTGATTTTTGGGATTTTTCGATTTCACAGTGATCGCTCTGTAACTTTCGAGTCCGAAGAGATTCGGCGATAAAAGTTGCACCATTCGATTCTTCATGACTTTACATATGTGAGTCATTTTTTGAATTTTTTGTCCCATGAATCATGTATAAAAAAACATGTGGTATGGGGTGCCTCCCCACCTTATATCCCTCAAAATGAACTCCCCAGAGTAAAAAACATAATGAAAAGTCGTGAAAATCTAGCCTCCTGGTGACGTCACTTTTTGTGGAAAATTTTTGGGGGATAGACCCGGATTCTACTCGTCGAGCGCTTTCCGATGATACCTCTTTCGTTTTCGTGCGATGCTTAGTTTGGATTTTAGAGTGGGGGTCTTCAACCCCACCGAGACGGGGTGTGAGGATTTCACCGGAAAGACGGCGCGGGTTAAGATATGCATTACCAGAATAGAAAGAAAATTGCTTTACACTCGACCGGAGTCATTCTCAACCCTCACCCCTTCACAAGGTGTACCGCGGATAGTGAAGAAACGGCGCGAGACAGCGTACTGAAGTTTGGCATACCTCTTCCCGCATTAGTTTGACATGACATGCGAAAATTTTGAGGTCATGTCATCTACGGTCACCGAGTAATTAAATGTCAATGTTACCTCCAGTCAACTTCAAGTAGTCGTCACGCCCTAGCAAATGGGGATATTTTAATGAAACTTTTAGTGCTTGCTTATCTTTAGAGATGAAACAAAGCGCATCAGAGGAATTTTTCGGTTGTTCATGGCTTATTTGTTTTGCACATTTGCCTATTAAGGCTAAAATCGATAATTTTGACTGAAGTAAATATTATCATGTGGGAAGTTTACTTAAAGCAACGTTTCCCGGTGCGCTCTACCCATTACAAATGTAAAAATTGAAGAAAATTATCGATTGAAATGACCTCCTTTTTTCAGGTGGGAAAACATTTCGGAATCATGGTCGATTTCGCCTTCCTTTTCTGATTCCGAATAATTCTTGTTTTTTATCTATCCCAAATTCAACTCCCTAGAGTCCAAGATATGACGTAAGTCGTGATCCCATCACTTCTTGAGGGGAGATTATTTGGGGGGTTCGGACCCTGCTCGCCGAGCTCTTTCCGATGATACCGCTCGTTTTCGTGTAACGCGTAGCTTGGGTATTAGAGGGGGTTTATAATTACCTCCCCCCTCGAGGTGGGTGGAGGGGTTAGTATGGTACGAAGTGCCACCAGGATTCATGCAGTTGGGCGTATTGCATTGTCAATACCGAGGGCGATAGGCACACTGAACTCGTCTGGCAGTTACCTGTGTGGTTTGAATCTTCACTGTGGTGGTGCGAGCGCAGTTTGAACTAGGGACACGGGATGTATGACACGGCAGCTGGTCCCGAGTCACCTCAGATGTTTTGAGTGCATTTATTCAAGTACGATCGGTTCGTTTTCTCAACTTATCAGCCGGACGCTCAGCAAAGCTTACACTGAGTCTGAATCCCAGTCAGGTGTCAGAATGTAATCAAAGAACTCTAACCATCAGCCAACCAATAACGGAGCCGCACAGTCCTGTGACCGTGGTGTGCCGCTAGTTTGGCGCAGCTGCCAGGTTGTCCGCCCGGTGACACAGCCCTGTGACCGTGGTGTGCCGCTAGTTTGGCGCAGCTGCCAGGTTGTCCGCCCGGTGACACAGCCCTGTGACCGTGGTGTGCCGCTAGTTTGGCGCAGCTGCCAGGTTGTCCGCCCGGTGACACAGCCTTGTGACCGTGGTGTGCCGCTAGTTTGGCACAGCTGCCAGGTTGTCCCCCCGGTGACACAGTCCTGTGACCGTGGTGTGCCGCTGGTTTGGCGCAGCTGCCAGGTTGTCCGCCCGGTGACACAGCCTTGTGACCGTGGTGTGCCGCTAGTTTGGCACAGCTGCCAGGTTGTCCGCCCGGTGACACAGTCCTGTGACCGTGGTGTGCCGCTAGTTTGGCGCAGCTGCCAGGTTGTCCGCCCGGTGACACAGCCTTGTGACCGTGGTGTGCCGCTAGTTTGGCGCAGCTGCCAGGTTGTCCGCCCGGTGACACAGTCCTGTGACCGTGGTGTGCCGCTAGTTTGGCGCAGCTGCCAGGTTGTCCGCCCGGTGACACAGCCCTGTGACCGTGGTGTGCCGCTAGTTTGGCGCAGCTGCCAGGTTGTCCGCCCGGTGACACAGCCCTGTGACCGTGGTGTGCCGCTAGTTTGGCCCAGCTGCCAGGTTGTCCGCCCGGTGACACAGCCCTGTGACCGTGGTGTGCCGCTAGTTTGGCGCGCTGCTAGGTTGTCCGCCCAGTGACCAGCCCCGTGGTGCGCAGCTGCTTAGGTTGTCCGCCCGGTGACACAGCCCTGTGACCGTGGTGTGCCGCTAGTTTGGCCCAGCTGTCAGGTTGTCCGCCCGGTGACACAGCCCTGTGACCGTGGTGTGCCGCTAGTTTGGCGCAGCTGCTAGGTTGTCCGCCCAGTGACACAGCCCTGTGACCGTGGTGTGCCGCTAGTTTGGCGCAGCTGCTAGGTTGTCCGCCCGGTGACACAGCCCTGTGACCGTGGTGTGCCGCTAGTTTGGCCCAGCTGTCAGGTTGTCCGCCCGGTGACACAGCCCTGTGACCGTGGTGTGCCGCTAGTTTGGCCCAGCTGTCAGGTTGTCCGCCCGGTGACACAGCCCTGTGACCGTGGTGTGCCGCTAGTTTGGCGCAGCTGCCAGGTTGTCCGCCCGGTGACACAGTCCTGTGACCGTGGTGTGCCGCTAGTTTGGCGCAGCTGCCAGGTTGTCCGCCCGGTGACACAGCCCTGTGACCGTGGTGTGCCGCTAGTTTGGCCCAGCTGTCAGGTTGTCCGCCCGGTGACACAGCCCTGTGACCGTGGTGTGCCGCTTTGCGCAGCTGCTAGGTTGTCCGCCCAGTGACAGCCCTGTGACCGTGGTGTGCCGCTAGTTTGGCAGCTGCCAGGTTGTCCGCCCGGTGACACAGCCCTGTGACCGTGGTGTGCCGCTAGTTTGGCGCAGCTGCCAGGTTGTCCGCCCGGTGACACAGTCTTGACCGTGGTGTGCCGCTAGTTTGGCGCGGCGCCGGGTTGGTCCCCCGGGAAAAAACTGTGACCGTGGTGTGCCGCTGTTTGGCGCAGCTGCCAGGTTGTCCGCCCGGTGACACAGTTCTGTGACCGTGGTGTGCCGCTAGTTTGGCGCAGCTGCCAGGTTGTCCGCCCGGTGACACAGTTCTGTGACCGTGGTGTGCCGCTAGTTTGGCCCAGCTGCCAGGTTGTCCGCCCTGTGACCGTGGTGTGCCGCTAGTTTGGCGCAGCTGCCAGGTTGTCCGCCCGGTGACACAGTTCTGTGACCGTGGTGTGCCGCTAGTTTGGCGCAGCTGCCAGGTTGTCCGCCCGGTGACACAGTTCTGTGACCGTGGTGTGCCGCTAGTTTGGCCCAGCTGCCAGGTTGTCCGCCCGGTGACACAGTCCTGTGACCGTGGTGTGCCGCTAGTTTGGCGCAGCTGCCAGGTTGTCCGCCCGGTGACACAGTCCTGTGACCGTGGTGTGCCGCTAGTTTGGCGCAGCTGCCAGGTTGTCCGCCCGGTGACACAGTTCTGTGACCGTGGTGTGCCGCTAGTTTGGCGCAGCTGCCAGGTTGTCCGCCCGGTGACACAGTTCTGTGACCGTGGTGTGCCGCTAGTTTGGCGCAGCTGCCAGGTTGTCCGCCCGGTGACACAGTTCTGTGACCGTGGTGTGCCGCTAGTTTGGCGCAGCTGCCAGGTTGTCCGCCCGGTGACACAGTTCTGTGACCGTGGTGTGCCGCTAGTTTGGCGCAGCTGCCGGGTTGTCCCCCGGGGAAAAAATTTTTTTGGTGTGCCGCTAGTTTGGCCCAGCTGCCAGGTTGTCCGCCCGGTGACACAGCCCTGTGACCGTGGTGTGCCGCTAGTTTGGCGCAGCTGCCAGGTTGTCCGCCCGGTGACACAGTTCTGTGACCGTGGTGTGCCGCTAGTTTGGCCCAGCTGCCAGGTTGTCCGCCCGGTGACACAGTTCTGTGACCGTGGTGTGCCGCTAGTTTGGCCCAGCTGCCAGGTTGTCCGCCCGGTGACACAGTTCTGTGACCGTGATGTGCCACCAGGGAGCGTGAGAAGCAGCGCGCCCACGACGAGGCGTGGCGGCGCGTGGTCGAGATGGCCAAAAAGAGTCCCGACTTCGCGTCGTTCTCGGCTGGTGGCGCGGTGGCCTCGCCGTCGGCCAGCGCAGCGTCGCCGCCGGGCGACGACGACGACGTCAAGCTGGACGCCGACAAGATAAGGAGCGGCGCCAAGGAGGTGCGCGTCGCCCTATGGCTGCCGGCGGCCGTCTGGGTGCCGGTGTGCTCTGCTGACTGCACGTCGGTGTGTCATTAAGCTTGGTATTCGAATACATATGTGTACATACCACCAAATTACATATGTGTTACCTCGAACTGAAATTCCAGGATATTTTAAAGATTAGATTATTTTTTTAGTTTAAAATTAATAGAAGGATAACTCAAAGAACACTACGTCCTACTTGTACTTATTTCATTTATAGTTTCAAGCATTTTATTCGCCTTTTGAGCGCTATCATTTTCCTGTTTTGATCAGCCTGCCCAGTCGACCATTCAGTACGATGGTGTGCCCGTTGCAGGCGAGACCTGAGCCGCTGCCACGACCTACCAACTCCTTGACGAACCGTTTCCGTGTCATCCGGTGATCCCGTCCCGCCGCCCGTGGGCCGCCCGAGGTGAGGTGACGCTTACGTTCTGTCGCCGCCGCTGCTGACGTCTTCTGACCGCCGGACTCAGCCCCGGCTAGCCAACTGTCGTTCTTGTTTCGGTCTGGGCTGGAAGCCGGTGTCTCAATGTTGCTTTTGGATCGGGGTGGCAAGAATGAAAATGATTCAAGGGTGTAGGAGTGCGAAATCCTAGCAGTTTTGTGGAAGTTAAAAGTTAATAACTCACACGGGACACGCTCATCCAGTCATCTTGTGAACATCTAAAATAAAAATGTACCAGTCCACATGTTGATATTTTGTATGATGATCGAACTTTTTGCTTTTCCAGTCTAAGCAGAAGGAATTTGTTGAAAATTATTCGTGAAACTGCTGTAAAAGTAAACAGTAGTAAGATCGTTCGAGGGGTAGTTGTTTCCTATGGGTGTCTTCTCTCACCGAAATCTTCGCTTTCGCAACACCGGTAGTGGTTCCGGGTTGCGGTGCAATGGTGCAATCAGATGACCAATCACGTGTACCCACGCTGTCGGGTGCTCAGTGGCCTCTTACGGGCGGTAAGCGTGCGATGAGTCCGGTGCGCAATGAATATTAAATGGGCGGGGTGCCGGGCAGGCCACGTATGCGTGGCCGACGTGCGCGGAATGGACGAGTTGAGAAGTTGACCCGTCTCGAATTGGTGGGCGATGAATGTGCCGTCGATGTTGCGACATTGATCGAGAAGACTGCGGCAGGGCTGTCGCCGATGTAGCGCCCGATACGGCCGCCGTCGGCTGGCGAGGCGGTACGCTCTCGACCGAATAGGCTGCCGGTCATTCGACGGGCTTTAATGCGCTCACGTAAACCCGTCGGATTCGGCCGGGCTCACGTGATATCGTCTGTCAGGGAAGTGGCGCTTTTACCGGCATCGTGGCCAGGTTCGCCATATTGGCTCTCGCGCCACCGTCGAGCGGATGCCGAGTTATGCTTGCCGGTGTGGCGTTGCTCTCTCTCGGCTGACGGGCGTCGCTAAAAATAGCGCAACCTGGGCGGACCGGGCGCCGACAGACGTGCCGATAGATGTGCCGACAGATGTGCCGATAGATGTGCCGATAGATGTGCCGACAAATGTGCCGACAGACGTACCGACAGCACCATGCCGAACATTGTCAACCCCTCTATCCATTTGGTTCGCTTTGTGAAATTATGCGTCCTGAAACTCGTGTGATCTTTAATCCTTTTGCCACTCACGCGCAGGTCTGTTCGTTGGGAAGGGGATCTGAATGCTGAGTATGTGCTGATCATGAATGTGTTTTTAGTCGAAATTCATGGAACTTTTTTCGATGCACGTTTTTGTCCATTTGCTACTGTTGACGTCCATTTGCCAAGTTGACGTTTGGCTGCCTGACCCGCAATAATTCGACCGTCTCACATGGCATCAGCTCTCAAAGTCTAGGTGACAAATCCAGAAGGCAACAATCTCCGACAGTGGGTGCAAGTGGACCTGAGACTGCTGCTTCTGAAGACCTTTTGCACTTGCCTTCCATGTCTCGTTTCTATGCCTAAAGTTCCCGTAGCGTCATACCGACTGACAATTTACTGTCCCAGAAGTAGGTGACCGAGACGACGTTGGCTAATATAGCTGTGGTGCCATATGACCCGAGCAATGTGTTCGTCATGTCAGTCGGGTTTCCTATCATGACACTAGGAACGCTCAAGCCGTTGGGAGAGTGCTGGAATGCGTTTCGTTTGCGCCTAGGTTTTTTTCGTGTCTGAACATTAGCTGTGCCTACGCAAGATATCTGCCACATGTGTCGATGGCAGGATGCGCTGACGAACCGCAGAGGCCATCTTCGTCAGCTGTAACACATGCACAATATGTCGCTCTCCAACAGCTCAGACTTTCTGAACATGTTCATGTGGATTATACTTACACACCTATCACATAACCGTTGGAATGGGTGCAATATAACCCACTGGGGTTGACGCGCCCTAAAACCTCAATAATCATCAACATAGCCGTTGGGGTCATTCGTGTGTTATATGTTTTTCGTAAATTATATGTCTGTCTGCTGTGCTAGTTGTGGGCCGATGAGCTCCCAGATGGCGTGTCGCTACGGGTGATATCATGTGCATATGCGGGCGAGGATAAGACGTATTGTCGATACTTGGAGCAGCAAGGTTACGGGCATTATTGAACCCACTGGAAGAGGTGCAAAGTGTGCCCTACCGGATTTCGTTGCGTAGTATTTGAGCTGATAGCAAACAAGGCCAGCCAGCCGAACGGTACGGCATTGGATATTGCGTGTTTGAGCATCCCGAGCCATTTCAGCGATCATGAGATATCTGGGAGTGGTAATGCTACGGTGTTCCTTGCTGTCATACAAACTACAGGCCTAATGTTCGTCATATTCGCTTCAGATGGCGAAGGGCGCGCTGGGCAGCAAGCCGAAGCCTCTGCTGCGGAAGAAGTCTGAGCTGCCGCACGATCTGTACACGCAGAGCGCGCTTAGCGACCACCGTCGGCCCGACGCGTTCCTCACCTCCAACCCAGAGCTGAAGAACTCAAGCTAGACGTCGCTGCGACCGGGCCGAGCCGACGGCCGCCGCACCGCCCACACCCCACGCCCCACACCCCACGCCCCACGCACCACGTCCCAAGCTCCACCCACCGCCCCCTCCCGCTGTCCTGTCCCATTCGGCGGCCGCGCCGAGCCCGTCCCCTCCCCGCCCTCGTTGTTGCTGTCGTGTCGACGTACGCGCAGGACGCACACGACCGCGAGCTGTGTTGTTGATTGTTGAGACGTGCCGTGAGCGCGCACGGCGACGATGGCGCCCGACACTGGCGCCGCGCTGCGGCGGCTGCTCGAACTGCGAGGGAAGCTTGGCGGCCCGACGCTGAGGGCGCCCGCGTGGCGCCGGGTGCATGCGTTGGTCCTACTGATGTGATACTGGATGGTCCTCACATTCCACAAGTCTCCTCTACTTACCCGTGTTGCCACGTGTTCTCTGTCGACTGCTTCTTGCCGCCCGCCGTCGGCCTCTCTGGAGGCCTGCAGCGGCACTGCTACGCAAGCCGCTCTGCTGCCATAGATAGGCGAAAACGCGCCGATAGATTTTATCCTTTGTTCTGGAATAGATTACTTAAATCTGTTTGAGATGGGCAGCTGTGCTGTTTTACCATATGTGACAAAACTGTACATTTTTGTGCAATAAATGGTAGAAATGTGCACTCGATGTGTCGGCTATATATATATATATATATATATATATATATATATATATATATATATATATATATATATATATATATCCTACCTACCTACCCCCGCTCCCCTGAGTCTACCTTCACATCTCCCCTACCTCCTTATCCCCACCTTTGAACTTTTGCTGCTTCAGACATTTTGTTCAAGCCTGTGGTATGGCTTGCAGTCGGAGTCACAATGCAGCAAGTAGAGATCTGGTGGCACTAAGGATCTCTCAAGAGCAAACGGCTGCACACACGTGTGGAAAGTGTAGCCATGCGGTGGTGGAGAATGGCTAAAACGTGTGCGAAGTCTATGCCACCAACTGCCCATCATGAAAGCAGATGTACATCGATGTGTTTACTTTTGAGGAGGAATTTGCCCCAAAAGGAGGAATCCACTCAGCTTTTAACATGGGGGTCCTGTGGAGTTCGCCCCTTCCCAGTGTTTTTCTGCATACACAAAAACGAACGCCCCGGTAGGGGCATATTTTCAAATATGTGTCAGTAGCCCCAAATATACACACAATTTTCAGAGCGCAAAGGAAAACGAAGAATGCACCGGACAGGGTCTTAAAGCATGCGATGGAACTCTAAATAAGCGCACCGGGAGCTATAATAGGCATACACGGGGAGCCCTGAGAGCGGATCGGGGTAATGGGACCGCCATACTGCCCTCAAAAACCGGCTCCGGCCTTTAAGGGAAGATACGGTCTTCGCACGCGCGCTGGAGGGCCTCTGCAAATTACGTGCCCTGGAGAGGGCGAATTTCGCCCCCCCCCCCGTTCTCTAAGATCTCGGCTCCTATTAATGCTAGAGTAAAGGAATTCGTAGGATGGATGGGCACTGTAGTGAACTGCAGCACCCGTCCCATGGTGCAAATTCCATGACCTTAGGTAAATATCTCCAAGGTCAAATAGAGTGGCATGTTAAAATATTCTTGTTCTGCGTGGCTTGGCTTGTCATTGTTATGGATTGCTATGATTGTGTTTGAATGCTCCAAGATGGGCATCAATGATGTTTTTGACATTACTAATGGTGCAATGCAGATGCTAGACAAGGCATTTGACCTCGGGTCACCCATATAGCAGCACTTTATCAGGTCAGTTACCGGAATCGGGGCGCCTGCCCGACTGCTCCGGGCGGCTCGGCACAATCGGCTTCGCGAAGAAAGGAGTGAAATACATGAATAAAGTATAGGAACGCTTAGGTACACAATGACAAACAGTAGTTTTCAGCATGTGTAGAGAGTAACATGCAAAGTGGCATCAATCGCATGAGTCATTTGCATTTGTGACGGCACTCCAGTTGACGAAGTTTGGTTCCATGAACTTGTCATGAACTTGGCCTGACTTCAACTCAGTGACCTAACATGACATTTAAAGTATATAGCATAACAATATAAATCAAACAAGTCGCTAGTGTTGCCAAGAACACTTCCCTTTTGCCAGTATAAGTGCAATAATGCCGATTTTCTGGTCTGGTGATAATTTTTATCTTTATTTTAGCGACCCATAACTCGAAATATTTTCAGTCCATTTTCGTTTTTCTTACTTAGCAACGTACCGATCATTTCTAAGCAGGTACGCAAGAATTGGCGTATATCGACCGGCAAAATCTGAAGTTATGTACGAAATCCGGGAGCGGTGGGTGGACTTCGACCCGCCCCCTCCATGGTGCGTGTTAAAAAAGACATCGGGGTTTTGGAAAACGTGCCGGTACCGCAAAAATGTCGGTGAACAAAAAAAAACTGAAAAAAAAGGTCGGGGTCTGAACGATATGCTGGGCTCCTACCAAAAGTAGGCAGAAGCCTTAAAACACGTGGACGGAGAAAAACGCAACGGGGCCCAATAAGCTAGGGCAGCGGGCCCGAGCTTTCCCCGCGCTAACACAACGGGCCTCGGGTCTGTACCCAATCTGAGACATATTTAACCAGAGATGAGGTTCATCGAAGTTCAGTGGGTATATCCGGAAGTCTTAACCGTCAGAAAATGTGAGAAGAAACCAAATCGAATGGAAGTGATCGGAATTTCCCAGGGAACCCCATACGAAGCGTTCCACACTTAAAGATACCACAAGACTGTCATGTGGTGGCAAGCACCAAAACGGAGGAAAACCTGGTAGAAACTGTAAAATCGCGCGAAGTGCGGTGAATGCGCAAGACGGATGTACATGTGCACGATAATTGTTGTGGTGGTGATCGGGCGTTATCAATTGGAAGGTCTGAAACTGAAAACTGACCTTTTTCAGTGATCTGTTCAGGTGCACTTTCAGCAGCGTGAGGTGACTCACCAAGGGATGCCAAAAGAGAAACGTTCGAATGGAGTGAGGCAGGTTAGGGTTCAAACACGGTGACTCGGAAACGGTGGTGGTATAATGGGTCCCCTACACAAACGCTTGAGTTGGTCAAAATCATTTGATGAAAATAGGTTCCTTTGATAGGTCATCGAAATCTGGGAACTTTAAACATGTGGTAGGTTGACCCATCTACAAATCCGCTGACGATATCCTAGGTACGCCACTGCGCCGGACACAACTCACTCGTACTTTCGCCACTAATTGGTAGCCCTTGAGGCCACTCACTGGTCGGTAGGCGATGAGTTGTGTTCAGTCGCCTTCGTGACAGTAGAGGGCATAATTATCATATCTGATGCTGCATCCGAATGTAATATTCAGCGTATTGCTGGTGTCTGGGTTGCAGGCCGGCGCTCCAGCAGCGCGTGGGCTAGCGTAATCCGTGGGGAGAAGTTGGCCGCCGTTGCCATGGCGACGGCGTCGAGGCGGAGTGGTCGATGAGGGCAGAACGCCCCCACCGAGGTTCTCTAGAAACAAACGCACGTGAGCCGGTGGAAAGCAAATGTTTCAGTTCGTTTGTGCAGCAGTCTGACGACAGTTGGTGTGTGGGAGGGGAGCGCGGGTTGGAGGAAGAATCGAGATGGCACTGAGCCGTGGAGCCACTCAGGTACGTGTCACGTGGTGTAGACGGGGAAGATTTACGTTCGTCGCAAGGGAGTTGTGACTGGCATAGTCACTCCCTACCATTTCAGGAAGAAGTGCGAGGGCTGTATTTCAACTACATCGAAAATAGGTGCATTCTATATATTGATAGGTAGGGTAGTAGCGCAGATACATAACCGGGTTTTTATCCCAGGATAAGTGAGATACTGGGCTAACTATTATGAGCACGCAGCTAATTTTGATACTTTAATGATCCATCTAGTTCCAGGGCCCAACTATATTAACATACAAGGTTGCGAGTAGCATGCTTGTTACGTACTCACATGGGTGGGTAATGCGATATGGCAGGCATGGCGATAGCTACACCAACTTCAAGCCTGGTGTATTACCACACCAAATTCTGTGACAGCGTACATTTCTTAACACGCGCACTGGAGGGGGCGAAATCCGCCCACCCCTCCGGTTTTTCGTAGATGACTCCAGATTTTACCGGCCGATGTACGCCATTGTTTGTGTACCTGCCAACAAATGACCGGCGCGTTGTTTGAAGTAAGAAAAATGAAAATCGACTGAAAATTTTTCGAGTTAGGGGTCGCTAAATTAAAAAAAAAATTAACAGCGCCAGATCACAAATATCGGCGCTGATGCGCTTCCCGTATATTAGCAAAAAGGAAGTGTTCTTGGCAAAACTAGCGACTTGTTTGATGTACATTGTCATGCTACATTGTTCCAGAGTCATGTCAAGTCACTGAGGTCAAGTCAGGTCAAGTTCCTAACAGGCTAACACGCCCTAGAGGGGGTATGGCGAAATCCGCCAATCCTTCGGATTTTTCGTACATAACTCCATATTGTACCGGCGGATATACGTCAATTTTTTCGCGTACCTGCTTAGAAAGGGCCGGCGCATTGTTTAAAGCAAGACAAATGGAAATCGGCCGAGAGGTTTTCAAGTTAGGGGCCGTTAAAGTAAAACAATTGGCAGCGCCAGACCACAAAAATCGGCGCTGATGCTCTTCCCGTATATTGGCAATAGGGAAGTGTTCTTGACAACACTAGCGACTTGTTTGATGCATATTGTTACGCTATATAATTTAAGTCATGCTAGGTCGCCGAGGTTAAGTCAGGTCAAGTTCATGATAGGCTAATGGAACCAAACTTGGTCAACTGGAATGTGTCATAAATGTAAATGACTGTCATGCGATTGATGTCACTTCACATGTTACTCCCTATACATTCCGAAATCTACTGTTTGTCATTGTGTGCCTAAGCGTTTCCATACTTTATTCATGTATTTCACTCCTTTCTTTGCGAAGCCGATTGTGCCGAGCCGCCCAACGGAGCAGTCGGGATGGGAGCCCGGTTCCGGTAACTGGAGGAGGTAATGACCTAATAAAGTGCTCCTATATAGGTGACCTGAGGTCAAATGGCGGATCTGACATCTGTATTGCATCATTAGTAATGTCAAAAACATCATTAATGCCAATTTCGTAGCATTTAAACACAACCACAGCGATCCATAACAATGACAAGCCAAGCCACGCAAAACCATAATTTTTTTGCTATTTTAACCTCATTTGACCTTGATGATATTGACCTAAGGTCATGAAATTTGCACACAATAGAGTTCACTATCGTGCCCATCCACCCTGTGAATTTCGTTGCTCGAGCCTTCATAGGAGCTGAGATCTTAGGGGGGCAGAATCGCCCCCACCCCCTCCCATCCAGTGAGCGTTATTTTCAGAGGCCCTCCAGGGCGCGTGTTAAAAGGCAATTCAGACAATTTTATCATTTGAAGGTTTAATTCACAACATTGAACACGCCAAAACAAGGATGCCTGGCAGCCACACAAACCACACAAACCACACCTTTTGTGCATAGTTTTGCATACGCAATGCGTATGCAAAACTATGCACAAAAGGTGTGGTATGCACAAAACTATGCGTATGCGATATCCGTCCTGAGATGGCAGGCCCCCAATGAGTCGGGCCGGGGCCCCGAAAGGTCACGCTTGGGCCCAAAACAACTCTCGCCAGGGTTGCAGGAATCGTCCCGGGACTTTAGAAGAATCGTCCCGGGACTTTAGAAAAATGAAGCCGAGCCCCCAATAGTGAATCCGAGCTCGAAGGATCACTGGCGCCTACAAATTGTACCAAAGGCCCAAAACGCGTCGGGCCCAGACAATAGCGTGTCGGAGTGCCGAAAAAATCATGCTTGGGTCACCAAATATATCGAGGACACAACAATCCCACAGGAACCGGAAACAGATGAAGCCAGGGTACAAGAAGTCAGTCCATTCCCAGAAGGTAATTCTGGCGCCCACATAATCGTGCCAAAGGTCCCAAAACGCGTTGGGCCTTGAAAAAAAACGCCCCGAACTTCAGACAAATCACGCTGGTGTAAAATATTCCGCGCAAGGACCCCAAGCATCGTACTGGAGCCCAAGCGAATGAAGCCGGGCCCGCCAAAAAAAAATCAAGCCCTGAAGATCACTGGTCAAGTCGGGATGTGGAACTAAAAATAATCGAAAACTTACAAACACCGGGGATTTCGACGCCATACATCCTAAGTGTTATCTTAAAACATCGTTAGGCATCAAACGCGATGCAGGTGAGAAAATATTTTTTTCGTCCCTAAAATCAGGTAGGAGATAATCTTTACACGTTGTGGTTCCTTACCACATAACCTGACCATAAACAAACACTACGACTTTATAAAAGACCAGCAATGCATCTCCAATGCAATTTTTCGTTGTTGTCAAGGACAGAGACACCGTTTGGTCAGGGGTAGGGTGAAAAGCAAAATTTCAACTCATCATTTGGCATGGAACGGCATATACGGCTCATACTAAAATAATCGTATTTAGGGGAATCTCCTCCCTGCTCTCCCGGTGGCACCTGCAATGGTTGATTGTATTTTCAGTGCTCTGAGTACGCGCACTTCACAATTTTGGGATGCCCACGTGTAACATCAACAATTCAACAACACAATTTACTGCGGCCTTATTCAAATGGATGTATTTTTATTGATTCACTGCTACAAAAGTTACTCTATGAAATTAATTGCAATGGCATATGATAACAATCAAAGATACGACTCCAAGGTAGAATCTTTGAATCCAATGTAACCATGCCTTTGTGTGAACGTGTTGGATAAGGGCACGGTGAATCAAACCAGTCTGGCTGGGTATTTTCAGTCAGCTCTGGTTCATGTTGAACCACAAAAGCGTTGCATCAGACTACTGGTCATCTTAACCCGTCCCGTCCTCGGGCTGTCTTCAACCCCCCCCAGGCTTTTCGCAGATAGTGGACGAACGTCGCGCGGCAGCTCGCGGCATACCTTTTCCCACATCAATTTGGCACGCTGATTCAAAATTTTGAAGTCGGGTCATTTAGGGCCAACGAGTTAGTCATGGTCAAGTGAGGTCACCTCCAAAAAGTTCAACCAGTCGTTACGCAGATACAGATAGGAGATACAGATACAGATAACGGATACAGATATTTTAATGGAACTTTCAGCGTTTGTTTATCTTTAGGGATGCAACAAAACGTACGAATGGAATTTTTCATTTTTTTTCGTTTTTGACTACATATACATTTTGCGTATTTGCCAAATTGCAGCTCAAATAGAGGGTTCTGGCTAAAGTAAACATTTCTTATTAGTGCAAGTCGACTTCCTACAACGTTTATCGTTCTGCACTACCCATTCGAAAATTAAAATTAAAGAAAACTAAACCTCAAAATTTTGAAATGTCAAAAATAAATTAAAATTTGTGTCTTTTGGGGGGCCAACAAATAAAGCCATGGTCGATTTCGCTGTCCTTTTCTCATTCCAAATATTTTTGTCAAATGCCCCCCAAAATGAGCTGCCCAGAGCCAAAACATAATGTAAGTCGTGAAAAGTCGTGAAAATATAGCCCCCTGGTGACGTCACTTTTGGGGGTAGATTGTTTTGGGGGTGGACCCGGACCATACTCGTCGAGCGATTTTCGATGACACCTCTTTCGTTTTCGTGCGATGCTTAGTTTGGATTTTAGAGGGGGGTTATTAACCCCCCGAGACGGGGTGTGAGGATCTGACCGGAAAGACTGCGCGGGTTAATGGGGACATCGTGGAATCTCCAGTAAAGAAAGAAAGCAGGTACGTTCCTCATGCCATTCAAGAACTCTGAAATATACACCCGCGACAAGCGCACCCGGATGCTCACTAGTGTATGTGCGAAAATATGTATTTATGATGGTCTCCATAAATATGATGTGTAGTGCATTTATGAAAGTTAGCTTGACTTTACACGTCAATTTCATTGCCACTTACAGTGATATATCGTGCATATTGTTCCTTGGCGTATTGTGTTTTGGAACTATTGTTCACCATAGACAGCAGGCTGCCGGCGCGGCGGCGACGCCCGCGGCCCGCGGCTCGTCCTCAACCGCCCGCCGTTCATACTATGGCGGGGCGCCGAACCATACCCGAATGTTAATGGTCTCCAACGCCAAAGTTGCATTACAGCATAGTTTTTATATTTGTGGACGTTCATTGTCTATTGTATTGTTAATGCGGCAAACAATTAAAAATGCTTGCATAGATCACTGGTGCCCTTATTTTTTTGTCCAAATCCCGAACATAATTTTTCAAGATCGCAACTGAGCTTGACGTTCGACGAATTCATGGCATTATAGCGCATTCCCTCGACTTTTTAAAATTCCTCTCCCGTTTATCTGATATTGCGGCAAACAAATATAAATTCGTGGATGCGGAACTAGCGACTAGGGCCATCGCCACGATCGCCAGTTATCGATTGTAAGATCAAATTGATACGTTTTTGTGGTTGTAAAAGTGCCTTACTTGGGTAATCAACTTCAGATGTCTTTTCTTTATATGTATCGTATTTGGGATGTAATTGCGCGAAAATTGGTGTCGGCATTTTGGGATTGACATCGTCATTCCACTGATATTGCAAATCGCATCAATGACGGCATCGTTTTGGATGTCCAAGTCCCAAACCGAATTTTTGAACAACCTGACCGAAACTGTGCTTGATATTCTCCGAATTCATGAAATTATAAGGCAATGTTGTGAGTTTTTTTTAGATTCGTGGCCCGTTTGCTTGATATCGTGACAAATAATTGCAAACTCGTGGATGTATGAATGGCGGAATTATTTTGCGGGTCCAAATCGCGCAGAAAATTTTCAACAAGATGATCTAGACTAAGCTTACCGTTCGCCGAATTCATCACACTATAAAGCAGTGCTGAGAACTTTTGAGATTCGTGGTCCGTTTTCTTCATATTTCGGCAAGCAAGTGGATTGATCAATGACGGCATTGTTTTGGGAATCAAAATCCCGAACCGAATTTTTCCGCAAATTGACCGCAACTGAGCTTAATGGCCGCCGAATTCATGATATTATAAGGCGGTGCTGGGACTTTTTTTAGATTCATGACCCGTTTTCTTGACATTGTCGCCAACAATTATAACTTCGTGAATTGGTCAATGACTGCATTATTTGCGGGTCCAAATCCCGAAGCTAATTTTTCAACAAAATGATCGCAACTAAACTTAACGTTCCCCGAATTCATGGCATTACAGCGCAGTGCTGCGACTTTTTCACAATTATTGCATGTTTTTTTGGTTTCGTTGAATTTATGACAATGTCAGCCCGTTCTGCCTATAGTTTTCCCGCCTGCTGATTGGCGGTGTTGACGGCGTCGGCGGCTAATGTCCGCGATTGATGCGTAGCGTATTTTCGAATAAAATGCGTCTAGAATTTGAGAGAAAAAAAAACGATTGTTTTTCGCACGAAAAACGAAAAGAGAATATTCTTTGTTATCAGGACCTTCGGGTGCGGGAGAAGGCGATGGCGAGAATGGCCCTGCCCTGACCCGCTATTATAGCAGTATTCACGGGACTTATTGCTTCCTAGTGTTCACATGTGGTGTCTTAAACCACAAGTTTGGCATCCGAACGATTTTTCAGTCTCCAGGTCCCGCCTCTGGGCATCGTTAAAGAATGAGATATCCGAAATGCAACGTGATCAGTCACTCACTGTGCTGTTGCCATCAATATAGTGACTGGCTCTAAGCCGGCATTGCAATATTCATTTAAACCTGTCTATCAAACGAATTTCCCCAGTTTTTCCCTTCGAGGCTATTCTTGCTACCACCTCGCCGCTCCCACCATTTCCCCCAAATTGATATGGAGCCGTAACATAAATACCAGCATGCTGCATGTGACGACACAAATCGATTGGTACCAGTTTTCATACATTCAGAGGTAGGTGAAAGGTCAACATGGATCAGACCGCTGACCGAACGCGCTTGAAATAGACCCGCGGACGAGACGTCCGAGTGTGCACTGTGTAGGCCAGCTTCGTACAAACCCATCGACATATCGAGTGATCTTAAAGTGCGTAGTTACCAGGTCAGGTCAGGTCAAACCCTTTCTGGTCATGGCAATTGTGCTAATACAATGTCGTGCTTAATGTCACAAAATATTTATATCACGCATGCAATGGTAAAAAAGACCTGAATCAATGTTCGGGCTTTAAAACTACCAACATCGACTGATAAGGCTAAACGATGAAGTAATACACTAGTCGTGAAGTATAGTGAAATATGCCACTTCCTGAACACCGAATAGGCACCCTTCGCAAAAGGTATCGGACATCCCTCCTGACGTGTGTTTCTGACGTATTCACGTCTCGTTTCTAACAGAATATCCAGCATCTTGTGCATAAGTATCTTGATTTTGCCCACCGTTAAAGAATGTGATGCACAAATAAATATATCGTAATTATTCCAAGTAATAGGATCACCCATAATGTGGGTTGTTATGCAATGCCGTTAGGACATTATGGTTTTGTTATCGTTATAGTTGTCTTTAATGTAGGTCTCCCCATGTTGGCTGTTTCCCAAAGTAAACGGAAAACGACTCCTAGGATCGGTTGGTAAGACAGTTTGGTTAGGTTCGGTCAGGTCAGGTACATCGAGCGGTTGCGCACCCGGAAGCATGCTTTGAGCACGTTTGTAGTAGAACCTGTGGTGTTTGCATGTTCTACTGCCGCCATTATTGTGCGCGTGTGCTTGAAGGTAATGTTTTATATATCTCCACGCTGCAGTACCACACCGATGACTTTCACAACAAGGCTACTTATCTCAATTATATCGGATCACCGTTAAACTGATGGTACTTCGGTAGGTGTGAGGTGTCAAAACGAGAATTAAAATGTAAAATTTATATTCTTTCGAACAATTTCGCTTATGCTACCGTGTGCCCTTCAAGACTTATTTTGAGTGAATATAATACTTATGCGTATAAGTAATACTTGTACTTATAAGTATTATATTCACTCAAAATAAGGATCTGACCTGACCTGACATAGTCTAACCAAATTGTCTTGCAAAGCGATCTGCAGAGTTGGTGCCACCACATGTGTCAGACGGCGGCTCTTGGGGGCGCGTGCCGCTTTACGCTGGTCTTGGTAAAACCTCCCGGGGAGTTGCACCCACCCTCCCTGAGATCGCCAGACAAAGTGAATACTTATTGTAAAGATACTCTCAGGACGCTAAGTCATCCAGAACTGGAGATTGATGTTGTGGTGTTTGTAATGGGAGTAATTTGGCATGTATGGCGCGGGTGTCTGCGCATTGTGCAGCTACAGCAAAAAATGCGAATGCATTTTTCTGTAGCGTTGTTTTTTAATCAATAAATGAGACTTGTTTTACGTTTAAATAATGATTAGCTGAACCCGAGAAAACCGAACCGGTGAAAGTATATCGTTCTTTGTTTCGGTGAAGATCAGTATAGCCGTCACAATATGGATACAGGAATGGAGAGCTTCCTTAAATGTGTATGCTAGACAGAATGCACCGCCGAACTACTAGGCGTATTAGTGGACAAGGTAATTTAGAATATGAAAAGAAGCCTATGACAAGATGTGTGGTAACTCAAGAACAAGATATTCAGTAGTGATATGATTAAAATGGTAAAATGGTTAGATAATGTTAATCTGAATAATGCACCTACATTTGGAGAATCACATTGAAGTCCTCAATTCACAAGTCAGAGTGTGGAACAGTTAGATACACGTCAACATGTTTTCAGTCGAAGGGTGGCTGGTCAGTGAAAATGGTTGCCCAATGATGTAGTGGATAGCCTTCCTTGGATGTATTTAGAAATACGGTGAATAAATCCTTTGGTTCAGGAACTTACTTTTTAATTCTAATTTGTGCAGTGTGTGGGGAGGGATTGGGGTGGATTTAATGAGATTGATGCTAGTAGGTGCCTTCCATCATGCTTATAGGCGTGGAATTATGCCGGGAACAGGTATACATAACAGTGGATTCACGACCCTCCTGGAATGTATCGATATGATGATGATGGGACTGGCTATGGAAACAATGGTGTGGATACTTTCTTTAGAATTCGGGCAACATTTCGAGGGATTTCGGTCCCTTTTCTCTATGTTATGTCTTTGATATGCTTAATCGTGATGGCCCCTCTGACCCTTATTAACCCTTGAAACTATGACTTTTGATATGCCCAATTTGAATGGCATTGCTCCGTTTCGATATATCCATGTAAGCGCATTCTGAAGGTAGTCGTGACCATTTCTGGCATATGGTCTTAGACGTATGGGCTTTCTTAGGCAACGCGTCTATTCTAAAAACAATGGTGGCTGATCTCACGAAAAGCAGGTGAATACACGGGCAACAGCTGGCAATGAGAGGTAAAATTAAGTATGTTTGGCAAAATGCCCATTGAATTTCAAAACGATGTTAAGAAATAGCATGTGGCCGCGCGATAGTAGAATAGCAGAAAATAACTGCGCGAGCATATCCCGGGTGCCTGGGACCAGTCATACGAGTTACCCGATTCTGACTAGCACGACGCGATGTTGCTGTTTTTTTTTTTAACCTGATAAGGTTTGCCTTCATTTCCCAATTTTTGGTTACTTTAGTCATGTTTCACTTGGTGATGACGTAGGTAGCGTTGCGGTCCGAGACGCGCCACCACTAATGGCCGCAACCGCGCCATGTATAGTGACTGAAACCGTGCAACCTATGGTGACCCAAACCGCGCCACCTCTAGTGGCCACAACAGTGCCGTCTATAGTGACTGCAATCGCGCCACCTATGGTGACCCCAACCGCGCCATCTCTAGTGGCCACACCCGCGTCATCTATAGTGACTGCAACCGCGCCACCTATGGTGACCCCAACCGCGCCATCTCTAGTGGCCACACCCGCGTCATCTATAGTGACTGCAACCGCGCCACCTATGGTGACCCTAACCGCGCTACCTCTAGTGGCCACAACCGCGCCATCTGTAGTGACTGCAACCGCGCCACCTATGGTGACCCAAACCGCGCCATGTAGTACCTACTGAACACTGTATTGACATCCTTCCCAAAGGAGTATTGACATCTTGCTTTTTGGTGCATGTTGTGAATTCTTCATTACTCATTTATATTTGTATCCTGTTTACAAGCATCATACTTTTGTTCACCATAACAAATCCAGGATCGTGATAAGGAGCATCCTGTAACGTGATTCCAGATGAGTGGATTGCCTATGATGTGCTGTGATATATAATGCCACTCGGTGTCACAGGTATTTGCACTGTTATAGTTTATATCCGTGTCACCAAATTTGGTACTTCTCAAAACATGCAAAGCAGGAAGTGACATGTACACAATTGTCTCTAAACTACGGCGTTTGTAGGACTTACAAAATTTTAATGACATTATTTCCATGGTGGTTTTGACATCCTGGTGTACATGTTTCAACATCTCCCACCTAATGAAAAATAATTAACTTAACCATGGGTTGCAACCGTACCGCATAAGGTGATCACAACCGCGCCACCTATAGTGGCCGCAAACGCACCACATATAGTCACAGCAACCATGCCACTACCATTATCTGCCAACAGCAACGCGGCGGCCAACCCTGTGCCTGCAGCATAGGAGCCTGGGCCCCACATGGAGCCTGAGCCCCACTTGGGAGCCTGAGCCCCACAGGGGAGCCCGAGCCCCACATGGAGCCTGGGCCCCACAGGGAGCCTGGGGCCCATAGTCCGACTCTTGTCCTCGTGAGCGAGGACGAAACTCGGGCAAAAATGCTATCGTCCGTAAACGAGCAATGAGGAGAATATGAGCAATATGCATGTGCATGAGCATGACCAATGAGCATTGGGGCGAGAATGGCCGAGTTGTTGAGGGGTTGACCTCTGGGTGCCAAAGGTCCCGGGTTCCACACTCGTGCCACTCGAGACATTTTTCCAATCCCGCGGCCCACCGGCGAAGCAGTGTGGACTACGTCATTAGCCGTGATCGTGCATAAAGTGCGTCGAGAACCACACAATAAACAAGCAGAGCAATGAGCAATATGACGGCTAACCAGCCTGGGCTGACTCAGAAATGCGACGGTCATCGTGAGGAATATATTCTAGTTTTCCACTGCACATCACCCATGTGGCTCTGGAACGGTGTAGCGGCCTCAAAGTGCCAGCAAAACTGGGCTATCGACCACGCTGCGACTGTATCTCGCCGTCGTATCTCATCAACAACATGATTAAAGTCGGCTGTCCATCGGCGAAAACAACGCCGGTAGACAAATATACGGCTTAATGTTCTTAATGCATCCATTCTTCGTGTGTTATGTGCGGGGCTGCATTGTTGTAAGTTGTGTAGCTTCGTACCCAGCGTCGTAACGCATCGTGTAGAGCTAGCGTCGGGCACCGTAACGGATGCCTGATCAGCGAGTAAAGTGCTGAAAACGCGATACGGTCTAATGCGACTCGGTGTGTATCATTTATGGGAGCATTGCCTGTTGATTTGCATAGCAATGCGTTTTCAAGCATGTATCAGGGGCTAAAGCAGCCCCAGCTGAGATGCACTCAACTAGATTGTACCACTAAGACATTGATAAAACAAAGCGGCCGCCCTCCGTGTGTCGGAACACACAGCCCACGAATTGTGGTCACGAGCCTCTACCGACTACTCTACCGCTTTACCGCTGATCATCTACCGGCAGACAAGCAGATGTGGTGGGAAATTGCATGGCAGTCTGCGCGAACGCCGACGGGGCTGGCACAAAATGTATTCATCCAATGAAGCTCGAGAGTGCATGAGAAGAAGTAGCACGTTAAATTCTGGTTGCAATACAAATACATAAAGTTCAAATACAAATACAGATACAAAAGTTCAAAAGAAGCAAATCTAGTTATGAGTGAAGAAAGCAGAACATAAGGTGTTGTAGCGAACCAGAAGTATACTTTCAAAAGTATGACAGTGAAATTGTGCCTTACCGGGCCACCCATACGAGCTGCTATATCGCCCGTTAGTTGACCCACTTGGGCTTTGTCCTCGCTAGCAGTTAGAAAGGAATATTTTGACATGTTCTTGTCAGGGATGGTGTGCTCAGCTTCCCAAGCACCAGTCTGTCTGTTTACCGACACAACTGGTGGCGTGTATCTAACGTAGAGCCCAATAGCGCGTACCCCATTCAACAGCCACCTGGTTGATGTCAAGATCCACCATTTGTTCTTCACGTCAACTTTATATGTACTTTGACTTCCGTACTTATTTCGATCAGAATGACAGGGACAACCACATGGAACTACGGGTCGGTGTCGGGAATGTTTCTTTCTCTGTGAGGTCTGCACTAATGCCTCACATCAGCAGAAGACTCACCTGATACTGACCAGACGAAGGAACATATCCATCTCGCCCAACTTGCCCAGTATGAAGTGTTCTTTCTCTCATACAAGTGGGGGAGGGGAGCTCACCTGGTTCATTGGCGGTAAGGGCTTATCTTTAGAACGGTTATCGCTACGTTTACGGATCGGATGTGAACGTAAGCGAGCCGAAACTTAACCAAACCGAATCGTGAGCGAACTGAATGGAGATCCTTCGATAAAGTTATCGCTACCAGAAAATTCGCGTACTTTATTGATGTGTACGGAGCTTAACCCGCGCCGTCTTTCCTGTCAAATCCTCCCTCCCAGTCTCGGGGGGGGCGGTTGAAAACCCCCTCTAAAATCCAAACTAAGCATCGCATGAAAACGAAAGAGGTGTCATCGGAAAGCGCTCGACGAGTAGGGTCCGGGTCCACCCCCGAAAAGAAATTCCCAAAAAGTGACGTCACCAGGGGGCCATATTTTCACGACTTTTCACGACTTACATTATGTTTTTTACTCTGGGGAATTTATTTTGGGGATGTATAAAAAACAAAATTGATTTGGAATGAGAAAAGGACAGCCAAATCGACCAGGGCTGTAATCGTTTTTGGCTACCCAAAAATAAAAATAAAATTTTTAATTTTTAATTTACAAATCTTGAGTTAATTTTCCTTTTCCAATGGGTAGAGCAGACCGAGGAAAGTTGCTGGAAGTCAACTTGTCCTAATACAAAATGCTTACTTTAGCCAGAATCCTGTGTTTGAACTGCAATATGGCAAATATGCAAAATTTATATGTAGTCAAAAACGAAAAATAAATGAATAATTCAACTCGTACGTTTTGTTGCATCCGGAAAGATAAGCAAACGCTGAAAGTTTCATTAAAATATCTGTATCCGTTAAAGCGTGACGACTGGTTGAACGTTTTTGGAGGTGACCTCACTTGACTTTGACTAAATCGTTGACCCTAGATGACCTGACCTAAACATTCTGTATCAGCATGTCAAATTGATGTGGGAAAAGGTATACCAGATTTGCGCGCGCTGTCGCGCGTAGTTCGTCCGCTATCCGCGAAAAACCTGAGAGGAGGCGGTTGAAGACCCCCCCCCCGAGACGGGACGGGTTAAGATGACCAGTAGTCTGATGCAACGCTTTTGTGGTTCAACATGAACCAGAGCTGACTGAAAATACCCAGCCAGACTGGTTTGATCCACCGTGCCCTTACCCAACACTTTCACACTAAGGCATGGTTACATTGGATTCAAAGATCCTACCTTGGAGTCGTATCTTGGATTATCATCTACCATTGCAATTAATTTCATGGAGTAATTTTTATAGCAGTGAATTAATAAAAATACATCCATTTGAATAAGGCCGCAGTAAATTGTGTTGTTGCATTGTTGATGTTCCACGTGGGCATCCCAAAATTGTGAAGTGCGCGTACTCAGAGCACTGAAAATACAATCAACCATTGCAGGTGCCACCGGGAGAGCAGGAAGCAGATTCCCCTAAATACGATTATTTTAGTATCAGCCGTATATGCCGTTCCATGCCAAATGATGAGTTGAAATTTTGCTTTCCATCCTACTCATGACCAAACGGCGTTTCTGTCCTTGACAACAAAAAAAATTGGACAACATTGGAGATGCACTGCTGGTCTTTAATAAAGTCGTAGTGTCTGTTTATGATCAGGTCATGTGGTAAGTAACCACAACGTGTACAGATTATCTCTTACCTGATTTTAGGGACGAAAAAAAAATCCTTTCTCACCTGGCATCCCCGTTCCGTGTGGCCGTTCGATGGGAAGTATGGTCCCTGCTTACGAGGACGTACCTCCAACATGTCGGCGGAATTCCCGTCTGGTGTGGTCGTCCCGTCTGGTGTGGATTAGTAAGTTAGTTATTGTGGTTTAGGGGCGAATTGACTGCATAGATCATGTAGCGCTCATACATAATAGCGAGTGAACGCTAGTCCGGACAACGATTATAAGACGATGTCGAGTTTGTTCATGATAAATCTGGTACTAGCCACGTCTGTATCAGTATGTTGATGCCCGATGTGAATCACGGAAAATCTCATTTCCAAGAGGAATTTGGGAAGTTGTCCCGAATGAACAATGTCAGATTCGTCCCCTAATATTTTCGGAGGCGAGAGAAGAACGCCCAAAGTGACGTCTCCGTTCGTAGGCAACCCGGGGACGTGAAACTAAAATGTGTCGTACAGACATTGGTGCGGTGCATTTCGGGCACAGCGGCGTCTCACCGCTACCCAAAAGATACCCACGTGTCACATAGTTCTATATCACGCGCAGGCGACACAGAGAGACCTCGAGACGTCGGTTTCTCTGTGAGGATGACGCCCAGTCAACAATGGAGTGTTTTGTAGTTGTCTACTTATTATTTCCTAAGGTGTTCCAGCTTGCCTACCACTTCCTGAGCATGGATCCCCTCACATCCGCGTATATGTCCCTCACAAGGAGAGGCAGGGAACTTATGGACACTTCGCTTCGCCCTAGCATTCACGGCTTCGTTCTCACATATTCCCACGTGGTTTGTAATCTAACATAGAATAACCGCTTTTCCAGCGCAGGTCAGCAATTTAAGCCTACGTAGAATATATCGTGCAAGTGGGTTCGACGGATGTAATGCATTCATAGTCAAAAGACTGCTAAGATAATCATTCTTATGTTACGTATTCGTATCCCGCTGTCCTCGAATAGTGTATGAATCCTGACACAGAAGGGAACACAGCTCATAGGCCGTCCTCTTCTGAAGAGAGCCAGAACACTTCGCGAAAACACGGGACGTTACGTTGGGTGATTATGGCTGTCGCAACTTGCAGGCATAACGCATGCCGAGCAGTTCCCGACGCATAGAAAGCGCTGATTCTCTGGACTACATCAATGGACTACAAATCCGTGTGGTGTGAAAGGCGATGGTGCAGATACGGAGTGCTGAGTGGTGTACCGTGTCTAGTATTCGTTTGGTGGTCAGAGTTGCGCCGTCGTAGACAAAACATGAATAGTCTAATATTGACCGAATCAGAGAGCGATATATCTGCAGCAGGGTTGGTTTATCGGCCCCATACGACGTACGCGCAACCACTTTCAGAACAGTTATAGACTGAAAACCCCTATCTCTAAGCATCCTAAAGTGATTCCTACACGTTAGTCGGTTGTCTAGAAAGATGCTGAGGAATTTGACAGTCGTCTCCGTTGGAATATCTTAAACATATAGCCTGATTTTCATACCCTGACAGTTTCGACGCCGGCAAAAACGCACGGCGACCGTTTTTGGCGTCGAGAAACGAAAGTCGTTCGCCTTCGTCCAGCGCTCCAGCTTGGCGATAGCAAGTTGCAACTGCTGCTGCAATATTGGTGATGAAGTGCTGATCGTCCAGATCGTAAAATCGTCCACGAACAGTGGGTGGGATATTGAAAACGACAGAGCAGATCCATTAGCGTTCGTGATAATGGTGAGCAGAGCGACACTAAGCACACTACCTTGGGGAATGCCGTTCATCTGGTTGAACTGTCCCGAAAGTCACTCACCAACACGGGCCCAAAACCGACAGTTTGCTACTAAATGTTGCAGGGAAGCAGCCATACATCCTTTGCAAGCCGTATTTGTCTAGCTTCATAGGAATTCCATGTCGCTGTGTGGTGTCAAAAGCAGCTTATATAAAAACAGTTCCGACATGACGACGCTGTGCGAAAGCTGCTCGAATTGCAGTGTCAAGTGTGACCAAGTTATCAATCGTGCTTCGGGTTTTCTAAAACCAAGCTATGCATTTGATAAAATATTTTTGTCCTCCAGATACAAACGTCGATGAAGTGACATATGGGGCGGTAGTGCAGCGGGTCGAGTTCACTCCTTCCCTGTTTCAAGATGGGTAAAACTATGGCCTCCCGCCAGGCGTATGAAAATTCGCCGCTCTCCTACAAATAGCTATAAATAGTCAGAAAGACATCTTGTGCACATGGTGAAAGATGTTAAATCATTTGAATGTGAGCCAGGTCTGGACCCTCAAACGCGTTCCTCAGAAAGCGAATAGCTGAGGTTTTAGTAAAGCGTCACGGCTGATACCGCGTACCGAGAACAGCTTCGATCTGGTACTCCAGTCGGGCCGGAAAATGATCGCTTCCTAGCAGATCGCTGTCAACAGACCAACTGAATTGTTCCGCTAGATGCGGAGAGCAGAGGCTTAGGTCTAAAACCGAAGTGCCCCCGGAAGGTGAAGTAAAATAAGTGGGCGAGCCAGTATTTAAAAGAAAGAAGGACTCGGCATGAATAAAAGTTTCCAGGAGACATCCCCGAGCATTAGTGGAGGAACAGCCCTGGGCTGTGTGGAGACAGTTAAAGCCCCCTAGCAGTAAAACCGGCGAGGGTCGTTGTAACAATAAAAGTATAAGCTCTGCCAAGGGGAGAGGTATCCCAGGATGTAGGTACAGTGAGCACAATGTTAGTGGACGATCACGGAAACTTACGTGGACAGCAACTGCTTGTAGTGAGGTACAAAAGGCCACCTGCTACGCAGGTACGCTATGGTGTACCGTCAACATGGATTCACCATGTGCCACGGTTTGAGCCACTTCGTCCTTGCGGACGATGGAATACCTATTTAAACATAAGTGGGCTCAGAGTGGCAGCTTGGTTTCTTGCAGGAAAACAGCTACGGGGTTTCGTTGAGATAAAACCGTCTGAAGGTCGGTAAAATTTGCTCTACACCCACGCATGTTCCACTATGAAACTAAAACAATAGCATTTCTATATTTGACTACGAGTGACTAGTTTTGTGCGT
The DNA here is from genome assembly GCA_034440575.1 of Imbricaverruca yamaguchii. NCBI lineage: Eukaryota > Metazoa > Arthropoda > Thecostraca > Neoverrucidae > Imbricaverruca > Imbricaverruca yamaguchii. The sequence goes on from JAOTOL010001556.1 coordinate 1,591,938, forward strand.
GTGTGCCTGAAGTGGTGAAAGTCAACTTTAGTGATTGCCGTACGTGTTCAGTTTCGAGTTTAAACCTAAAGAGGGCCTAGTGACAGTTCCGAGGGTTCACCTCGACTTGGCCCGAGGGACTGTGTTCTGGGGTGAGAGCGTGGTGAAACATCCCCCGGCGGAGAGCTCGACAGTGGCAAGCCTCGTTTTTGGGGGCAGTCGGATCGGGGGCGGAGGGGGATCCATCTCGTTAACAGACTGACACGGTCTCTCTACCCTCCGTCATGTCAATGGGGTGGACGGCCTCAGGATGGAGCCCTGTCAGCTACTCGCCGGTCCTTTGCCCGGGCCTTCTCAATATGAGCGAGCCGCGCTCGCTTGGCATTGCGGGCGCGCCTTTCGGTTTCTTGGTAATGAAATCTCTCATCCAAGATTTAGATAGGTCGGTTGGAGCTATTGAACGGTGATGGAGGTGCGGAAGTAGGGGTTGGGGGTGCTGGGGTGGCTTGGCTCACGGGTAGAGGGAGGATTCAGGAAGGGATGAGGTGGTTAGGAGGGATTTCGAGGTGGTGATGGTGCATGTGGAAGGCGAGGGATGGAGATTGGATTACGGACGGGAAGTAGAAGAGGGGATTCCAAGGTAAGTGATAAGGTAGATTGGAAGGGGCTGAGCTTGTGTGGAGAGGACGACCGAACAGGTCTCTTAGATCTTTGGGTCTGAGTCTACTCGCCTTCATCAGTGGTTCGTCGGGAAGGGCATTCTGGTGGCTTATCCGCGCATGTACTGGTGGTGGGTGGGACTTCAGCCACATCGTCGTCCTTTTGGGTTAGCCAACCCTGCCTGCTAGCGACGAAGGGGGCCATGCGACTCCAAATGATTGGAGTAAAACTACACGACGAGATATCAGCACCGTAGCACTACCGTGGTAGTGCTGCTGTGGGTGGCCAGATATGTTGCTTGTTGGAGGTAGTGCCGCTCCCTTCGTTGCGTAAGAAATTGCTGGATGTGAGCTAACGTACATCTTTCGTGCTTCACGGAACGAAATGTTATCAGTGAATTCCAGCGACAGGATCAGATTATTCTCTTTACTGTATGCATGGCAAGCTCGGTTCTACGCAGTGTGTGGAGTTTGACTTCGCCCACAATTTACACACCATCGCTCCTGAGCACTGCAGTTACCTGTAGTTTGAGTTATGGCAGCGCAGTTTGCGTATGTGGGGCGGTTATGGCATGCAGGCTTGGTGTGACCGAAAGGCTGGCATTGAAAACATCGCATTGGGTTCGGAATATACCTGCACACGTTCACACGAGTGTATCGCACAAGCACTACCGTCTGTGTTGAATGCCAAATTTATGCTACTAATCAAAGTAGTTAAAATTATGTTGGTATGGTAGACCTGAGTTCCCTTTCTCGTACTGATACGCCGAGCCTTTATCACCCCTAACACAGAGAGGCCGTCCACGAAGTTTGCATCTGAAACATTTCTAAGGTCGTAACAGTTTGTGATGCCCTTGGATGAGTTTTTGTTTTGTGTGCTTCAATAGTGATTCGAATAGGCTCCTCCCGCCTGCCAATACCTTCCCGTACGCTGTATGTAAACAGTTCGGCTGCTAACGCCCTCTTGGCGTCTTCTCTCCTCGTGATATCTACGTCCAACCCCCTGTCACGTATATTCTGACACCTCGGAACACATCCGAGTCTATCGCATCCGTCTCGTCGCTGGAAAGGTGATAAATACGCCAGCTGTTTGACACCTGCACATGCCCTCAGGATAAGCATAAGAGGACTGGCATTGCTGTGAGAAACGGTTGTCAAATTTCGTGCCATAACTTGTGGACCCGTCTTCTGAGTAATGTCACGGCTATACATGCGCCGATCGCCCTCCGGGGATCGGTCTGTCTGTCCCCTGCGAGAAGGGCCAGTTGTGTTTTGGTTATGATTTACCATGGAGTACAGTTGCTTTCGGCTCTTCGGGCTCCCCACCTCATTGGGGCCCTACTGGGAGACGCCTGTTTCCCGCGTGCAGGAGGCGCCAGGCGCCCGAAGAGCTATACGGGGCGGGCGGCGCCTTCACGTGGCCGGGAAAGAGAGAGATTCACCACCCCGACCGCACTACAGCGTCGTCCAACCCTTGACCTCGGCCGGCTGGGCCGGCGGACACTAGGAATAAACCCAGGTCCCCGACCCGAGACAAGTTGTCACCTGACTCACTATTTTTCGATTGTTGAGAATGTTCGACGTGTTCGTGTAGTGCATTTTAGTAATTGGACCGTGCAGTCTTGGCAGCAGTGCATATGATAGTGTTGGAGTATGGGAGTGGGCAGCGTCACATGTGACCGTGCTGCAGTCTGGGCAGCGGCACATGTGACCGTGCTGCAGTTTGGACTGCAGAGCGCGTGGCCGTGTTGCAGTTTGAGCAGCAGTATGACCCCAGTCGGATGGGCAACTGGGAGTTGCCCGACACACCAGACTCGGCGCCCAGGGCCCGTCACGGCAGCACCCGCTTCATCGCCAACGACCGCGGCCATCTACTGGACGGCGAGAAGCGCAGCAAGGACAGTCCGTGGACGTGCTTCAGACGCACGGACACGTGGGAGGGGCCGCGCCGGCCCTCCGGGCCGCACAGCCACGACAGGCCAGGTGAGGTCGCCGGCTCCGTGTCAGCCCGGCTCGTGGTGCACAGGTCAGCTGACAGGTCACCAGCAGGCGGTGTGGTGAGGTCGCCGGCTCCGTGTCACCCCGGCTCGTGGTGCATAGGTCGGCTGACAGGTCACCAGCAGGCGGTGTGGTGAGGTCGCCGGTTCGTGGTGCACAGGTCGGCTGACAGGTCACCAGCAGGCGGTGTGGTGAGGTCGCCGGCTCGTGGTGCACAGGTCGGCTGACAGGTCACCAGCAGGCGGTGCGGTGAGGTCGCCGGCTCGTGGTGCACAGGTCGGCTGACAGGTCACCAGCAGGCGGTGTGGTGAGGTCGCCGGCTCGTGGTGCACAGGTCGGCTGACAGGTCACCAGCAGGCGGTGTGGTGAGGTCGCCGGCTCGTGGTGCACAGGTCGGCTGACAGGCCACCAGCAGGCGGTGTGGTGAGGTCGCCGGCTCGTGGTGCACAGGTCGGCTGACAGGTCACCAGCAGGCGGTGTGGTGAGGTCGCCGGCTCGTGGTGCACAGGTCGGCTGACAGGTCACCAGCAGGCGGTGCGGTGAGGTCGCCGGCTCGTGGTGCACAGGTCGGCTGACAGGCCACCAGCAGGCGGTGTGGTGAGGTCGCCGGCTCGTGATGTGTAGGTCGGCTGACAGGTCACCAGCAGGCGGTGTGGTGAGGTCACCGGCTCGTGATGTGTAGGTCGGCTGACAGGTCACCAGCAGGCGGTGTGGTGAGGTCGCCGGCTCCGTGTCAGCCTGGCTCGTGGTGCACAGGTCGGCTGACAGGTCACCAGCAGGAGGTGTGGTGAGGTCGCCGGCTCGTGGTGTATAGGCCGGCTGACGGTCACCAGCAGGCAGTGTGTTCAAGGTTGCTGAGCTAGGCGTCAGGATGCAAGCAGAAAACATCCCTGCAGAATTTGCGACAGACAACGAACTGGAGTGGCATTGCGCCGATCCCTTACCTCGAGATAGGCTCAGATTCCGATTGTATTCTCTACATTCGTCACGAATTGAAAGGTGTCTCAGTCTGAAATGGTAGTTTACATCGTGTCATCGACGCCTAAGCTCACAAATTTGGGCACATTGTGCGCAGGTCATGGAGAGGTCGCAAGGTAAGTCAGGTCTGATCACAAACGAAGATCACGGAGTGCTTTTCGTGTCAAATGCAAGTCAAAGACTGGAGTCGAATGGTATTCCTCAGACCGGTAGTGCCGAAGGTATCGTAGTCAGATGAGGCGTCAAGCTGAGGTGATAGGTATTATAGTAAGACGTCAGGCTAGAGGTGAATTATAAGGTCACGAAATCAATAATCAGACCAGAGGTATGTTCAGAATGTCAGTCGCCAGAATGGAGACACTGCCCACACACGCGACTAGTCTGGAACGGTATCGAGTAGCAAGGCCATCTAAGGAAGATCAGCCAGCGTCTTGGGGAGCCAAATGATCTTGGGGAGCTACGAAGTGATCTGATGGAACCAAAACTTTACACTAGGAAGAACTTCGATTTGGTAGGGTATGGTGATACGGATTATTTTCAATCAACCCGCACGAATGGAATGGCTGCAACTGAAGAAAAACACACAACCGATATTTTCCCGCTTGATCGTCTCGGGTGTCCATTTCTTCCCTACCCCCATGGATCCACCACAGAACACCCGATCGATTCCCTGAGTCTAGTCATGTTCGGATCTAGGCTCTACGCAATCACTACATCAGGGACTTTTACATATCAAAAGCTGTGTGTTGATGCGAGCGTCTTGGTACCATCCATGAAGCACTTCATATATACCGCTCGACGGAATATACATGGAACGGCCTATTATCCTAAGAGACATGGTGGCTGACCCCGTTAAGCACACCATTGAGAGATGTTACGTGCTGTCTGTTCGAAGCATCTATTGCGGCAGTATGTTTCACCGAGACAACGGTCGAGAAAGCGAAGCATGTTTTAGGACTAGTCAGGGCTTGGCTCAAACACCACACGACCAGTATGCAAGTCGGAATGCACAACAAAACAAGTCAATTAAGATGACACGGAAATAAATGCACTTGGAAACGACGGCATAAGCGCTCCTGCCACTTCCTACAGAACAAGAGGTTGTGTCGAAAGTCAAGTGCGATATTTTCAACTGGGCTAGCAAGCGTGCCAATTTGTGGGTTTCGGTTCGAGTTGGATAACCCATCATACTACATGGTAATTGTAGCGTGGCGAAACACTGCGAAATGATAACGGTACGTAGGCAAGGTGTGTTGAGGTAAACAAAAAGAAAACAGGAGCGGGCGAGTCGAAGTGAACGTTTCTCCAGACGGCGCATGTCGGCCCAGCGGCGCCAGGTCGCAACGCCGGATCGATAGCGATTACCGAGAAATAGGCGGCCATTACGGGTATAGATCAAGCGTGGATATTGCGCGGGCGGCTCGTCATCTGTCTTGTGTCGTACGGCCGTGTCATCTGTCGCCCCGACCGCCGACACGGTGCCGCCGCGCTGTCGCCAGGCTACCAGAACATCCTGCGGCCGCCGCAGGGCCGAGCCGCCAGGGAGAGCCGACCCAAGGCTGCCGCCCCCGCCGGACACCAGGCCGAGACCAGGGCCGACCCGACCCACAGCCGACCGGAGGTGGGTGGCTCGGCGACGCAGAGCCGCCGCGTGACCGTGTGGTTGGTGGCCGTGTGGACCGGCATGACCGTGCGGTTGGTGGCCGTGTAGGCCGGCGTTGAACGCATGGTTGAAACACAGAAAGAAAAGCATGTCTCCAAATGGGTTTTCCAAAATAGTGCAGTTTTCCATACCAGATCATACGACTGCGGCTTCTTTTCCCGCAGTGCTGCATCCTTCAGCATGCATACCTGTGCTGTCCGGTCGGCTACAGTGCTTGTTAGCTGAGCACGAGACGAGGTGGCGCCACCTACACACGACCAGATGGCAGCACCAAAGCACCGCGTTGTGTCCTCACCGACGTGCGAGAAATCAACGGGAATTGAGCCGAACATGTGCATAACTGGCAGTTTCTGTATGCGTACTAATCAATAGTATTGGTGTGCGCTTCTTAGAAAACCATGGCGCTTTTACGTACTGCATAGTAAGCAAATGCTCGTCTATGGATGATTATATTACTTGTTTCAGCCGAGTGGAAATATTCCGCTCGCTCTCCCGCGTGCTCTACTGCACACTGAATGATCAACATTAAATGTCATCCTCGACCGTGAAATTGTCCATAAATTGCCTGCAGCGTCCTTGCATGTGCGTCGTCGCGTTGGTTGTGCCAACATTCATTAAAGTTGCATGTCGTCGAAATTGGCGTTCTGAGAGGCGGACAACGGCCGGAAATGTATCGCGAAATTCTGCGCTGCTCTCGGTTGCTGCTTAAGTGAGCCATTTAACAGCAGTTGCATGGCCGGTTGTAGTCAGGTAAGTTGATGATTATGCAGACTGATTATGTTTTTAGCCAGTGATTATTATTTAACCATGATGGCCAGCAGGCTATAACGAAACTCCATGGGCGATCCTTTCATTACATCCATTCTCCGTGTTCTCTTTATCGGGTCGACACGTCAACATGCACAATTTGTGAAGCAATTCAGGGCACGAAATGTTAGTTTTCATGTTCATGGTGTTTTCACATACTTCCGGAACATTCTATTTATCACCGTTTGGCACGCATTTGCAGGACGGCTTTGTTTGTCTGTCCTCTACCCTCCTCCCTGGCCCGATGCTGTTGTGAACCTACACCGGCTATGCGGTAATGTCAACGCTTGTTTTCCTAACGCATCGACGACCTGAACTATTTGTACTGTTGCCTATGACGCAACTGTTACGTTGAATCTTTACGTTCGCTGTATGTATTGCTCTATAACTACCTCTGCAACATCCTTACACACTATGTTATACAGCATATCCTTCTAATTTTGTTCGGATACGGCCTCGAATGAAACATACCTCGTCCCCCTTCACAGGTAATTGTGCAAAAGTAATAGTAGTGCAATAGTACATGTCTATGTGTGGATCTTTCGATGCGTCAATTCTCCCATCAGTGCACCAAAAAAAAAAAAAAAAAAAAGATTGCCTCTACTCAAAACCGCTGGACCAGTACCTCCTGAGAACCTCGTTATGTAAACATCCAAACTGACATCCATAGCTGACATTGGATGTAGGTTTTTGCTGATGTCATGAAAACCGTGGCAGGTTGACGAATTCAGCTAACAACCACATCGGTTTTTCCCGTCCCGCAGTCCCTTGGTTCACAAGTGCACGCCGTTAGTGCAGTAGTCGAATGTATGCTGAGACAATTGCGTTGTCCAGGTGCCGGCGGCGGGTCTGAACGTGGCCGGTTCCGCCATGTGTTCGCCGGTCATCACGCGACGACCGTCCCGTTGCGGCTCCACCACATCGCTGGCGTCGGTCGGGTCGGGTCGGGTCAGGTCACACGGGCCGCCGGCCGGGTGTGGCCCGCCGGCGGCCGCCTCTCCGGCTCTGCCCGCCACCGGCAGCAGCGTCTCGCGCCGACAGATAGACGAGCTGCTGGCGCTGGAGCGGGAGCGGCGGGCGGCCGACACGGCGGCGCACTCGCCTCCCGCCACGGCCGAGCTGGCCGGGCCGGCGCGTCAGCAGGCCGGTGAGTTCGCGCGCGCCATGCGCCGCGACAACTTCTCCCACTGGCCGGTGGGCGACTTCGTGCTGGACGCGGAGCTGGTGGGCGAGCCGCGTCCCGGCGCGCCGGAGGCGGCCGACCGCACGGTGGCCATCCGGCCGATGCTGCACCCGGGCCCCACCAACTGCTCCAAGAACGTGGTGGTGCGGCCGCGCACGGCACCGGCCGAGCCGCCGCCCACCAAGCCGCCGCTGCTGGCGCGCCGCCCCACCACCGCGCTGGCCCGCAAGGTGCCCGAGATCGAGTACGCGCTCTGCTGGAACCTGGCGCCGGCCGGCGCCTCCCCACAGAGCACTGAGCAACCCGCCGGGCGGCCGGCGCCAGCGGCGACCGCCCAGCGCCCGGAGAAGCCCGAGTCGCCCAACTCGGCCGACTCGGGCTATTCGCCGCGGCAGGCGTGGCTGGGGCCCGACTCGCAGCAGCTGGAGGACCGGCTGCGCGAGCTGCAGCGGCAGGACAGCGGCCGGCCGCACGCCGAGCCCAGCCGCCAGCCGGGCCGCATCACCGTCAACGAGCCGGCAGAGTCCGGCTACGCCACGCCCGTCTTCCGGCGCACCGGCCTGCCGCCCGCCGAGCGGCACGCGCTTCGCCAGCCCCACGTCGGCGTTGACGACGGCGTCGCGCTGCCGGTGATGTCGCCGTCCGACGGCGACGTCGGCCGGCGGAGGACGCCCGCGTCGCCGGACGCCCCGTCGCTGCGGCGGCAGGGCGGCTCTCGGTCGTCAAGCGGCCGGCTGGCGCAGACGGAAGCCAACCGGACGGCGGCGGCGGCAGCCGGTCGGCCGGATGCCGGCTCGGCTCGGACGCCAGTGCCGGAGGCGGTCAGCCCCGACGGCGGCGTGGCCGGCAGTCGGCCCGTCAGCGGCGCCGACTCCATCCCGGGCGAGTTCGGCGGCGGTACGCAGCAGCCGGCCGGCGGCGGCGGCGGCGGCGGCGCCCCTGGCTGCACGTGCCACTGCGGCGCCGGCGCGGCGCCGCTGTCCGCCAGCGCGCCGGACCTGCGCGCCGACCGGCGCGACCACTACGGCGACGGCGCGCCGTTCGCGGCGCATGCGCCCATTGAGGCGCACGCGTTCGAGCCGCAGATGGAGCTGCGCTGCCGCATTAACCCGAACCGGCGGCTGTCGCGGCGGCCGTGTCGCGCCTGCGAGCTGTACCGGCGGCCGGCGCGCGACATCCCGGCCGTGCGCGCCGACTACCGCGCCGCCTTTCGCGCCGGCCGCGCCAACTTCCGGCCCGAACACGTGGCGTACGTGCCGCAGAGTAGGCGCGCGCCGCGGCTGCCGGTGCGCCGGCCGGAGCCGCGCGCCGCGCACGCCATCACCACGCTGACGCCGCCGTTCGCCATGTGGAAGAACCGGCGCAACGACGAGTACCCGGACCGCGACCGGCTCAAGACCACCTACGGCCTGATGAACCGCACCGCGCTGCATCCGCAGCGGGCCAAGTCCTTCCAGAGTCTGGTGTACCAGTGAGCCGTGGCGGTGCGTGGGTGGCGGGCCTCGTGTTGCCTGGCCCTGGGGAACGGCATGCCTCACAGTGAAGCCCGAGCCCGTCAGCGGTGTATAGAGTTTGGCACACTGGCGTAGGCGGTTTGGTGTGGTGGCTTCTGCTCTGCGACGCGCGAAGACGCGAGGAGCTGAGTTTCTCAGAGTGTTGTCAGTGTTGCTGGTGGTTCTATCGTGAGTTGCTCGTAGAAGAGTGCGATGCTGCCGCGCCCAACGTAATCAGTGGCGAAGCAGACCTCCCTGACATGGGTGGCTTCCAAATACTGCCATTATACTGCCATTTAAACTCGGATGCTGGATGCAGAGCCATACAGTATACACGTGATGGCAGATGTGGATCCAGGAATTGTCATGTGAGGCTTCTCTGGAGTTAGAGTCAGTTCTTCGGGGGGCGCCTTTGGCTGGAAATCTGTTGATCGGGGGAGGCGAGGGTACACTAAACCATGCTGAAGGGGCGCCTTATCCTTCCAAAGGGGCACCTACTCCTCTCCGATGGGAATAGGTAATCCTAAGAACCCACATGTCTGAGGACGTTCGTACGCAATTATGCGTACATCGCTGCTTTGCGAGTGCCCCATGGGTGTCGATGTTCAGCAGCGAATGTCTCTCCAATCAAGCATGTGCACCACGTGCCAACATGAGTACCCGGGTGGTGGGGTCTCCGAACGTTTGGATACGGCTCCTAGTAGCTGGCGTGGTCCTTCGAAGTGATTTGTGCGGATGTCTTTTGACCGACACGATATCCGCTCAGATGCGCCGAGCACTTTCAGTTAGGCTTGACAAGGGGCAGTGCCGGCGGACATGCGTTTCCTCTTCCACTGCTGTCCTTCCTTTGGGTAGAGATGGACTGGCATATTGCGTGCCCGCTTTTTAAAAAGGTGCATTGGTGGGTGATCAGGATTGCTGGTGTTTAATCATTCCAGTAAAAAGTGTGCAATATTCTATTGAAGAACCATTCGCTTGCTATGCAATGGCAGGTGTGTCGGTCATTGTAGCTTGTGCAGCGCAACGCTTTTCTTATTGTTAACCGATGTGTATGTGGATATACCGACGTGATTTTATAAGGTTGTAATGCCTACTTAATTCCCAAAATATCCTTTGTTTGACGGTACACCATTTCAGTGTTCCACTTCACTTCCTCATTGGGCGAATTAAACGAGTGCTCAGGGTATGTGTTTCATTCGTACCACTAATTGTCTCTTAAGTGCTTTGTGGGTGTTGAATGAATGCATTTCTAAGATGAATGAACTGGTTTAACGGATGGCTTACAAATTAATAGATGCGACTAGAAATCAATCTGATAGGTACCGCCTTGTCCGGCGAATACCCTCAGCTGGGTGTTCATAGTGCAATCGGATATGTGCCGCCTTGTCCAGCGAATACCCTCAGCTGGGTGTTCATAGTGCAATCGGATACGTGCCGCCTTGTCCAGCGAATACATTCAGCTAGGTATTCACAGCGCATTCGGATATGTGCCGCCTTGTCCAGCGAATACCCTCAGCTGGGTGTTCACAGCGCAATCGGATAGGTGCCGCCTTGTCCAGCGAATACACTAATTTGAGTATTCACAGTGCAATCAAAGTTGTGCGACCATTCTCACTGCCCGAAATACATTTAAAAAGTTACACGTAGAGGTATATTGTTTGGATGCCGGCCTCCAGATCAAACGTAGAAATATTTGCATAAACGCGAGGAACATACAGCTTGTTTCCCCTGACCCAACGCAAAGGCAATGTAACCAGGAACACATGTAGAACCAGAATCTTCGTTCTTTTATCCGGAAATAAAACGAACCGCTATACCATAAGATGATATATGGAGATAAGACCTGGCCACAAGTTCTCGCTATGCTTGATTTCCTACTCATAGCCCAAAGTCCCGTTTGACACCAAATAGTTACAGGAGACGGATGGACTAAGTTGCATGTAGGTTTGGTGGGAGGGAGGAGACTTGAACATTGGACCCTTATTTTGTGAGATGTGCCTAGTCCCATTTCATTAATCATGCAATCTAAGCCCCACACCCATGAATCTAATGTCATGAAATGACGCCCTTGATAGGTGCGTCAAGGTCAACAGTACTCCCCGCAGAATACTCCCGTGGAGAGTATTCTACGACTGTGCAAACCGTGGGAATTTATGATGACCTTCGAAGGATGTTTTCACCACAGCTGTCATTTGCATCTTCCAGGTGTCAGGGGTGAACCTTTGAAACAAAGTGAAGGTTTCATCGAGATCGATCTAGCGGTTGCCGATATCAGCCATGTCTGCGAAGAAATATGTTTGATTCTTCGGCGATGTGGTGACCTTTGCCTTGGCCACGAAAGTGCAAACCGCACGCCTCTGGCACACAGCCGACCGTTGGTGAAGGTTTCGTTAAGATCGAGCCAGCAGCTGCCGAGCTTAGCCATGTCTGTGAGCAAAACGTGTTTTTCTGAGATTTGGTAACCATTAACCTAACCCAAGGTCACGAAAGTACAAACCGCACGCCTCTAGCACAAAGCCGGTCGTTTGATGAAGGTTTCATTGAGATCGATCCAGCGGTTGCCGGGATCGGCCATGTCTGTGAAGAAATTTTTTCGGCGATTTAGTGACCTTTTACTTTACCCAAGCCCACGGAAGTGCGAATCGCACATTTCTGACACACGACCGATTGTTTGGTGAAGGCTTCATTAAGATGGAGCCAACGGTTATGCGAGATCGGCCATGTCTGAGCCAAAAATTGTGTTTTTCAGCAATTTGGTGACCTTTGACCTTACCCAAGGTCCCTAAAGTCCAAACTGCATGCCTCTGGCACACGGTGGGTCGTTTCGTGAAGGTTTCATTAAGATAGAGCCAACGGTTGCCGAGATCGGCCATGTCTGTAAGTCTAAAATTTTGTTTTTCGAACATTTGGTGACCTTTGACCTGACCCAAGGTCATGGAAGTCCAAACCGCACGCCTCTGACACACGGACATTCGTTTGATGTAAGTTTCATGAAGATCAAGCCAGCGGCTGCCAAGATCAGCCATATCGGCGAGATGGTGTCGGTCAAACCGTGTCGGTGAGATGGTGTCTGTTTTTAGACCCTCCCGTGTGATGGTGCATTTGTCGAGCTTCGACGCGTGCCATGCCCAACAGGTAGGAACGATTTGATCCGAGTTTGTACACGAGGCGTGCTGGATCTGTGTACAGAGCTAAGCTGATTCCTTGGATCGCCCGCACCGCGCGTTCACGTGCCGCCGAGTGGAGTATATCGAAACCATCAGGGTACGGCTACAACACACGCTGAACGTTGGACAGAGCTAAAATTTGGTCAAGTCACGTGCCCGCACAAGTCCGGCACTTTGGCGAATTGCCAAAAGAATTAGGCGCTGTGGCCGTCCGACGCATGTACCTGACCCGAAGAGCTGAAGTCAGGTGGTGTCAGGTCATGCCAGGTGGCGAGGAGTAACGAAGGGAAGTGATGAGGTGATATCGAGTGACGAGAAGTAACGATGTGAAGTGATGAGGTGATGCCAAGTGACGAGGAGTATCGATGTGAGGTGATGAGGTGATGCTAAGTGACGTGGAGTAGCGATGTGAACTGATGAGGTGATGCCAAGTGACGAGTATCGATGTGAGGTGATGAGGTGATGCTAAGTGACGAGGAGTAACGAAGTGAAGTGATGAGGTGATGCCAAGTGGCCAAAAGTGATCAGGTGAAGTGGTGAGATCAAGTGATGTGAATTGATGCAGTCACGTTGAGTGAGTCAAGTTATGTAAAGTGGTGAAGTTGAGGAATGTGAAGTGTTGCAGTCACGTGGAGTGATGTGAGTCAAGTTATGTGAAGTGATGAAGTTGAGGAATGTGAAGTGTTGCAGTCACGTGAAGTGATGTGAGTCAAGTTATGTGAAGTGATGAAGTTGAGGAATGTGAAGTGATGCAGTTAAGGAATGTGCGATGAGCAGCAAAGTGAAGTGATTATTTTGAATGACATGAAGCAATGATTTCAAGTGGATTCGAAAGTCGACAATGCGGGAAGGAAATGTGTGAAAGATCAGCTGGATCTGATTCAGTGATAGCATTCTCAGCTTGTTGAGGTTAAGGCTAAATGTTGAGGTTAAATACAGACGCGGGACCAAAATGTCCCAATTTGTACGGGTTCCAACGGGCTCCACGGGTCTAGCCTGCAGTCTTGTTTACAGTTTATATTCCACGCCGACACATATAGTACCTCAATAGGCAAGGTCGCCGCGCTGCCACTAGACGCCTTAGAGTAACCACGCCCTGTCACTCAGCACCTCAGAGTAGCCACGCGCTGTCACTTGTCACCTCAGAGTAACCACGCCCTATCAGCACCTCAGAGTAACTACGCGCTGTCACTTTTCACCTCAGAGTAACCACGCCTTGTCACTCAGCACCTCGGAGTAACCACGCCCTGTCATTCGGCACGTCAGAGTAGCCACGCGATGCCACTCAGCACATCAGAGTAGCCACACGCCGTCACTTGGCACCTCAGAGTAGCCACGCAATGTCACTCGGCACATCAGAGTAGCCACACGCCGTCACTCGGCACCTCAAAGTGGCCACTCGATGTCACTCAGTACCTCAGAGTAGCCGCGCAATGTCACTCGGCACCTCAGAGTAGCCACGTAATGTCACTCGGCACCTCAGGGTAGCCACACGATGGCACTCAGGTGCCGCACGCCGCCAAATATCTAGCAAAATATCAGGAAATATTATATTTTTGCGTGCCGCGCAACAGTGCTAGATTAAGAATTCCATAAACTTGTGATTTCGAATATGATTATCCGATTTCATATAAGGTACAAATGCTCCAACAAAGTTCCACCAACCTGGGAATCTGGGGAAACTTGGTGCAGGGAGAAGCTTGGTGCATCTTGGGAATTTCACCCCCACAAATTAGGTTCACTTTGTTCTCTTGATTTGTTTTGATTTTGTCAAAGTATTTGGGAGGTTCTCATATATACGTGGTCATAGCAACGCAAGTCGCATAGCATCTTGTTGACGATCATCTGATTTCGTTCGTCCTCAGTAATCCATCGTTCCAGCACGAGCGGTATCATGTAGCTGGGTTCTTTTCTGTTTCGATTCCAAGCAAATTACTGCGCCAGGCTGGGTGGCACGCAAGCAGGGAACTATTAACGTGGACAAGAAACAGGAAATCGCAGGGGAGTGCTCGCGTGCTTCAATTGTGCACGCTTCTGGCTGCCCCAGCAATGCTTTCCAAATTGAGAGGTGCTCAGAGGTCAGGTGATCCATATGTGCCGACCAAGCATGCGGTTCTGACAGTCTGGTGACGTTATGGTCAGATGATTAGTCAGGGAGAGCCCAGCTCGATTGTTGCTCCATTTATGCGATGTGAGAGGAGTTTTATTGGGTTATGAAATAGCGCACAGTAATGCATTTCCAACGTATAACCAACCGACTACCACTATGCGAAGTTTTAAGCAGAGTTTTCAATCTGGCTGTGTGTTCCCTACTGGGCATAGACGAACTGAATGATGCTCAGGGGCCTAGCTCACGAGGAAAACATCTAAGTTCTTACCACACTGCTCTTCGGTTCTTTGCCTCTCTCAAAGAGTATCCAGCAATTTCATGCCCTCCCGTCGGAAAATACTTATAGGTGAGGTGTACCTTACATACAAAACCTTATCTCAAAGATGAGGTTTTATACAAAAGTATTCGCTGCACAGCGCGATTCTGGCAGTTTTCCTAAATGCATTTCTGGAAATACTGAGTGTACCCATGCTGTTAGGAAACTGGAGCTTCCCAGAGGAATGGAGATCAGGAAAACAAGTGCATAGCAAAGTTAACATGGGCGTGGTGTGCTTCCTTGAAGGAACGATCGACGCACTTTCATGACCAAGAGTAGAATGACCAAAAACGTTTTAAAATGCTGAAGGTTTAGATGCGCACGTGAAGCTGTCGTCGGCAGGACGATGCTCCATCCCTTCAGTCCAGTTCCCGCCAGTTAGTATTTGCACACGACTGCCTCCTGGAACTAAAACTTTCACGGTCGTCCCAATCCATACCAAGCGACCATGAAAGAAAGTAATGCCCATCGGCGCCAACACTTGGCATTCAAGCTTCGAACTCTGATTGGTCAGCTTGCAATATTTGAACAGCGAAAAGCCAAAAGTGCGCACACTTCCATCATGACCACATTATGCAGATATTGGAGTCGCCCAAACCGTTATCGGGGACGACCACAATCCGTTGACAAGCTATGGCCATTACGACCATAGCGTGCCGTTCGCTCAGCCGTCTACGAATAGTCGGCAGCTCAGCGGGATTGCACCGGGAAGCGTGGGCAGCCGAGCGGGCTTGCGCCCGGAAGCATCGGCAGCGAGTTAAATTACACCCGGAAGCGCGCCAGCAGCTGAGTGAGATTCCACCGGGCAGCGTCGGCGGGCGAGCGGGATGGTTGCATCAGAAAACATGAGCGGCTGCGCGGGATTGCGACGCCAGCGTGAATAGATTACCGACCTGGAGGCGCCGCGCCCGCGCCGGCCGCGTCCGAGGACGCGCGATGTCACCGGCCGCGAGCCAGCCCGGTTCTGCCGAGTCACGCTGAGTGCTGGATGACGGAGAGGCTGTTGTTTCTCGCTCGACCGTCTGACCGATGCTGGCCACTCCACTAAATCCGCCTGCAATGCGCCACTTGCGCCGGCCTGAACTGGCACCGGCCACAGGTTGCGCCACAGATCGCAAACGAGTCCAGTGCACTTCTGGGTGAGTCCATGTGCACATTCGGACAAGTCGATATGCACATCTGGGCGAATCCACCTGGGAAGTCCAGCCGAAGCTGGTCCCTGACTGAAAAAGATGGCAGTTGCAGGCAATGGAAGTTTGGTTGAAGACATCCAATGTTTCACAGACGCTTCGCTCAGCGTTGTCCAATGTCCAACGGGTCGAACGAAAGCGAACGCAAATTCGTTCAGTACGTAAGAACATGATGTTCACGAGCAGACCTTCATGATATAGTTACCTACTGGCGATAAAATCTCCAGAACACTAAATATGATCCTGTTCTGTAGGGATGGCATGGTGCTGTGCTCTGCATGTGCATCAGTCCTGGTAGGATTTTGTAGTGCTTCTCCACTTTCTCTCTCCCTCCCCTCCCTTCGAGAGAGTCACGCTCAGCTGTGAGCCACTCCCACCTCCCCCGATCGCGTGACTCATGAGCGGACTAACATCGCCCGACTCTGTTGTTGCCGAACACGCAGCCTCGTGTTTCGGCCCTGAGCAGGCCGGGTAGTCTGATCGTGGAGACCCGCCGCGGCGCCACGCGTGGCGGCTATCCCGACGCCGACCATCGAATACGAATGCCGATAATTTTGGATTTGGATTCATTTCTATTTTCTGACCCGGGTATGGGCAGCCAGGTTGACCACATCGGAAGTTGCTACGTTTTATTTTTCGGTTTTATTTTTCACATAGGTTTCGGAGCGGTTTTATTTTTAAGTCCGGATACAGAATCACTGGAAGGCGGAAAACAATTGTAATAAAAAAAAGTTCATAAGTGAGCGCAACGACCTGCCGTCAAACAAGAGATCCTGCTCCGTAATATATAAAGTGGAAGCGCTCCCAGTTGGGAAATAATTTGTACAATCCACCAAAATGCAGCGCGTATAGCCTATCCTTGGCTAAACATATCGCGCTAGGCTCGTGAGAGTCGTCCACTTGGTTTGGACTTGGCTTTGGCTTTTTGATATAAAATGCACAACACACTTTTTACGTCGATCTCACACAATTTCCGATAACAGAGAAATACATAATACTCCTTTTCAAATGTCAGAACTTGATGCTGCCATTTCTTCCGCCGATAATGCTTCAGTTGGTCCTGATAAGTTACGCAATTATTTTTTAAAGACATTTACCGGATTATACCAAACATTGCATTTTGCACACATATCATTCACTTTGGACAACTCATGCCTTCCTCGAAACATGGAAAGAATCTTTCATCATACCCACCCCCACCTGGAAACAAATTCTCTTCTACTTTCCTTTCAACGTGGTTTTCGGCAAGCACGTAGCATCATAGATCATCTCATTCCGTTGGAAACTGACATCCGTTAAGACTGCAAAAAAACATCAACACACAGTCGCAGAATATTTGGACATCAGCGACGAGTACGAAATGGTTTTCAAACCCACATTCCTCTTCAAAATTTAACAATTCGGTATAAAAGGACATTTAGCAAATTTTTTAGGAGGTTTTTTATCTGGTTCTCGTCAATTCCACATCAGGTGCCGGTCAGCAATTTCCGATCCATATTGTCTCCAGAACGGCCTACTACAGGGAAGTTGTCTTTCACCAGCATTATTTAACATTATCATTGACGATCTTTTCCATGGCATGTCAGCAAATATATCATATTTACTATTTGCAGATGATAGCGCAATTTGGTGCTCCAGGAGAAATTATGAACATTGATTAATTCGTTTGCGAAACATACTTGACAGAATACACGAATGGTCCCTCGAGTATGGTTTCATTATTTTTGGCCCCAAAATCTGCAACACTGATATTTTGTAAATCGACACTCTGCTCAAACCCGGATACACCGCTTTACTTCAGGGACAACCACATACCTTTTGTAAATTTACTTAATTGTCTTGGTATTATTTTAGGCCGTAGACTTTCAATGAATAAGCACATCAAACACATTCAGAACAGATGTTTTCACCGACTCAATATATTTCGGTGCATCACTTCTTCATCACCTGGAGGCGAACTTCATACACTTCTGCTACTCTACAAATTTTTAGTTCTACCCGTAATAGAATATGGATCCGTAGTATATGCCGGTCCCAGCACATCCTCCTTAAACATTTTAGACACCATTCCAAATAAATTCATCCGTATCGCAATCGGTGTAATGACTACTTCACCCATCACTTCTTTAGAAACCGAAGCAGGAATCCCTCCATTAGCTCTCAGACGAATGCAACAGACGCTTAGGTATCCGATAAAATTCAATGTTACGAAAACCACCCCACACACACACATCTTTGCACACTCTTCCAAACCTACATCATGTCTATCTCCGGCAAGCGGAAGAAAAAACTGGCCGCACTATAGCTTCTCGGATCAAAACATTTTTTTGCAAAACCTCATTTCACCATTCCACAGATTATTCATCTTTCTCCACTAACCACAGCACATTGGCAGGTGGCCGTACGACACATTTTGTTATCTCACCACCACTCCAACACCACAGCATTGCCCAGAATATGCCAAACAAAAATTCCACGAGTTTCGGTCTCGATATCGTCAGGTTCATTTTGTTTATACTGACGGATCCAAGGAAGCCAACAGCACAGGAAACGCCATTTTTGCAGGAATATACACCAAGCAACATCGTTTACCACACGGAACATGAATTTTCATGCCATTCTTTTTGCTCTCCGCTATATCGCCAATCGTTTCCTTTGTCACCCCATGCGCAGCGTTATCATTTGTTCTGAATCTAGATCTGTCCTTCAGTCTGTCCTTTTCCATATCTCCATTTATGACACACTTCAAACACTTTATCACATGGGCGTGAAGGTCCGTTTCCTGTGGGTGCCCAGTCACTGCGACATCACAGAAAACGAAAATTAGCAAAATTGTCTCTACACCTTCAAAACATCACAGAAATTACACCATATCTCGAAGGCATTAAATCAACAATACAACAGAACATTCGACATTTTTGGACTCAAAATTGGACACAAAACACAAACCATACACAGTTACGCGTCATCAAACTTCGCATCGACGCCTGGACTATATCATATAAAAAACGTCACGAAGAAAAAGTGCTACCACGTTTACGCATTGGCCATACTTACCCATCAACATATATATACGGCTTCACTTCGACCTTCTTGCCCAACATGCAACACCCATTTTACAGTCACACATATACTTCTACATTGTCAACAATAGCATGACCATCGAAGAACACTTACTGACTACTGCCGAACACACGACATTACATTTTATTTAACCATGCTACTGGGAAACGAACACCATTTTCTACACAAACTACTTTTCATTTTTCTCCAACAAACGAACTTACTCCAGAAATCATAAACTGACTTTTATAACATTGCATTTCTCGGTGTTTTCCACGGTACGAAATTGCCTGAGAAGGCCGAGGTGCCTATTTTAATACACAACACAAAAAACCGCGTCCGTCTGCCGCCTGAGGAGCGTGACTCGACCCGCGGCTCGCGGCGTGACGCAGCTTAGCGACGCGACAACACCGCTCTCCAACCGTCACATATCCTGTTCCGATCAGACCTCTCACCGACCCCCGACCCTACCCCATCCTAATGTCTGGTGAATTCACTACAGCCGGCCTCAGAGTTCACACTTGAGGTGTTCACGGCCAACGGCTTTTTTATTCACCTGCTTTAGCCCAGTGTCAACCCTGTGTCAGACCTGGGTCAGCCCCTTGGTGGCCCCTTGGTAGCCCAGTGCCAATCCAATGTCAACCCAGCGCCAACCTAGTGTCAACCCAGTGTCAACCTAGTGTCAACCCAGTGTCAACCTTGTGTCAACCCTCTGTCCGCTGAAATGCCAGCCGCATCAGAGAGGACAGGGGCGGACTGCACCCATCCCCCCTGTTGTTTCGAAGATCTCACACAGGGCGGCAAAGATATTGTAATAAAATGTTATCACCAGACTTGTGCTCGACTCAAATTTTGTTCGTCAACTCACATGTGACTCAAATATCTTGAGACCTGATTCAACTCATGACTCAGAGCAGGTCAAAATTATTTGATTCGACTCAATTCAGATTCAGAGCTCACAACGTATGATTCGACTCGTGACTCAAACAGACTGACCGAAATTTGAATTGATTCAGTTCCGACTCAGTGGTATTATACTCATGAGCCATATGATTCAGTGTGCACTGCCAACGCATTATATATATATATATATATATATATATATATATATATATATATATATATATATATATATATATATATATATATATATATATTAATCGTTAAATAGTTGTTTAATTACTTAATGTAATTAGTTCCATATTTAATTAGTCCCCGATAAACATGCTTTGCCAACAAAATTCTTAACATTAATACTTATTTGTAATTACTGTGATTGGTTTTTGGTTAAAAAAAACTTCAGTACCCATCATTCTTTACTCACTGGAAGTTGACAAGTTTATTATTGTAATGCTAAACATGAATAATTATACTGTGTTTTTACTCCCTACTTTGTGTCATGGCATACTATTCACAAAGATACATGTTTTATATCCGTTGTTCATAACTTGCATTTGAGTCATTAGACTCAAATGACGCATTGTGATTTGAATGATTGACTTATGATCCGACTCATTTAAAAAAGATGTGATTCAACTCACGACTCAAGATTTATTTTGGAAGAAAGAACCGATTCAACTCGCGACTCATCTAAAAACAATTCATTCATGAGTCGATTCTCGATTCAACTCCAGTCGAGCACAAGTGTAGTTAGCACTTGATTGCAAATTAGCCAGTGGATCGAGTGACATTTTTAATCCCTTTGTAAGTATAGAGACTGCGAGGTGCAAACTCGATTGACCTGCTGCCGGCCCGCCACCGCCAAAGTTTCGTTGGCGTGGAGGTGCAGCCGAGCATGCCTGTTGAGTCCACGGCAGCTGGCGTCGACAATTTACGCTGTCGTCAGGTTATCGCGCAGCGTCATGATCGTGAATTAATGTTTCTTGTTGTTCTTTGATTCGCCTCGATGGCACCGAACTACACTGCCCGCCACAACCCGCTCTGGTCACAACCCGCTCTGGCCACAGCCCTCTCTGGCCACAACCCGCTCTGGCCACAGCCCTCTCTGGCCACAACCCGCTCTGACTACAAAACACTCTGACCATAACCCGCTCTGGCCACAACCTGATCTGGGCACAACCCGTTCTGGCCACAACCCGTTCTTCGCGAGACGGCGAATTTTGCTTCAGTGTATTCTTTCCAGGAAACTGAATGGCCTGAATCCCTGAATATTAATTGTGGTATGTACAGTATTTATCAACCGATTTGGAACCTTTCAGGCTGATGTTATTGCACGTATGTCTATGTGCCATATATTATGTTTGCCTGCCCAGTTTTTTAAATCGAATATTTTCTTAGTTCCGTGATATTGTGTTTAGGTTCCATGAATGTTTCGGAATATCTCGTGAGATATTCCCAATCCTTCCAGATGAGCTGACTGTGCTGGGAACAACATTCGATTTGTTCAACTACTGTATAGTATTTCAGGTAAGGCGCACATATTTCGACATTCAGAGTGCAGCCTCATAATTCTGTGCTTGTAGATGCATGACCACAGGAAATTATCAACCACGACGCCATCAGAATTTTACTTCCTTGACCTCGTGTGACCTTGAAGACTGGCCTTGCGTCGTAAAGCTTATATTGCGGAGAATTCGGCCTTAGTTCAGCCAACAGCCTTAATCTGTCCACCAAATTGTCTGCGTCTCGTTTCAGAAGCTCCAGAGATATATAGGTTGGAATCCGTCCGGCCCCCTAATGCCCGCTCGCGTTGTAAAGACATAAAGACATAAAGACATAAAAGATTAGTGCAACTCTGAGCCACAAGGGCCCTTCTTGGTTGCACTCTGTACACTGAACCAGTTGCCCACCAAATCTGCCAATGAGCCCTCCCTGTAATACTGAAAAGCAAGCCCTCTATTCTTATAATGATTGTCTATGCTGTTTTTAAAGATGTTCAATGTGCTGCTACTGACGATGTTTTCTGGCAGCTGGTTCCAGTGTTCCACTACCCTGTTGGTGAAGAAAGTTTGCCTTAACCTTGTTCTGCTGTGGTTAATTTTAATTTTGAATTTATGACCTCTAATTGCATCATTTCTGTTAAATTCAAACATTTCCCCAAGGTATCCCCTCTCCAGACCATTGACAAATTTAAAGACCTCGATGAGATCTCCTCTCAGCCTTCTATATCTAAGTGAAAACATATTCAATTTCTTCAATCTTTCCTCATATGCCAGGTTGCTTATGCCATTAACCATTTTTGTAGCCCTCTTTTGTACTCTCTCTAAAAGCCAACAATCTTTTTCATAGCTAGGAGACCAAGCTTGGATGCAGTATTCCAAATGTGGCCTGACATATGCACAGTAAAGCTTCCTGATCACTTCCTCACTTCTGTATGATACATTCCTATTTATTGCCCCGAGCATTCTCAGTGCCTTCTTCCTGGCTTCCTTGGTCTGTTCTGATGCCCCCCGGTTTTGTGTTTAGAATAACACCTAAATCCTTCTCCTGTTGAGTCACTGATAGCACTTGGCCACCCATCAAGTATGGAGCCTTCATATGCTGCTTACCTACATGCATGATTTTGCACTTATCAAAGTTAAATTTCATTTGCCATTCTTCGGACCACTTCACAAGTTCGCCTAAGTCTTTTTGCAGCGAGATATGCTCATCCTGACCTGTTATTGCCCTAAAGACCTTCAAATCATCTGCAAATTTCAAAACTTTACTGCTTAGGCCACTTTCAATGTTATTTACAAATATAATGAACAGTAATGGCCCTAGTACTGACCCCTGGGGGACTCCACTAAGAACATTTTGCCATGATGACTTTGTACCATTTAGCATCACTCTTTGCTGTCTATCTGAAAGCCACAACTCTATCCATTTTAAGATGCTACCTGCAATACCATGGGACTGAAGCTGTATCATTAACCGTTTATGGGGTACCTTGTCAAAGGCCTTACTAAAGTCAAGATGTGCTACATCAACCTGATTTCCCTGATCAAATTGTTCTGTGGCGAAGTTCAAAAAGTCCAAGAGGTTTGTGAGACACGATCGTCCTTTTCTAAATCCATGTTGAGTATCTTGAATCAATCTGCTACCTTCCAGATAACTAACTATTCTATCCTTGATAATTGATTCGAGTACCTTGCAGACTAGGGATGTGAGACTTATTGGCCTATAGTTTTCAACTTTCCCTCTTTCTCCTTTCTTGAAAATAGGAACTACATTTGCCCTTTTCCAATCGGTTGGAATTTCATTATGTGAAACTGATCTACAAAATATTATACTAAGTGGAAATGCCAGTTCCTTTTCAGTTTCCCGCAACACCCTAGCATAAATATCATCAGGTCCTGCTGCCTTATTTGGCTTTATTTTCCTGATATGATTGTAAACAACATCACTACCAATGAAATCAACATCATTTGTCAGATCCCATGTAACTGAACTATGGTGTACGGTCGGCAGATTGGTCATATCTTCCAATGTAAACACTGATTTGAACTGCTTGTGAGAGGCCCTCCAGCGCCCGCAAGAAACCAATGGTCCTAACAGCGTCAAAGCATCCCCACACCCCACCTTCCACCCGCGCAATGCCGTCCACAACACAAACAACAACGCCACACCTGTGGCCAACTGCGTGACCACAACACCAGTGGCCACAACACCAGTGGCCACAACACCAGTGGCCACAACACCAGTGGCCACAGCACCAGTGGCCACACCATTGGTCACAACACCAGTGGCCACACCAGTGGTCACAACACCAGTGGCCACACCAGTGGTCACAACACCAGTGGCCACAACACCAGTGGCCGCAACACCAGTGGCCACAACACCAGCGGCCACAACACCAGTAGCCGCAACACCAGTGGCCACAACACCAGTGGCCGCAACACCAGTGGCCACAACACCAGCGGCCACAACACCAGTAGCCGCAACACCAGCGGCCACAACACCAGTAGCCGCAACACCAGTGGCCACAACACCAGTGGCCGCAACACCAGTGGCCACAACACCAGTGGCCGCAACACCAGTGGCCACACCAGTGGTCACTACCCACGTGGCCGGGACTGCCGAAGATGCAGGCGCAGTGTCATCAGAAGAACCCGCATCTGCACCGCAACTAATCTGACGGCATTGCTGATGCAAGCTATTGTGCAATCCTGCAACGTCATGGCGTAGTAGCACATAGGTCAATGGGCGGGGGGCGGGGGGGGGGGGCAGCTGGCACACTGCCACACGTCATCAGTCTTACTCGAACCCTGAGTAACATGCAGTGCATACGATCGGGTACGCTGGACTATGAGAATCATCTGGCGTACGCTGGGCTATCAGGATCACCCGGCGTACTGCTTTTACTCCCGCAAACCGACTGGTTGCTGTACAAAGCAGTAGTATGCCACCTTCTGCTACGCAAGCACTCCTAGTAGACAGCAGCATAGCAGTCAGAAGGTATTCGGGCTTGGATGAATGCCCAATTGTACACGCACACTGCCGGAAAGACTCGGCATTTAACGGCGGGAGTTGAGTTTACGTCGCGACCACCCGGTGCTGAGATCACTTGGACACCCAATGGCCCGCTCCCAGTGACACATAGCCAGTGAGCTACTCCCATTGACCCGCACCTGGCTAGGTCGGCTGTGCCGCCATCGTGGGCCACAGCGTCGCCGACATCATCAGACACGGTGATGACTGACGATCTGACGTTTGCTGCAGACAGGAAACTGTCGCACAGTTTGGAGACTGTTCGGGGTTGCAGGGAGTGGCAAGTAAACCTCAGCATGGTGACGATTGCCGGAGGGCTCGGGGACTGCTTAGGGTCTCGGAGGATGAACAGATGAACTACAACGTGGTCACGACTGCCTGAGGGCTCAGGAACTGTTTAGGACGTCGGAGGTTGGCAGGTGAACTTCAACGCGATGAAGAATACCTGAGGGCTCGGGACTGTTTAGGGTCTCGGAGGATGGGCAGGTGGACTACAACATGGTCATCGCTGTCTAAGGGCTCGGGGACTGTTTATAGTTTCGGAGGATGGACAAGTGAACTACAACATGATGACGACTGTATATGTTCTTGAGAATTGATGAGGATCTCTTGACAAGTGAACACTCAACATTGTGACGAATGTCTAGGTGCTCAGGATTTCTCAGGATATCAGAGGGACAGGTTAGCCTCAGTACCGTGACCATTGCACACTTCCCTCTTGCCAATGCAGTGCATGTGAATTCCCCTCCAGGTATGGTGAAGCATAACATGAATGAATATACAAAGGTATAAATAATAAACTAAACAGGGTTCGATATGTATATGATCGAAAGTCTCCTCGAAAGAGTGAATATGCCCACCAAAAGTGGTCCTCGCGTCAGCATCAGAAGACGTTCGCTCGACGAGTCAAAGCCTAGCATCACTAAGGGGCGTCCTAGACGGATCTCCTGGTGGAATAAATATGGTCAGATGCTATCAGATTAAGGATATATGACTTCATTTGCGGGGGAACATCGGCGAATGCGTTCCAAAATCGCAGTTGTAGTGCGGTTAATATGTTAAAATATATATGATATATTGAATATATCATATAATATAATAATATATTGAAATATATATGATTGTGCGCAGGCGCTTGGTGTGAAATCATGCAGTATGACATGACCAAACCTGACTCGAAAGCATGATCTGATCTGACTGTCAACCATGCTCTGACAGTAATGACCTGACCTGACCTGACCTGACCTGGTCTGGCCTAACCTGCTAGCCATGCACGTTATAAGATCAAGCGAAATGTCGATGGATCGTGTCGAACCCGAGCCTCCTCTGACCCTGAGTTAGCAGCTCTGTCACTGCACGGTCCGATCTAAGCTACCGACACCCGACTTTCCGGAGTTGTTCTCCTTTGATCTGCCCTGGATGGTCACTGATTGATCGAATGGACAGAAATAAGCACCGATGTATTGGTCTCGTGACACACAGGGTACTTGCTTGGTTGTCAATTACATCGCAATTAAGGGCGAAGTGGCGGGAGTAAGTAGCACTCCTTTCCTGTGATGGAACGCCCGCGGAAATGCGCTCGGTAGGCAGATGATACCGAAAGTTGAAGTTCAATGATACTGCGAGTTGAACAAGCGTAAAACAGCCGGAAGCTGACGGGCCGGCCGCACCGCGCAGGGAGGCGGCATGACAGAGCAGCGGTGTGCGACGGCGCCTGTCGAGGACCGCCAGGGTCGGCATCATCACGGGCGCAGCAGCTCGTGACGGCGCGATCGATCTCCGAGAACGCCGGCCGGCCAGACACCAGACACCACACAGACGACCACCGCAGTCTGTTTATGCATTGCACACCCCGGGCCCAGCTGGACGGGCCGACAGTCACGCGGGTCAACCAATCAAAGGCCCAGGGCAGGGGGGCGGGTCATGTGGATTCCTGGTCACCAGGGAGCATTTCGCCGTGAAGACAGTGTTAGAAGAGTCGCCGTACAGTAGATGGTTTAGTTAGTACGTGTTCGATTGCTTCAGAAATTGGACGAGAAATGCATTGTCGAACATACTATCACCACGAAGCGACAAGTCTGTCGGAGTTCGCAAACGGTGTATTTGATACGTTTTTTTGGAGAAGGACAATCCCACATTCTGAGAATGTTAGGCAGGGTATCAACTCCAGTGTAGCAATCCCAGAAAATAGACTCATGATGCCGGACACCAGTCACAGGCTGTGGCTAGGAGTTCCGGTAAACTGGAAGGAGTGCGGGTGAATTCTGCGCATTGAGGCCGTTGTGAAAGATGAGCGAAGACAGGATTCCCCAAGCCAGTATCCCCAAGGCAGGGTGTGCAAATTGTCAACAAGATTTCATGTTTGACAGTTTCCAAAGCGTAAAATCGAAAAAGGGGGTCCGTATGTCTCCCTTTGACGACCATATGGTTGGAGATGAAACAACATCACGTGCGAAGTTCTCCGAAAATTCCGAGAAATGTGTCATGAATGAAATAACTACATTCAAAATTATTCACAATATCACAATCGCCTACAAATATGTCAAGTGCACATCCCTGTGATCTTCTAAAACCGGATAGCGGCCTGTAGATTCGGCCGAATATAGCACCTACTAGAGTTAGGATTATTAAATAATTAGAACGGTACGGTTCCAAGTTTTCCAGAGTAAATGAAACCCCAATATGTGTAAAATGGTACTATAGTGGTACGATAATGGTAAATGCTAGCATTTTATTTGCAGACACGCCACGATGTGGCCCATTAGGTTTTATTTGCGGCGGCGTTGCTGCAGAGATTGGCTTGTAATCGTACGCATGATAGGGTGGTCCGGACATGCCCACATATGGCTCGGTTACACGGTACGTGGATGTCAACCCCATGACGACACAACACCCGCCGACCGACGTCACCACCCAGCACCGGATCTGACGAGCAGAACTTGCGGCCGCGACAGCCACGGCCGGCACGCCAGTACCGACGGCAGGCGTCGGCAGGCGTCGGCAGGCGTCGGCAGGAGTCGACAGGAGTCGGCAGGCGTCGGCAGGCGTCGGCAGGCGTCGGCAGGTGTCGGCAGGCGTCGGCAGGCGTCGGCAGGCGTCGGCAGGCGTCGGCAGGCGTCGGCAGGCGTCGGCAGGCGTCGGCAGGCGTCGGCAGGCGTCGGCAGGCGTCGGCAGGCGTCGGCAGGCGTCGGCAGGCGTCGGCAGGCGTCGGCAGGCGTCGGCAGGTGTCGGCAGGCGTCGGCAGGCGTCGGCAGGCGTCGGCAGGAGTCGGCAGGCGTCGGCAGGCGTCGGCATGCGTCGGCAGGCGTCGGCAGGTGTCGGCATGCGTCGGCAGGCGTCGGCAGGCGTCGGCAGGCGTCGGCAGGCGCCGGCCGACCGACTGCTGGTCCCGACAACTCTGCACACATGCGAACAGCCGTGGTTAGGCTGGCAAACGCAGACGGGCCCAAAGTATACTTCATTACAAGGATGAAGTGGGTCCCCTGCTGTGGCTGTCGAGATACATTGAGCAACGATCGATCGAATTATCGATCGAGAACGAGCGGGGAATTATTCATGAACGACTCGGAACATTCCATCTGATTGCGTCACACCATTCGGCAATGTGCTTTGCAGCTTTACAGTCATGGGGTTATTATGATTATCGGATATGATCTACATTGAAATCTATCGATTTCCAAGTATTTAGAGTTCCCCGACACCAGCAGGCCATGCAGGAAGCTTGTAAGAAGTATGTCGTAATCAGTACGTTGCAGAAAAAGAGCAGCTGCTTACCCTCGGCACGCTGGTTGTATTGCAGCAACCGGGACATTGACCAGACTGCATAACATATCGAACTGTGCCCAAAGCTGATATCAGTGGACCCAGTGAGCAAGCAGACCCAGGGAGCCAGATTTCTAAAGCGAAGTTTGAGCATGATGTTTTGTGCGTGTGTCCGGTTAAGCCCAGTTGAGCAGCATGTTTCACATGTTGATGTGGGTCGCTAAGATGAAGACAGGCTACGTTGGCTGATTGTTTTCTGTTTTCTCAAGAAGAATAGCAAGCAATATGTACGTATTTATATCCTGAATAAGAGATAACTGGTTCACAGGTAAGTGAGATTCGGGTAGTAGGGCTGACCTATAAAACTTTAAGGGTTTTATTGCAGTTTAAGGTAGGCATCTATGAGACAAGTTTTACACACATGATAATCACTGCAGTTGATGCGCCCGAAAACCCAAATAACTAACTAACACACATGATAACATCAAGACGCAAACAAATAGGTTAGGATTCGCTAGATTGGATTAGATCAGACTTCCGTTTTCAGTTGGAACAATTATTTTATTTTATTAATAAAATTGGGGAGGGGTTTTTTTCTGAGAGATTGACCTTCAAAAACTGGCCAGGCTAGGTTAGGTTAGGTGAAGTTTTTTAAGTTGAATCTTTTTATGCAAAAAAGTTCGAAAAATATCCATTTTTTTAAACAACTTGTTTTCTTGCATGGAAGGTTAGGCTAGGTTAGGTTGAGTTAGGCTACATTTTTTTGTTACTTTAAACATCACTATTAATGCTATCTTAC
Organism: Imbricaverruca yamaguchii; assembly: GCA_034440575.1. Taxonomy (NCBI): domain Eukaryota; kingdom Metazoa; phylum Arthropoda; class Thecostraca; family Neoverrucidae; genus Imbricaverruca; species Imbricaverruca yamaguchii. The sequence goes on from JAOTOL010001556.1 coordinate 1,620,535, forward strand.
CCAAATCCAAGCCTATGTTTGGTGTTGCATTGCCTTGCAACTGAAAAAGTATCCGGAGTAAACTCACTTCTGGAATAAACGCACTTCCAGAGGAAATGAGTGGTTGCATCATGTTGACAATATTCATAAGCATATTTATCAGACAATATTTGCTAGAAAAAGACATTCCAAGAACTCAAAAGTTATCTTACACTGCAAGCTTACCACTATGGTGATACCACTGTACACTTGGATAATGATTTGGATTACCATGCTCAACAAGGAAATACTTTGATAATAGGTTCTTCTTTTCTTTGATGTCTGCTGGATGAAAAACGCATTGGCCTTTGGTAAGCTTCATCACTTTTTGTTCTGAAAAGTTTAAAATCTGGTAACACCAGACAAGCTTTGTCTATTACTTATTGCATACTTGGGTAGGTAAAGTGGTACCTTTCTAGAATCTTGTGATTTTTGCATTATGTTTTTGGCATTATTGCACTTAAAACACGCGCCCTGGACGGGGGGCAAATCCGCCCACCCATCCGGTTTTTCGTACGTAACTCTAGATTTTACCGGCAAATATAAGCCATTATTTGCGTACGAGCATAAAAATGACCAGCGCGTTGCTTAAAGGACGAAAAACGAAATCGTCGGAATATTTTTCGAGTTACGGCCCGTTAAAGTAAACAAAAATTATCAGCGCCAGACTACAAAAATCGGCGCTTATGCGCTTCCCTTATATTGGCAAAAGGGAAGTGTTCCTGGGAACACTAGCGAGTTGTTTGATGTACATGGTTATGCTATATAGTTTCAAAGTCATGTTAGGTCACCGAGGTCATGTTAGGTCAAGTCCATGACAGGTTAATGGAACCATACTTGGTCAACTGGAATGTTGTAATTAATGTAAATGACTGTCTTGCGATTGATGTCACTCTGCATGTTACTCCCTACACATCCTGAAAACTATTGTTTGTCATTGTGTACCTAAACTATTCCATACTTTATTCATGTAACTACTTCACTCCTTTCTTTGCGAAGCCGATTTCGCCGAGTCGCCCAACGGAGTAGTCGGGCGGGCGGCCAGGTAACTGGAGCAGGTAATGGACTAATAAAGTGCTGCTATATAGGTGACCTGAGGTCACCCAGATGTCAGGTCTAGCATCTGTATTGCATCATTAGTAATTTCCCAAACGTCACTGATGCCCATTTAGAAGCATTTAAACACAATCACAGCGATCCAGAACAATGACAAGCCAAGCCATGCAAAGCCAGACAATTTTGAAGTTTTGATCTCATTCGACCTTGAAGATATTGATCTAAAGTCATGAAATTTACACATAATAGAGTTCACTACCATGCCCATCCACCCTACGACTTTCCGAATTTTGTTCCTCCAACCTTAATTGGAGCCGGGATCTCAGGGGGTAGGGGCGGAATCCGCCCCCATGCAGTGCACGAAATTTTCAGAGGCTCTCCAGGGCTCATGTTAAGATAACCACAAAATATTTGTTTTATTTTACCTCCATGAAGCAAGCATATAGGGCTAGGTTTGGTTCGGCTTGCCTAGATTACGTTAAGTTATGTTTTACTTTTTAGTTGAGAAATAATTATTTTTAAAAAAACTTTTTTAAAATACATTTTCCAAATAAATTTATTTTCTGCAAGAACATATTATGTTTGGCTAAGTTCTTTTTTTTTAATATTATTTTAAGTGGCGAAAAGGTGTCATTCCTTCACGCCTTCGAAGTCCGCATCATGATAACACATATTCGCAGAGTTGAACCTATTCTTGTACTGGGCAGCACAGCCATCAGTAAAATAAAACACCTTTGGTAGCCACGGTACTTTCTTTTTCATCTCGGGTATTAGGCGTCGGAGGAAGGCGTGCACCATGGCAGTGTTGTGCTTCATTCCATCAGATATGAAACATGAGATTCATTCCATCAGATTGTGAATCAAAACACTTCGCATCGTGTTATTATTGCATCTCGTAAGCTCGAAGTTCTAGATGACTGTTTATATGAAAGATTAAAATTAAAGCAGTAATTGTCGGAGTCGTGGTGGCGTGTTTATCGATAACAGCTTTAGTGACGCACGGATGCGACCCGACAATATCGACACCACTTCTAGTCGGATGAGTGAGACCAGTAACAGTCAGGGACAGGGACGATGCGCAGGGATGGGGCAGGGATGAAAAGGATACCGACATTCGAATGGAGCCTTCCTGAAGGTCATCTGAACACACCTCTTTCAAGGACATTATCGCGCGAGCCATGGTCCTATGAATACCGATATGCCTTGTGCATACCCGTCCCACTCATGGCACCGCCCATCTTCACTTGGTCTCGATAATCAGGGAGAGATTCCCTACTGCCCTACCTTCTGCACCTTCCTCCTACAGACGGCACCTGGACTCTCCTGACCTCACACGGTGCACCGCCTTCGCCAGGTGGCAGTCGGAGCGGCGGTCGGTGTCAGCGGCGTGCGGCGCCTGACCCCCGCCCGAACCTGGAGACCGTGGTTATAAGCGACCTCCGGGGGTGTCGGCGTCAGTCGAGGCGGGCACGTGGCGCGTGACATAGTCCGGTGCGGCAGCGCCTCCACACATTCAGTCGCATTCAGTCACAGTGGTCGCAGGCAGAAACACCGCAAAAGTCTCTAGAAGGTAAGCCCCCCCCAAGCCCTCTCAGACAGGCTGTTTACAGCGGCTCAAGCGTCCACAATTACTGGTTGTCAAACACTTACAACGGTGTTTAGCTGATCGTCGATGAAATTGTGCCCCTTGCGATGATTGCGAAATGGCAAGGTATTATGGGGTTACCAAGATTTCGAAGGATTTGAAAATACATCTCGAAATGGTGTCAGTCTTGAGTTAGAAGCGCACGGAGTTGGTTGGCAGTCCATTACATAGCCGATTTCCAAAAAAGGTGTGCGCTATTTATGCTATGATGTGCTTCCGACAACGTATATGGGGATAGTTCCTGGGGTCGAACATGACGACATTGAACAATAAGGCAGTTGCCAAAGTGAAGGAGGCAGGGATTACGTAAGAACGCTTCTGGCAGCATGAATATTACATATATATGTATATATATATATATGTATATATTGTACTAATAATTGAATCATCATTGTCCATGTCAGAATATCATTATTATTTCTGGCCTGGAATGTCCTTCGGCATCGGTCACAAACTTTTATCTTTTGACGATGCCAAATTCATGAATGACAGACAAAACACTTTTAGACATTCTGCATCACTTCGTACGTTCAAGTGGTGCCTGGAGAAAAACTGGAAGCAGAAAGTGAATATCTCTGATTGTTACAATATTAATGACAATGAAAATCGGGGCCGACATAGAACACTCCATTTTTGCGCGTGGTTTTTCACCTAAATCACACGAGGCGGTGGTGGCTTATTTCCTGCACGCTTTCTGAGCAGCTAAAGCATTTTTCATTCGCAAAATCTTCACCGGGCTAGCAGGCAATTTTTTTAGCTCATCATTGTGACCAATAATTGAGAACATCATAGGTCGTTTTAGGCAAATATACGGCCTTAGACATAAATATATCGAAATTGCTAAATACGGCACAGCATTTTACCTTCCAACATTGTTAGTTATTCAAGAACTAACAATGATGGATGTATCTATTGTTTAATACAACGAAGAATGGCTCTTAAGTGCTCCTGGGTTTTAGACATTGCGTGAGACGGAATGTACGACCCTCAATATTCCAGGAGGTGCTGAGTTTACATCAAAAGTAGCGTTAGGGATTATGCTATATTACTCAACGTTTCGGCCAGGGGCCATCGTCAGGAGTGATATAAAAAATGGCAAGGTTAACAATTGAAAAAACGCGGGGAAAAAGCGTGCAAAAATACACGTGAATCACAGAAAAGAATCCTCATTGATGCAGACACTTCAAGAAACTCCAAACCAGAAATCAACTAGGTCAAGATAGAATCCTCTGAGGAAGCCCGAGCCGATGGTCCATATACATATCGACACATACATGCACGCACATATATAGACATATATCGAATGTAACGCGTAGCACATAAAATATAATTTATGTTAATGTACTTTGATGTGATTTACCAAGACATCGTTCGCGTGTTTAGTTGCGGCTGTAGATTACGTATGTGTAGAGATTCGAGGACCTTCAGATCAGCGTTGTCCCTGGCTGTTGCTAGAATTTCTACTCTGAAGTTTGTGTTAGTGTCGCTGTGTTCCATGTTAGAATGTTTGTCGAGCATGTGTTCGCCTAAAGGTGTGTATTCTCTCCGAAGTCTGGCATATCCCAAGTGCTCATTGTACCTATCCCTGATGCTACGCTTGGTTTCTCCGACATAAAATATTCCAAGACAGCGGTTGCACGTTATTTTATAAACTACGTTTTTTCGCGTGCATCTACCTTTGAGCCCGTTGCTACAGGTGTGGCATGTTCGTCTACCAGCAGGGCATGGCGACAATTCCAGGGCTGAGCGGACCAGGTAAGATTTCAGTGTAGGTCCGCTAGTCCAGGCTACCCTAACATGATTTAAATGAGACGAACGGATAGCTGCATTTACCTGTCGACATAGTTGGTCATCGACAAAAGAAAGTCAAACTTTTGACTTCCTTTGACTTCCTTTCCTTTTGACTTCCTTTTGTCGATGACCAACTATGTCGACAGGTAAATGCAGCTATCCGTTCGTCTCATTTAAATCATGTTAGGGTAGCCTGGACTAGCGGACCTACACTGAAATCTTACCTGGTCCGTTCAGCCCTGGAATTGTCGCCATGCCCTGCTGGTAGACGAACATGCCACACCTGTAGCAACGGGCTCAATAACTATGACCTCTTGATTTGACCTCAAGTCAAGCTGGAACACTACATAATTTGACATAGTGATCACTTTAGCCTTCACCTAAGCGTAAGTACATTGCTTGGCGAATAATTCAACAACAGTTTAAATCTGATCAAACAAGGTCAGATCACTCGAAGTCAGGAAGTCTCAGATTATTAGTCGCCAATCTAATCCCATGCCGCACGGTTTAGGTCGCGTTGAAAGCAAATTCAGATGTGATTTCACGATTGACGTGCAATATTCTGCATAAAATATCATTGTGTGGAATATACACGACGCTGATTTTTTCTCTCATTCTTAAAAATAAGAAACTTTGTCCGAATTTTTAATGGTGTGGCTTTTTAAAAAACTTAGCCCGAATTGTTGCTTGTTTTTGGGCGGCTTTATGGACCAGGGTTATATTGCGAGGCAGACCTTGTTGCGAGAACCCTGGCCCCACCGCCCGAACTATGAATTTCAATTCAACGGCGGAATTTTGACCGAAATGTTTGCGTGCCGTCAATACACCGACACGGCCACCTCGGTTGCTCGTCTCCGACGTAATCGGACCAGGTGTCAACTGACCATCCCAGCCCAAATGCGAAGCGCGTGAAGCTCACGTCGGTGTACACTCCTGCAGCTCACGTCGGTGTGAATTTTCACCCCGCCTGACGTACTACCACTCTACCCGCAGCTCCTCACTATGACAACTTGGTCGCTTTCAGGATCCAGAGGATGGATAAGACGGAAATCGAGCTGATCCGGGATGTGTGGAAGCTGGTGGATCCGGACAAGGCCACTCACGGTGTGGAGATCCTCATCAGGTGTGTTCACGGCTTCCATTTGGTGGTATTTCAAACATAGTTTCATGCAAGTTTAACTGTTGGAATTCACGTAACTTGTATCTGACATTCATTAAATTCCGGCACATTCTGCCATTCCAAGGCATTTTTTTAGGAGGGTACATATAAACTGCAATGACAGCACGGTTCCACTTATGCAACTGTGAAAAATAATTAAGACGAGTTCACCTTAGGGCAAAGAGTCACGTGCACCAGCCAGGCAATCGAAGGGTTGACGGCACCATTCATGGTGGGTCTGATTGGTGCGGTCAGGAATCCATAGCATTCTTTGGACGGAAGTAATTAGGATCATGTTCAGGCATAATTCTCGTTGGAAATGTATTCCTTGTGTTTATGACTGCGGAAAATGCATCCAGCTCCTTAGCTCATTAAGACGTATTATTTGATATGAAGCATGGCATCAATTATCCAGTATACGCATCCATATTATCGGCGTTGTGTAAATGGTTTCAGAATTGCTTTTATGTGTGTATAATTGGAGGTCTCAATAAAATTAGTAAATGCCCAGAATAATGCATATCTTATATAAACAGTAGTAGCTACATCATAACTATTGGAATTGATGCTGGGATGTGTCGAAACACCGTGCTTGTTATACATAGCCACAGTATAAACAAATTGAGCTATTCACAGCAGGGGAAAACTCAAGACTTCGTCATAGATGGTAGTTCGCTGGATTCCCTCCGCAGGCCCATAATCCCAATGCGTGGTAATGCTGGTCTTCGGGCCTGGATTAATGGCAATTGGTTGGAAAAAAGCCCAAATGAATACTTTTTTTTACTCAAATACACTTTTTTTCCTCTACGGAGTTTGCTAGAAATGAAATCGCGAAACCCAAAACATCGTTGGATGCGGATATCTGCCTTCAAATGGTTTGGTGACTTTAGTACACGGTAGCCTTAGCATCTGGGGTCTGAACCATTTATGCATTTGGGGTCTGGAGCATTTATGCATTTGGGGTCTGGAGCATTTATGCAGTTGGGGCCTGGAGTTGCGACATTTAGATGTACAATGGGAGGTATTAAATTGGATGTTATTTTAGAAGAAAACGATCTAGGTGTGTTAGCTTCAAATGACCTTAAAGCAGAAAAACAATTTTCTCAGCTAGGAGCAGAGCACTCAAAATCCTGTGAATCATTAATAAGAGTGTTAGGTATAAGAGCAAAGAAGTGATGAAAACGCTGTACTTGGCCTATGTTTTCTGTTTAATTTTATTTAATCCCAATTCTTGCTGAGGTGGCATTATGAGCCAGGGTTCTATCGCTAAGCAGTCTGTTGCGTGAACCCTGTTCCTACCACCCGATCCATGAATTATAGTTCAACGGAAGAATTTAGATCGAAAGCTTAACGTGTCATCATTGCTCCGACACGGCCGCCCGGGTGGCTCTTCCCCTGCCTTATCGAACCACCTGCCAACTGACCCTGCCAGCCAGGTGCTAAATGCGAGCGCGTGAAACGACACGAACCCTGCGCTTACAGGACAGGGGAGACCAGACCAGGCCGGCGCTCTAACCAACTGAGCTACCTTGGCGGCAAGAACGCGCGCGATCCCACTTGGAATATTATGTTCAAGCATGGAGCTCCTATTTAGAAAAATATATAAATATGCTAGAAAGAGTGCACCGCAAAGCCACTAAACTCATCAGTGGACTAGGTGACTTCAAGTATTTAGAAAGACTTATGGCATTAAATATGTACCCACTCTAGTATAGGAGATTAAGGGGTGACATGATTGAAAGGCATAAAATGACTAAAGGGCTAGATGATGTTAATATGAATGATGCCCATCTTTTTATATCATCACATAGCGGTCATCAATTTAGGTTAGACAAATAAAGGTGTTGAACAGTAAAAGCGACAACAGGTCTTCAGTCAAACGACTGTTGATCAGTGGAATATTCTGCCTGCTGATGTCGTCGGGAGCCTCTCATTGAATAGATTTAAAACATGGTGAACAACTTATTTAGGTTGCAAAATCTTGTTTCTAGGTTCTAAGTAGTAGTGCATGTGCTGAAATTTCTGCTAATTGGGTGTGTACTGTGAAGGCCCATTTACGCAGGTACGGATGTGTCGGAAAATTGTTCGTGGGGCACTCAAGTCGCGTTGGGGCCATGTGAATAGAGCTGGATAGGTAGGGTAGAAGAACATTGATGAGTGTGAGGGATGTTGGTCCCTGTATTATTGTTGGAACTTGGACCCTTATGCTTTAGATCATGTTGATAAATTGAGTTGTATGTTAGATGTATAATGTATATTATGTTATTAGTATTACATTATAATATATAGGGTACCTGTATAGCATAATGAACCTGGGGGGATTTAGCACCGACCCTCGGCTATGTGATGCTGATGATGTTGGCTATGGCAGCGCAATGGGACATGAACGGAGGAGTTTGGAAATATTGATGAGTGTGTTATGCAATTTCAGGTGAATGGTGCTAGATAGGCTGGGATATATAGCTCCCTTTGAACTTGAGATAGTGAATTGATTGGGGTGTGAGCATGCACTTTTAAAGTCATAAAGTCATAAAGTGTTAAGGCTTAATAAGGGCCACAAGGGCCCATCTGGGTCAAGCCTGTCTAGAAGATATTAGAAAGTACATGTTCACACCTATCAATTCCAAACCCATGCAATCCCTCCACCTGTGCCACCACAGCCAATCTCATCAGTATGACATCACAAAGGAAGTTGCCAAATCCACTGCTAGGTACACCCCATATAGTACAACATAATACTAGCATAATGTTATACCCTATATAGCTAGTGAAAATACTCAATATCCCATGCATCACAAGTTAGAATTCAAAAACAACATTTTCCTGTCTAAAAAAATTATCCACCCTACATTTAAAGACATTCAATGAGGGACTCCCCACTGCATCAGCAGGCAGCCTATTCCATTGGTCAACAACCCTTTGACTGAAGACCTGTTGTCGTTTAACTGTCCTGCACCTCATTTTGTCTAACCTGAATTGATGACCCCTATGGGATACTCTAAACTGCAGAGCATCATTCAAATTGACCTGATCTAGCCCTCTAACAATTTTGTACATTTCAATCATGTCTCCCCTTAATCTCCTATACTTGAGTGAGTACATATCTAATGCATTAAGCCTTTCTCCATATTCTAAGTTACTTAATCCACTGACGAGTCTAGTGGCTTTGCGCTGGACTCTTTCTAACATATCTATATCCTTTTCTAGGTAGGGGCTCCATGCTTGTACAGAGTACTCCAAGTGGGGCCGCACATATGCTAAGTACAGCTTTTTCATGACTTCCCTGCTCTTATATTTCACACTTCTATTAATGAGTCCCAGCATTCTGAGTGCCCTATTTCTAGCTGAGATACATTGCTTTTCTGCTTTAAGGTCTTTTGAGACCAACACACCTAAGTCCCTTTCCTCTTCAATAACATCCAGTTCCCTCCCTCCCATTTTATAACTGAATGTCTCGCCTGCAGACCCTATATGCATAACCTTACACTTATCATAGTTGAAAGTCATCTGCCATTGATCAGCCCACTCTTTTAGGTCGTCCAAATCTAGTTGAATATTACTAGATTGATCTCTGCTGTTAGCCACTCCTACCAGCTTGATGTCATCAGCAAATTTGAACACTCTATTCCTCAGCCCTACTTCAATGTTGTTCACAAAGATGATAAAGAGGAGGGGCCCTAGAACAGAGCCCTGTGGCACTCCACTCAGAACATCTTTCCAACCAGATTTACATCCATTCAATACTACCCTTTGTTTCCTTCCCTGCAACCATGCTTCAATCCAATGTAGAACTTTTCCTACAATCCCATGTTGTTGTAATTGATGAATTAACCTTCCATGTGGAACTTTATCAAAAGCTTTGCTAAAGTCCAAGTACACAACATCCATCCTGCTTTCATTGTCTACTTCTTTGGTAACATACTCAATGAACTCCAATAGGTTAGTTAAACAAGACCTTTGAGATCGAAATCCATGTTGAGTATCCCTTAAAAGGTTGTGCCTATCAAGATGAATCTGAACATTCTGTTTAACCAGCTTTTCTAGTACTTTGCAAACTAATGAGGTCAAACTGACTGGCCTGTAGTTTCCTACACTCTTCCTATTTCCCTTTTTGAAAATTGGTACTACACTTGCATTTCTCCAATCTTCAGGTACTTCTGAATACTCCATAGATCGCCTGAAAATGATACCTAGGGGAGTTGCTAAAGCTTTAGCACACTCTACTAAGATCCTAGCATATATTTCATCTGGTCCGGAAGCTTTATTAGGTTTTATATTCTGCAACTGCTTCTCTACGGCTTCTGTAGTTATTGTAAGATCCTCCAGCATATCACCTGCCATGTCATGGCCTACAGATGTTCCTATTGTACCAGAATTATCTTTAGTGAAGACTGATGAGAATTGCTTGCTTAGGGATTCCACAATGTCGCAATCATCAACCACTATTTCCCCATCTACCTCCAGTGGTCCTACACTACACTTTTTAGCCTTAAATTTATAGAAGCTAAAGAATCTCTTAGCATTACCTGCTGAACATTCTCGAGCAAAGTTGATTTCAGCAAGTCTTTTAGATGCTCTAACACACCTCCTAACTTTATTTCTAGCTATTCTATATGATTCTAGGTTTAACCCAGAGTTAGTATCTTTTAGTTTCTTGAATGCTTGTTTCTTTGAGTCCAGTAGTTGCTTAACTTCCCTAGTCAGCCACGAAGGGTGCTTAACCCTGTTTGATCTAATTTGCCTACTGGGAATGAACCTATCCTGACCCTGAAATAGCTTATCTTTTATCATTGTCCACATTTCATAAGCATCTAAGCCATTCAATATGACTTCCCAATTAATTTCACTTAGGAAGCTCCTGAACTCACTGTAATTCCCTTTTGTAAAATTCGGAATCAATGTTCTGTTGGTTGCTACCCTTCCAACATATAATGAGAAGCGTATAATGTTGTGATCACTATTACCAAAGGTCTCTCCTACGTTAACATTTTGCACAAAATTTTCCTCATTAGTAAGCACTAGATCTAATATTTTATTTTCCCTTGTAGGCTCGTGTATCATTTGAAAGAAGAAATTGTCCTCAAAACAAGCCATGAAACATCTTTCTGATTTGCTTACACCTATTGTTTTGTTTCCCAATCCTGCTATGTTGAAATCCCCCAACAAAATAGTTCTCTCCTGTACTCTCCTACTTATCTCTTCCTGCATCAGCCTGTCAGTGTTTTCATTCTGGTCTGGAGGTCTATAGAATGCCCCAATCCTAAATTTTGTTCCATTCTTCAGAATTATATCTAACCACAAAGATTCTACTCCTGCACTATGTACTCCATCCTCTATGGAATGACATTTCATTACTTGCCTAACATACAAGAGAATGCCACCTCCTATCCTTGCCTCTCTTTGATAGGCATGCATGTTGTAGCCTGTCAATTCAAATTCTTGCAAGTTGTCTCCAAACATGCTTTCGTTAACCCATGCTTCTGTTATGCACACCAAATCTAGCTGTTCAGACAACATATATGCATGCAGTTCCCCAATTTTGTTCCTAACACTTCTGGCATTGACATAAAAACATGATAAATTATTCCTTCCATTGCTTGCTATGCTTCTCTCTTTATCAGCTACATCCCCCCATGTCCTGCCTAGTTTCCCTGTTTCCTGTTGAGAGCCTCCTCATACCTATTGCTGAGCAATTCCACTCCTCTCTTGCTCAGATGTAATCCATCTAAAGCAAACATCTCCGTCCTCCCCCAAAACTCCCCCACAAATCCAAGAACTGCACCCCAAGCTCCTTACAAATGTTGGCCACCCTGGTATTGAGCCCAATGGCCCTCGAATACCACTCCATGCTTGCATGGACCATAGGGAGGATGGATGTCACCACTCCTCTTTTCCTACTTCCTGCTAAACTACCTATCAAAGCCCTATAGGCTTTCATTGTTTCCTCTGTATTATTTTTTCCTACATCGTTCACTCCAACCTGCACAATTACCGTTGCACCCTCTCCACTTCCCCTCATTACTCCCTCCAGCCTATCCCTAACATCTTTCACCTGCGCTCCCGGGTAGCAAACACGCATCCGTCTGCTGGGGTTCTTGCTACAAAATGTTCGATCCATGTACCGAACCCTGGAATCCCCTATGACTAAAACCTCTCTCTCTCCATCTCTATCTTCAGCCATCTGGTCATCCCCACCTCCGTCCCTCTCATCATTACCTTCCCTCTCCTCCAGTGCCTCAAACCTATTTTTAATTGGGACGCCCATGTCCACCTTCCTTAGCGCCAGTCGGGTGCTATGGCGCCTTGCCACCTTCCAACTGCCACCATCCCGGATCAAGCCATCCGAACTCCCATCAGTCCTCCGCTCGGGCACCCGAGTTGCCTGGCTGGCACCTCCCATGATGGGTCCCGCCACCAAACACTTCAAGCGCTCCACCTCCCCCGTTAACATATCTAACCTCTTACTCAAGTCCCCAATGATTCCCACACACTTACAGTTCCCACAGTCTCCTTCCATTTTTTTTTTCTTTCTACTCTTAGTACTAAGTCTAGTTACTGTAAGCTTGTAAGCCTACAAGTATCTACTGTAATATATCTACAGTAATACAGTAATATAGCCTATAAGTATCTACAATGCACTATAATCCCGTATAATTACACTAGATATGAAGATACCTACTCTAATTTATGTCCACTATTTTAGTCCTAAAATCTATCTTAAACTTACACACCAATTTGACACAAACTTATTCACTACAGAAGCCTACACTATATAATTATACACTCTAGAATTACACACTACAGAGCTCACACCACACAAATATACACCACTGAATCAAACACTGTAGTACCCGTCCACAACACCCAACAATCCTGCAGTTACACTAGGATATGAAGATATACCTAGTGTAATGCTATGCCTACTATCTTAGTCTTAAAATCTATCTTAAACTTAAACACCAAATTGACACAGCCAACACCCTTAGAACTTAACAAAATGGCGCTGGGCAGCCTCCCTGGGTTAATATAGCCTAATTTGCTGGTCAAAAATACTTATTTGATAAAAACTGTTGAAATATACGCTCAGAAGCAACCGCTAAATATCTATACACAATTTATCCCAGTACACCGTCCTTTTCCGCAACACTTAGCTCGTATGTAGTAGCCACACCAAACACGTGTTTCCTCCTCAACGCCTGGCGGCAGAATGAACTTTTCTTCTAGTAACTTTTCTAGATAGGCTTAACCCAGATTGCCCCTGTGGCTCTTATTAAGACTTAACACTTTATGAGCTTCATGGATGTCGACGCGCCCTTAAACTCCGATCCATCACTACACTACTTCGTGCACATATTGCAATACCGCCGTACGTTTAGCAAGTTTTTTTCCCAGAACCGTATGTCTAGACACTGTAGAAAGATCGGTTGGTCGAATGCACATCCCCATCCATCTGCTACGGCGTCTAGCAAATCAATGACACAGAAATCAAGTCTCTAAAATTCGCATTTCGCTTCATAATATATGGGCCTCTGCTTGATGCCGACAGTTCCCGAAATTTGCCGTTTCGTTCTGGGCTCAATCGCTAAGCGCCGTGCTAGTCAATCGCCACATACCAGGACAGCCCGACACGACCGACCGCCACCTCCCGCACGGAACGTGGCGCCATCCGACTGCCGAAGCGGCCGAAACTGCCAGCGGATTAGGTCCGCAGACTGGAGGGGAGATCGGACGGCGATCCCTCTTCCGAGGCATGCCAACGGGCGCTCCGCCGGAAACACAGACCTACACACTTGTCGGCAGTCCTGGTAAAAACAGACGGAACGGCTTTCGTAGTTAAAGGATTAAATGTGACACATGCGAAAGGCACTGAACACGCCAGCGAAATCCGCAGTCACATTCAGCATCCACTCCAACTGGACTTCGCTGAAAACTATCCGTGATGTGGGACAGAAAGCTATGTACGATGTAGGGTGTATGATAAAGTAAAATACCTTCACATTAATCCTAACATAAACAAGGCGAGCCAAGCGCAAAATGCGCCTGCATAGTTGTCAAATCCATTATTAAAGCTATGTGTCTAGCGCAATTCACCTTAACCCTGGGAGGAGAGGAGGCGTCTTTCCGGTCAGATCCTCACACCCCGTCCGGGGGAGTTAGTAACCCCCTCTAAAATTAAAGCTAAGCATCGCACGAGAACGAAAGAGGTTCCATCGGAAAGCGCTCTACGAGTAGGGTCCGGGTCCACCCCAAAAACAATTTACCCCCAAAAGTGACGTCACCAGGGGTATAGATTTTCACGGCTTTTCACGACTTACATTATGTTTTTGGCTCTGAGGAGTTAATTTTGGGGATATATGAAGGGAAAAAATATTTGGAATGAGAAAAGGACAGCGAAATCGATCAGGGCTTTAATTTATTGGCCTTAAAAAAAAATTATCAAAATTTTGACTTTTCAAGTTTTCTTTCACCTTTGTTTTCCAATGGGTAGAGGAGACCGAGAAACGTTGCTAAAAGTCAACTTGCCCTAATAAAAATGCTTACTTTAGCCAGAATCCTCTATTCAAACTGTAATTTGGCAAATATGCAAAATTTATATGTAGTCAAAAACAAACAAAAAAACGAAAAATTCGACTTTTATGTTTTGTTGCATCCTTAAAGATAAACAGACGCTGAAAGTTTCATTAAAATATCTGTATCCGTTAAAGCGTGACGACTGGTTGAACTTTTTTGGAGGTGATCCCACTTGATCTTGACTAGCTCGTTGACCCTAGATGACATGACCTTAAAATTTTGAAACAGCATGCTAAATTGATGTTGGAAAATATATGCCAAATTCGGGCGCGCTGCCGCGCGCCGTTCGTCCACTATCCGCGAAAAACCTAAGGGGGGTTGAAGACCCCCGAGGCGGGACTGGTTAAGCCACCAGTTGTGAATTTGCTGTGCAGAGGTGAAAAGCCTACTACTCGGTGACCAGTGTAGGTGACGGATACCTAACAGACATCCACAGTTACGACAACTTACGGTACTGTAGCATCATTCAGCATGTATTCTATTTACCAGGCGGTTTTGTTTCCGGACATAATCTGATAGCGCGTCACGACTGCGGCGTGAGCACACTTGTGAGCACACCCGTCCCGCACTCACGATCGCGAAGTTGCGGCTGACGTATTCCGCGCGGATTCCGCCCGGTGGAATCCAGTCCGGACGTTCAGTGGCGCGGACGTTCTGCGGCGGTTTCAGGTGTCGAGTCCGCCTCAGTGTTGCGTCGCCGCGATGACCCGCCACTCGCCCATTCTGCCACTGAGCACAACAGCGCCGAAGCGCTTCAGAAGCGCTCTATATCATAGCCAGGCGGCTGGCCTGCCTTTATAGCACCGCTAGGCAGAGACTCCCACCTGAGTGTAGCCGTCCGGCACCCCGACAGAAGTGGCGCGGCCACCTTACTGAACCCACGACGAATGTGTGGGCTAAAGGACTGCCTGCCACCCTGAACTTGACCCTTGTAACTCTGGTCTGTTAGTTCAGAAGACCGTAGTTGAGCCGAACAGTGCATGATTTTGCTACATAGTTGCTTGATAATAGATACTTTAGGTCGACATGGCTCAGCTGAATCTAAAGTTGCCAACTCAGGGTGACATTGCGTGAGACGAAATGTACGACCCTCAATATACCAGGAGGTGCTGGGTTTACTGAACATCAAAAGTAGCGTTAGGGATCATGCTATATTACTCAACGTTTCGGCCAGGGGCCATCATCAGGAGTTCGAAACTTGATGAAACTCACTCCTGATGATGGCCCCTGGCCGAAACGTTGAGTAATATAGCATGATCCCTAACGCTACTTTTGATGTTGAGTAAACCCAGCACCTCCTGGTATATTGAGGGTCGTACATTTCGTCTCACGCAATGTCTAAAACCCAGGAGCATCTAAGAGCCATTCTTCGTTGTATTAAACAACTCAGGATGACTTGTTTCGTAGCCAGATACCGTTTTAAGAAAACGCATGTATGCACTTAGGAAGCAAAGTCAACAGAACTACTGGCCCCAGCCAGTCGGGGGGTCACACAGGACAGATACCTAGGGGGTGAGCTGTTCGGTGGTTTAAACTTGACCTTGACACTCATTAACCTTGACACTCCAAACCAACATTTTCTTAACGCATCACACCAGCCACACCATGTTTGTTAAAATGAAACGCTGCTTGAACGACATGTACTGCAGATGATGGTGCGGTCTCTCGGTTTGTCTGCTTCAGTTCTCAGTCTGGGTTAACATAAAAGGTATTGCGTCAGGATACTGCATTCACAGTCATATCACAATGTATTGCTGCTCTGTATTGCTCGGGGAGGGTACGACTATACAGATTTGTTGACAGACCATGATTCATATGACGTGACATGATGCAATCATATGACGTATGACATGAATACCAAGCATATGACACGGCCAGCTTACCGATGTTTTAAGTCTGCTCATTTGATGTCGCAAGTGTCGAGTGTCACTTCGCATACTCAGAAGTAGCATGGTATTGATAGTTCCCAATAGCCTTGCTGTCCCTTCCTCACAACCGTACTTTACCATGGGTGCTTCAAGCATACCTCTGCACAAACCCGAAATTAAATTATTTGGAAAATACTCGCCAATGCCCCAGATTGCAGATTACACATCCCATGTTTTTTCCATAAATTTAATTCAATTGAAAAAAAATTTTAAAGCAAAGGAGAGTTTGTTTCTCTGAAATCCAACTTTCTCCGTCCATAAGTTTCGAAGGGTTTCGAAGAACGAACTCATTGATTCCAGCAATTTCACGATCCAGTTTCTTTCCAACGACGAAGAACTGGAAAACCACCAACCTGCATGCGAGCATGCAAGAAAATCACTCCCCTCCTCAGCGCAAATGAGATGCAGCAGTAGATGAAGAAGAGGTCAGCAATGTGTGATCTTCTATCGGCGGTGATCATTGACTTTCCGATTCGTTGACTCTCAGGTCAAATAGGGTTGCCAGTCCTACACGCCGATCGGCCGTGTGCAGGAAGTGGCGATACGTGGGACTCGAACCCACGACCTTTCTGCTTGGAGGCGCGCACCTCGCCCCTGGGCTACTCCCCGTGATCTTCCATCGGAAAACGAAACAAACTATCCATACGAAAAACGGTCGTCGATAAACAAAGGTTGTTTATCTCGAACTTCAACGCGGCAAGGAAGCTAGCTTGAGACGCGCCACGCCGACATGAGTCGTAGTGATTTCCGGATGTGAGTACCATTGGCGTCGCAAATAGCTTGGCCGTCAGGTTGTTGGCCACCTATGTCACAATGGCATCGGAAATAGCTTTGTAGTCAGGCGCTGAACGTCCTGGAACCCGAATATCCTACATAGGAATACACCTTCATTCTGAAGTCTGTTCCAACACACCTTCATGCTGAAGTCGCGTTTTGGTGGGAGGCAAACCTGGACTCTCGACCTCCATCCAAGAGACGTCTATGTCAGACGTACACTGACTTCGGCTCCGCCACAGGCTGTTCAACAAGTACCCCGAGACGCGCGCCAGATTCGCTCGCCTGAAAATGAGCTCGCCGGAGATGATGCGCGATTCGGCGCGCGTACGGGCGCACGGCGCCCGCGTCGTCGCCTCGCTCGGCTGCATCATCAGCCAGCTGGAGGACATGGAGCTGGTCGACGAGACCATCTTCCTGCTGGGAGACAGCCACAACAAGCAGGGCGCCCTCCGCGGCGACATGCAGGTGAGGTCACGTTTCGCTGCACGTCCGGCCCGGGCGGCTGGGGTGTTTGGCGGTCGCGTGACCGGTGACCGGGTGGAGCTGGTGAGAGATGGTGAGAGATGGTGAGAGGCGGTGAGAGATGGTGAAAGATAGTGAGATACGCGTGTCGGGCTGTGCAGCACAGTGACCGCATAAAGCCGGCTTAATTGGGTGTAGCGCGTGTCATTCGAGAGGTGAAGGGATTTTCTGGTTTTATTTATAGGCATAGTAAAATGTAATCACGCCATGAACCAATTGATCAGTAGACAAAGAAATCAACCATGCCACACCATTGCTTCAATACGCCTAGAAATAAAGTTGTATATACAGCAACCAAAATCAAAGCTGCATTTGCTACTCTGAAGTCGCTGCTGGGGGAAGACGGGGCAATATGGATGAACAATTAACACTTCTCAATCATGCCTCACTGTTGCCAGCGAAACAGCCATGCTGGTCTGGCTAGCAAGCAAAAGGTCCAAGCAACACCGAGGTTCAATGACCGTCAGCCTCCACTGTCCACTTCCCACTGTCCACTGTCCACTGTCCACTGTCCACTGTCCACTGTCCACTGTCCACTGTCCACTGTCCACTGTCCACTGTCCACAGGTTGCAGACCGGAGGTTTAACGTGCCGCCAATGCACCGACACGTCCGCTCTGGTAGCTCGTCCCTGGGCTTATTGAACCAGTTCCCAGCTCACCCTCCCAGGGGGATAAATGCGAGCGTGCGAAGCGACTCGAACCCAGGACAGGGGAGACCAGTGCAGGCCCGCGCTCTAACCAGCTGAGCTACCGGGGCGGAACTTCTGGTGATATAGAGAAAATCAAGTGAGCGAATGTACATGCGAACTGTGAACGGCTCGGGTCTATGGTGCGGAGGACAGTTCAGATCATCAGGTGAGTGGGTGAACGGGTGTACAGCACCGATGACGAGGTCGGAGGACGGCACACTAGTTCCCAGATTTGCCTTGTTACAAATGTACTTCGATCGACAGCAACGGTCCATGTCAACGCATAACGTCCAACGGACGTTGCGCGTTGACCAGCTGGCGAAAAGATATGACATCCTTTTGCCGGCTGGTCCGAGAAGTCGAGGAATGGACCCACCCATTCCGTCATGTATCCCAACACAATCCTGTTCCAAAACATTTATAGAAGGGCATGGGAATTTGAACACATCTTGTTAGTTTTGGGCATGATCCAGTCTTAACCCTTTGAGAGGTTTTTAGGTGGGAGCATAGCATCACTGGCCCCCATCGCCACCACGTGATGAGAAGCGCTTCACGCATCACCTTCTCTATGCATGGTGTTGGAAGCACGACGATATATTGTTATTATGGGTAGTAATTTAACCGAATCTTATCCAAAGGTTTCTGTAGATATAGATGTCACGAGTCCTTATAATGTTCACAAAGTGTTCTGGGACCTTTTCAGGTTGGCTAAGGTTCGGAACAAACGCATGAATGAAATTGACGCTAATTCAACGTAGCGTTCCCGCGCGAAATATTTCAGACTGAAAAATTACCTCTTGGGGATAGCGCAGCGACCACCTACATTTGACAGAGGTATCTCGCCTCGTTTCAGAAGATTTCAACGGTTATACTGGAGTACTTGCAAGAAGTACTCAGCGACGCGATGACGCCAACCGCCGCCGCCGCCTACGGCAAACTTATGAACGTGTTCGTCAAGAAGATTAGCGTTCATCTGGACTCCTAGAGCGACGGGCGGCCCTGTGTCGTTCTGCCGCATCACACGAGTTACCGCAGACACTGCCTCAGGCGGTGCTGATCACGTGGTTCCTCTGCCCTTGACCTGACCTGGGTCAGCTGCTCCGGCGCTCCGGTGGGGAGAAGCGAACAGCGGCGAACACACCCACGTCAGAGGCGCCGCTCTGATACCCACCCGCCGTGTACAACCCGCCACCGCACCCGACCACACCTGGACACATCCTCTAATCTGAGCGAGACATTCTGAACGGTGCATGTCTGGATGGTCGCTCCCGTGGGTCCAACGTGCCAGACACACTGCGAAGAACGCCGTGGTTCGCTGAGGCCTCATCCACTCATCGCGGCGCCAGAATCGTCGCACATCGTACAAGGCGATGGTTCCCCACAAGGAACGAGCTTAGCTCCATCGCTCTTGTGGTGTTAGGAAGCTGCACGAAGTGTTGTCGCACTAGCTGTTGTTGACGTCATTACCCGCAAGCAACCGTCATCAATAAACGCGCGCACGAGACTGCGTCAATTTTGGTTCGACTGTTCATCCAAGGTTTGATTTAAAATCACGAGAAATACGTCATCACCAGACATGTTCAAGGCCGTTCGATTATTTGCATGTCATGCCCGTGCGGATGGCGAAACCTTTATTACGACAATTATGCTACATGCCAGCAATTGGTACCGCAATTTATTTATCAGAGCTCCCTGGAATGCTGAGCCTTCCTACGCTAAGATTAGCAGCACAACTGCGAGGAAGGCGGACAGCATTACAACACGCTCATAATTCAGCTCGTAAGCATTTATTATGATGTGAGACTTGTTACCTGTTTGATACAGTCTAATTCACCCGTTCGCAGCTCGTTGTTTAAGCAAATATTGTTGTCAGACCCGTATCCAGGAATTTTCCAATTGTGGCGGCGTTAGGCGTCATGGGCGGACATAATACCGGTGGCGCCGCTCTGGTGGTAGGTTTGTGAAGGAACACCACCGGAGTGGGCTTGCTATGATTAATGCTATACTCTAGTTTCTAGGAGAAGTGCGAGTAATTTCCAATGGTTATATTTGACAACACTCAAATAAGCTCTCTTATGATGTGTAGTTCCTTTTATTATAAAATTATCTTACCGTCACTGCCCTTAACACGCGCCCGGGAGGGGTAGGGAAAGCCGCCCACCCCTCCTGTTTTTCGTAGATAACTCCAGATTTTACTGGCCGATATACGCCATTGTTTGTATACCTGCTTAGAAATGAACGGCACGTTGCTTAAAGTAGGAAAAACGAAAATATACCAAAAAGTTTTTGAGTTAGGGGTCGGTAAAGTCAAAAAAATTATCAGCGCCAGACCACAAATATCGGCGCTGGTGCGCTTCCCGTATATTGGCAAAAAGGAAGTGTTCATGGCAACACTAGCGACTTGTTTGATGTATATTGTTATGCTACGTTGTTTCAAAGTCATGTCAGGTCACCGAGGTCAAGTCAGGTCAAGTTCATAACAGGCTAACACACGCCCTGGAGGGGTGGACGGCGAAATCCGCCCATCCCTCCTATTTTTCTTACACAACTCCATATTATACCTGCCGATACACGCCATTTTGTCGTACCTGCTTAGGAATGACCGATGCATTGTTTAAAACAATAAAAGTGAAAATCGGCAGGACTGTTTTTAAGTTATGGGTCGTTAATAAAAAAATTAAGCGCAGCGCCAGAACACAAAAATCGGCGCTGATGAGCTTCCCGTATATTGGCAAAAGGGAAATGTTCTTGACAACACTAGCGACTTGTTTGATGCTTATTGTTATGCTATATAACTTAAAAGTCATGCTAGGTCGCCGAGGTCATCATGACAGGCTAATGGAACCAAACTTGGTAAACATGATTGTTGTCATAAATGGAAATAACTGTCATGCGATTGATGTCACTTTGCATGTTTCTCCCTACACATCCGGAAATTTACTGTTTGCCATTGTGTGCCTAAGCGTTTCTATACTTTATTTAAGCATTTCACTCCTTTTTTTGCGAAGCCAATTATGCCGAGCCGCCCAACGGAGCAGTCAGGTGAGCAGCCCGGTTCTGGTAACTGGAGCAGGTAATGACCTGATAAAGTGCCCCTATATAGGTTACCTGAGGTCAAATGTCGGATCTGGCATATGTATTGCATCATTAGTAGTGTCCAAAACATTATTAATGCCAATTTTGGAGCATTTAAGCACCATCAGAGCGATCCATAATAATGACAAGCCAAATCACGCAAAACCAGAAAATGTTGCCATTTTGACCTCATTTGGCAGTGAAGATATGGACCTAAGGTCACGAAATTTGCACACAATTGAGTTAACCATCGTGCCCATCTACCCTACGAATTTCGTTGCTCTAGTCTTAATAGGAGCCGAGATCTTAGGGGGGCGAAATCCGCCCCCACCCTCCAGTGCGCGTAATTTTCAGAGGCCCTCCAGGGCGCGTGTTAAAGTGAAATATAGGCACTTGGCCACACTACATCTTGTAATGCAACGTGTCATACATCTTCTGTGGGATGTGCTGACAATTTCCGGTGTTCTTAACCAAACGAAAATCGAACTTGCTACATTTTGATATCATCTTGAATAACTTCCATGAAGGGTTTAACCGTATAATTTTTTTTTCTCGCTCAATTTCAGGATTTGTCTCAAGACATCATATTTTATTACTTTAAATTGTATATCAGATGTTCTACACTAGCGAATTACTTTCCAATGATCTAAAAACTAGCACAAAATCAGCTGCGTTCTGATGGGATACTCGACTACTCTGATAGATATCTAACCTGGTCATTTAATCACCTACTGACGTGAAGCTTTCCGGAAGGTTCTGGCATAGCTCGATGTACGTCAAACGCCGACAGTTCCTGTGCACAGAGGATCTGTAGGGCCGCCGAGCGGCGGAACGACAAAACCAAAGTTCCAGTCTTGAACAATACTAGCTGACATCGGCTCTGCCGCGCTAAAATGGTGTTGGAGAAATTCACGGTAGTAGATGCATTCCTTCCATTGAACTCCCAAATGCGTAATATCCTTAAACAATATCGAGAAAACCTGTCTGTCTTAACTCCAATAATGGTGGAAATCACGACAGGCAGATCGTCTTCCGTTTCAAATAGGAGAATATGCCTTGCAACTTTGGCGTTGTGGGCCCATTGACGTTTAAGAAGTGGTTCGGCGCCCCGCCATATTATGAATGATTGACAGTCGGCGACTGGTCGCGAGCCGCGGGCGCCGCCGCCAGCGACCTTACTCTTCGCGCATACACTAGTGGGCATCCGGGCGCGCTTGTTGCTGGCGCATATTTCAGAGTTCTTTAATGGCATGAAGAACCCACCTGCTTTCTTTATTTACTGGAGGTCCCTGCGATGTCCGCATTAACATTACGTCTGACTCCTAACGGATATATTATTGCAGCTTACCTCGCTCCATCAAATTGAAAACCCTGCACCACATTCCTGGATTTCAGCACGTATCACAATTCGTTATAATGAACTTGCGTGTCAGGCTGCAAGGCATATGGCACATCAATCATGTCGCGTGCTTGCCCATCCTGCCAGTAACTATTACCCAGCTATCTGTCCTTTCGTTTCAGGGAGCGACAGAGCAGATAGGATATTGTGGAACTAAGCAAATTGAAGCTAATCAAACTATGTTTAGCGTTGTAGTCCTCGCCATTTGTCAGTCTAGCAGGGACGAAGTAGTGCTTAGTTGTCTTAAATCGGGCACACACAAGCTAAACAGAGTTTGTGGGGCAGAAGCATCAGCCTACGTGAGGTGTTATGCTGCGCTTACAGTGCGCCATATGTTTGTAGTATGTCCATGGTACACCAAAGAGCGCAGGCGTCATTTCGAACACCATGCGAACACTCCTAAAGCTGGTGAATTTACTCGGCGATGATACTCGATCCGTCCATAATCGAGCTGCTTGCTTGCTTCCTTGCTCTTTGCTTCCTTGAAGAGACCGGATTTCAAATAACCTTGGAACCTGGGTAGCCTATTACTTGCTTCTTCTGATGCCTGCTTTTCATACGTGTTAATATGACATGTTCGAATTAAGTTTGCGATGGATGAAATACGACCCGGATATTATCTTGAGTATATCCTAAACGGTTAAAGCCATCATTTGGAAGCTTGGTGTGCCTTTCGGGCACCCGATTTTTGTATTTCTCTTACAAATTGTGTTCTAGGTCCTAAAATAGCCGAGCTGGGGCGAGCCAAGCGAGGTCCCGACCTCGTCAGCAAGACCTTATACGTACATCGAAACATTTTTATTAAGCAAACCGCGCAGGATAAAGCTAAAAGTGGGGTTGTGGTGTTATTGCTATTATTGGGCTTTCGGGGCGCGTCAACTGCATTGGTTATACAGCGCCCACATAAAGCCAAGGTGAAATATGGATATATGCGCAAGTGATCGAAAAGCAAAGTATAATATGACCTGAATTACGTCCCTTGCCCAAATACAGGATTAATTAAGAAGAATGTTTCTTTACACGTGACTTTACTTTGTTGTTAATCAGTGTATTTGAATACTTGGAATAGGGGAGACCGGGTCTAATTGATGGATTTTTTTAGGAATAGAAAGTAACCTGGAGAGGTAACGAGGAAATAGCTGCGTCTACGCCAAGCCTAAGGTTTTTTATATCATCTGCGATGTTTTTTTCGTCGCATCCTCTGGGCTTTCCACCAGGGAGCTAAACATTGCACAACTACCGGTTTATCAAACTCAGCTATACGGGTAAGTTGTTACTGACAATGGGATCAGTTGATGAAATGTAAGTTAATTAAACATTTTTGGGGTGGCATTACTTCACTCCATCTGAAAGGTCCATAGGTCACGTTTACAGCAATAATACTGGTTTAAGTACTGGCTGATCATAGTCCATGGCTAATGTCACGTATGGAAGGCGCAAACGTTCTTTCTGTAGTTGCACTTTTTCCTTCGTCCCGTGATTTACTTCTGATGGGAAATTTCCGTAAAATATTGAATAAGCTCGTCTTGAAACAGTTTTAGGTAACACCATAATTGCCTACAAATAGACAATCATGTGGTTATTTTCATTCATTGTCAGACCAGAGAATATCAATACATGCTGATGTTGAAACAGGCTGACTAAGTTGATGCAGGCTGTATCAATTTACCACACAGGTTTTCTGGTACAGATTGCAGCATGTGATAGAACATTGCGAGCACGGTGTAACGGCATGCGATCAAGGCATTTCGCCGCTGCAAAGCTAGGGGAATATGGTAATGACACCATACACCTAAAACGTTAGCAAGTGGATGATAAATGAGAAATCACAGACGAAGTAAATACATTAAAATTTTACTGTCATTCCACGAACATGCCACATCATCACCATTCCGCAGCCGCATGTCGAAAGGACTTGCGCTTGTTTTTGCTGCGAGAAGAGGGTGCTAGAAGCAGCATGTGTGGTAGACATGGAAACCGTGTTCATGCTTTTGGAGCAGACGCTGCCGTATCAATAATCCTGTATATCATCCAAACCCGGTCTCCCCTATATGTATTGGTAATTAGTGGCGTTTCCAATGGAGACAAAGGGAATGATGTCTTCCCTGAAGAACCTCGCCGCAATTATAGACAATTGCACCGGGCCCCAACAAAATCCGTCGGGGCTTCAAAGAACTCGTGTCGGAACCCGAACTAAGTACAGCGATGCCTCGAAAACTTGTGGCGGGCCCAGAAAAATCGCGCCGTGGTCTTAAAACCTGACCGAGGACATCCAAAAAGCGTGCTGGGTCCAAAAATTTCCGCCAGCTGCAGCTGCCACAGGTCCCAGCCGCCAGATAACACAGGAGTTCCAGACTGCCAGCTGCAGCTGCCACAGGTCCCAGCCGCCAGATGACACAGGTGGCTGCCAGACTGCAGCTGCCAGGTCCCTGCCGCCAGATACACAGGGGTGCTGCCAGCTGCAGCTGCCAGATAACACAGGTGCTCCAGACTGCCAGCTGCAGCTGCCACGGGTGCCAGCTGCAGCTGCTCCAGACTGCTAGCCGCCAGATGTCGCGTTCTGGCTGCCCGGCAGTCGGCCGCCGGCGACGAGGAGCCAAGCATGACAAAGTGACCGATTCGTCTCCGACGACTCGACGGCGCCACGTTGGCGATGGTGGCAAGGATTGTCGCCAAGGACAACCTGATCAGGCCCACGGCCGACTACATTAGACTTCATGATGAGAGTGCACAACACGACCGACTTCAGTCGACACGTGTGACGTTCTCAATGGAGGCCCGACACGTGTGACATCATCAAGGGAGACCCGACACGTGTGACGTCCTCGGGGGAGGCCAGACACGTGTGACGTCCTCGTGAGAAGCCTGACGCGTGTGACGTCCTCGGGGGAGCCCAGACACGTGTGACGTCCTCGTGAGAAGCCTGACGCGTGTGACGTTCTCGAGGGAGGCCCGACACATGTGACATCCTCGAAGGAGGTTCGACACGTTTTACTTTTGTTTGATTGCGTTTATGCGTTTGCCCATAAACGCGTCCCCTAGCCGCGTGATGCTCAAACCCCGCATGACCTGCGAGTCTTGATCATTCTCTTCTCCACGGTCGTGCGAGTTACTGTTCCTGGAGCCGAGGTCGGATCGGTCACTACCTCTTCGGACGCCACCACCAGTGCCTCTGAGCTCATCCTCTTCCCACAGATTGCTGCTTCTCGTGCTTCTTTACATTACCAGCTTGCTGTGCACGCCAATGCATGCGCCATACTACACTATCCAATGCTGCACAGTGCAAGGCACTGTGCAGCATTGGATAGCATCAAAGCATGATTGCGCAGCCAGGCACTGAGTTCCAGCCCATTGTGCATTCCCTTTCACAGGTTTCCCGGCCCCATTATACGGTCCCATTTCCAGGTTAGTTAGTTAGTTATTAGGGTTTTAGGGCGCATCGACCTATTTTTAGGTGCCGCTCTCAGGTTCTGTACTCAGATCTCGTTCTGCGCTCTCGTTCTCGGGTTCCGTTCTCCGGCCCGGTTTACTGATGCAGCTAATTTGCGTGGTCACGTCCTCCAATACAGCTTCCTGTGGTGCGCTGTCAATATTTGTTGCTTGCTGTAGCACCTCAGTCTGTAGAGCAGATTCTGCCTATTTATATACGCTTGATAGCAACATTCTGCCACTGCAAAATGCCTGAAGAGATAGTGATTGTACTACCAAATTATCAACCACTTATGCTTCGCAACTGGCTCGGCGAATTATGGATGCACTTGCGAGCTGTTTGTACAGCGGAAAATGCATTGCTTTGATGGTTGAGGAAAGCTGATTTGTGCCGACTGCGTTTTCTGAAGAAAAAATATAACCGTGCAGTGTTGGCCGCAAATAAATGAGCAATCCATATGCAGCTCTTCACTGCCAATCTCGCAACGGTCTGGCAACAACCAAGGAGTAATCAGGGCAGTGCTACAAAACCGTGGCGGTCTCACATGCGGTCACAATCACGTCTCACACTCCACCGTGTGGACTACCCAGCTCTACGCTTGCTGCGCGAAATCTGCTCGGTGCATAAACTAAACGTAGGCATCAAATCATTCAAATCATTGTCTCGTCTAACTGCCGATAGTTGTCCCCAATTGCGAACAATGGCCAATAACAGCAATCGCCACCCATTGACCTCATATAAGAGTCATGTACCACGTGCAAATGAAAATAATGGAACTCACGCGATATTCCGTTGAATTCGTTACATTTCATGTGTAATACAGCTTGTGGAGTTTCATGTCGCTGTGATCCATGTTTGCCGAGTTATCGCCATAACAGTGAGCGCCTACATGGTACAGGTGCATTTCGAGAGCGTTTGCCTCCTTTGTCCTCCTTTCCCTATGTATTATCCAGGGCATACGCCGCTAACAGCTTCAAGGCTCCAGAGCACGGCCGTGAATATCTTAATCGAGTTGAAACGTAACTGGCTTCGATTTCGTCTCATCCAAGTTGTGTGCAAAAATAAATTGATATTGAATCTGTGGTTTCTGAGTGTGTTGACAGACCGGCTGGATGACGAGTACACCTACGTCTTACAAAATGCCGTGTCCAATGCATATTCCTATGTCGGGCAACCAACTGGAAATACACTGGAGCACCCTGCGTCACATTCCCCACAGCCTAAGCGACAGAGCAAATAGGGCAGGTCAACGAGAAGTACGGAAGGAGGCCAGGATCTGGCCGGTCGAAACCGTCCACAGTGTACTGGTGTCGCTAGTCGAGGGTCAGAGCTTCACGCATGCCCACAGCTAGCCGAAACCGTTAGGGGAGGGGTGCAACCTCCTTCTGACCCGATTATATCTAGTGCACACTACATACTCGTCAGCGTCAAGCAACAGAGTAATCGGGGCGCATAGCTTGCTAGGAGCCCGTGCCCACAGTGCCCCCGGCCTGGCTCTGGGTTTGGCTTCACCCCACCCACTGTGACTCAAATATCAGCGTGACAGACCCGAATACCGACTGGGGACAAACAGTACCGCAGAATTATGCTTACAGCTGACTGCACGGTGTCAGAGGACGGTGTCAGAGGTAACCATACGCAGCTGAAACACATCCACCTCGGCCGGCCGACAGCACATGATCACCGAAAAAGCATATCGCCACGGAAGCCCCGCATATCGCCACAGAAGCCCCACATATCGCCACAGAAGCCCCGCATATCGCCACAGAAGCCCCGCATATCGCCACAGAAGCCCCGCATGTCGCCACAGAAGCTCCGCATATCGCCACGGAAGCCCCGCATATCGCCACAGAAGCCCCCATATCGCCACAGAAGCCCCGCATATCGCCACAGAAGCCCCGCATATCGCCACAGAAGCCCCGCATGTCGCCACAGAAGCCCCGCATATCGCCACAGAAGCCCCGCATATCGCCACAGAAG
Organism: Imbricaverruca yamaguchii; assembly: GCA_034440575.1. Lineage (NCBI taxonomy): Eukaryota > Metazoa > Arthropoda > Thecostraca > Neoverrucidae > Imbricaverruca > Imbricaverruca yamaguchii. Next base: position 1,648,576 of record JAOTOL010001556.1, read on the forward strand.
CCCCGCATATCGCCACAGAAGCCCCGCATATCGCCACAGAAGCCCCGCATATCGCCACAGAAGCCCCGCATGTCGCCACAGAAGCCCCGCATGTCGCCACAGAAGCCCCGCATGTCGCCACAGAAGCCCCGCATATCGCCACAGAAGCCCCGCATGTCGCCACAGAAGCCCCGCATATCGCCACAGAAGCCCCGCATATCACCACAGAAGCCCCGCATATCGCCACAGAAGCCCCGCATATCGCCACAGAAGTGATCACTGTGGCGTGTACGCTAACGACGCGCTCGTTATATTCTTGTTTTGTCGCACACGGTTGAGGCTTCAAGCGGCGCAAGGTCCCGCAAGGTTACCAATTGTACTTCGCATCATTCATTCCCATCACGCACGCTTCATACAGGGCGCTGCGTAAACACACACACACACACACACACACACACACACACACACACACACACACACACACCAGCCTCACCCCCGCACAGAGCCGACTGACAACTCTGAGGCGTTTCGGGTACTGGTCGTATCCAATATCCAACAGTTGAGCTGCATGTCCATGCGGAGATAAGGACCAGCCGATCACACACTGAGGACTAGCTGATCACACACTGAGGACTAGCTGATCACACACTGAGGACTAGCTGATCACACACCGAGGACTAGCTGATCACACACCGAGGACTAGCTGATCACACACTGAGGACCAGCTGATCACACACTGAGGACCAGCTGACCACACAACGCGCGACACAGGAAGCGACAGGTCATCCAGTGGTGACCTACGTCCGCTACTCAGCCGTTGTTCTTTTCAGGCCACGCCCTTACTTTCATGTGGTGCTGAGCCCTCGCTTTCCTCCGAAGCTTCATGCTTCCACCAGAAGAGCTTGCACCTGAGTACTAGCAATTCGAACTCTATGTGATGAAGCGATCCCAGACTGCTGCAACTTTGATCAACTAGGCAAGAGAGTTCTTCCACAAAATTTGGTGCTCCGCGCTAAATGCGTTTTCAGGCCATTTTCAGAACTCTACTCCAAATCTACGAACCAAGTGAGCTGGGACACGCTGCCAACGCGCATACATAAATATGCTCTATGTGCCAATACTTCGGCAAATATCAGTGTCTGATCCAGAAAGTCGGAGAGCTTGCAACCACCGACTTTGTCATAAATGGCTCAATGAAGAGAGCAACATATGAAAATATCCACATCATCAGAACATCTTGCGTTCGAGCGGTGGTTAGAGAGGTGCCATTCCCAAAAGTGCGCCATATTTCTTCGCAAGCTTGCGAGGGGCATGTTTGTGTGGATATTTTACACAGATTCCATTGAACCCAATTCCACCCATGATATCCATAAAAATGTTAGAATTATTCACAAGTTTGCATGAGCATGCCAGAAAGTAAATAAATGTCACAAGTAAATGAGCATGGCAGGAAGTATCCTACAAATTATTTCAAATTCGAGAAACTTGCAGGGGAACATTCGGAACCTAGAAAGTGCAAATGTACAGGTTATCGGTTCTTCTCTAAAGTATCCCCTCTTGCTATACTTCGATCACCATGCATAAGTGATCAAATTGTTCCCAACAATTATGCATCACCCACTTCCAACACAAAATGCGTATGGTTCAGTACATGTACGTAGTCCAAGAGGACTGGGCCTGCGTATGGCTGATCAACCAATCCTTTTATATATATATATATATATATATATATATATATATATATATATATATATATATATATATATATATATATATAAAGCGAGTCGATTGATTGCGACTTGTGATAACTCAGGTGACACTGCGGTCTGATCTATCGAACACCGACCTAGTGTCTACCTTTAGCAGGTGAAAATGTGGATTCAGGTAGTTCCAGAAGAAAGGGTTTGAGGCAGCGATATTTAATTGGTATGCCACCATGATGTTATATGGTAATCATGGGTTCTGACTTGAAGAGTAAGTAAAAGAATAAGCGAGTAAGAGTAAGCGAGTAAGCGCTTCGTCATACTTTTTTGTGGCATGCCGAAGGGTTGTACCCGAATATACACCAAAAACAAGTAACTTTCGACTGTTTTTTTTTCTTCGAATCATCGAGGAAAGGCCATCATAGGATATTGATGAAATAATATGTTCCTCGCCAGAACGCTAAATGATTTATATGAAGTCTAAAATGTACTTAAATCAAGACTTGCAAGCTTCCAGCACAGGCCATTGTCAAGAGTCGTAGCATAAGATTGTTCAGCAAGAAACAAACAAATCGTGGGGACTGTTCCGTTCGAAGTACCAACTCCATGGGAACGGACAATCACTACCCACCTTAACGTGGGCACGGCCGAATTCATAGGCATCATATCAGCATGCGACTAAGGCATGCCTAAATATATAATAACACATCACCGCCGGCATTATTAACGCAGGATAAAAACATGAAACATGTCTTGACTATGGATGATAGAAATACATGCATGCATTATGAGGTCTTTTTCTCATCCATAACTGGAACAATGTATTAATTATGGTTCAGCCTTGTACGAGTCATGTGAGGCTCACATTAGCCAAGGTGAGGTCAAGTGCCCACGCCGTCGCGGATGATGGTGGGCCGGTGGAACTCGGCGTACAATGCGCACGCGATCTACGACAGGGCGGTGCGTGAGTGCTTGGCTTCCGTCGACTGATGATCGCAGAGCCCGCCGACCGCCGTTGATTGGGGTAATGCACCGGATGCTGCCGGCTGCAGGGGCGAGACCAATAGCGAAACCGATCGGCCAAGATCAATATCATTGCATGCAGCGAAATTGGCGCTTCGTGTTGGGTGATTGCTTGTGCCAATGGAAGTCCTAGAGAGTTCACCGATCGGGCTCAGACATCGTACCCAGGGTAGGGAATGCAATCAGTAAGTCACGCAGGTGCCACGACTTAAAATGGCCGCATAAGAGAGGTGGGCTGTCACAACAGAAACTGGGACTTCTTTTTCGGTTTTGGATTGCTTCTACGATCTGAAATATCATTCCAACTGAATTTTCCATTGCCTTCGTCAAGCTTCCGCTGTTCAGAGGCGAAATTCAACTCCCTAGCACAGTGTCCTAAAATTACTTCACCATTAACTGTGTGGATGAAGAAAGAAGTTGATTGGAAATAGTGAAAGATTGGAAGAAAATAAAGGATCACCACTGAAGGATTAAAAAATCGGAATGCCTTTCACATCACTCACATGCATTTTACATTTTTTAGCAGTTGTGTGTATAATGACTGCCCACATATGTAGCAAAATGGTAAAAACCTAAGACAAGGATGAAATACACAATTCCATTAACTGTGAATTTCCAGGCCACATGGTCAATTATTTTACACTGCTAGCACAACTTCAGGGAACCTCTGCCGGAGTATAATTATCGTTCCAATAGACCAGCTTGCTCTTTGTAAAACCAACTCAGAGAGTATATTTCAATGGTATTAATATTAAATTTTGATTGCTGTAGATCCACATTCGCACAAAGTTAACAATTATTGGCCAACATCCGTGCATTTTTCCATTCTAAGGAGCACGTCTTCAGCAGTTGGACGCATTCACTATTCAGAACTGCAAATACCAACTAAAACCAAAAACGTATACCAACTAAAACTATTTAAACGCATATTTATGATGCCGCCCGCCAGTTTGCTCAGCGTTCTGGAGAGTAGCGAACAAGATACGTTGTATGATGCCTATATTTCTCGTGAAAACGGGGTAAGCTGAACAAGATGCGGAGTAATTGGTAATCAAGCCAATCTTCGGTCAGGAAGACCTGCGAACAGAGTTCCATGTGACGGAATCGTACCGGGGAAGAAATGCATGCTAATTTAGACGACAGCATCACTATCTTTACCGGAACATTAATATCGCTCCCATGCTTCAGATGACGTGAAACAAGAGGTGCATTCGTCAACATGATCATTGTTCAGAAAAAGATGCAGGGCCATGCATTTTGATAAAGATGATCGTCTCCGTTAGCAACAGTGCAGTCTGCCCTGCCGAGACGGATACGAATAATATACAAGATGTAAACCTCATTCAACTCAGGCTATGGCATGCACCACCAACCTCCGTAGAAGCATTCTCCATCAACACGTCAAGTACGCCAAATCACATCAGGCGACTGTTGGGTCCAGATGCGATCTTTCAGACACAGGTGCGAATTGTCGGGGCCTCGACGCGGGTAGTCGGGCCACTGCTGCAGTTTTCGATGCCCCATTGTATTTATTTGGTGTCCCGACGCGGTTTTGTCGAGCCCAACAGAAATTGTGGGGTCCCAGTGCGACTTGTTTGGTGGTCGGCACGATTATCGGGCTCTGGCACGAGTTTTCGGAGCCCGCTCTAATTATATTGGGACCTCGACGCAAATGTTTTGGGCCCGACGAGAAGTTTGAACCCAGCACAATGTTTGGGGACACCGGCTCGACATCTCTGGCCCTTGCTGGAGTTTTGAAGGCCATCTGTCAGTCGCGAGCCCTGACACGAACTTCTAGGGGTTCCGACTCCAATTGTGGGGCCTGGTATGAGTTTTGAGGCCCCACTACGATTGTTAAATCCCTAGCACGAGCTTTGTTGCCCCGCTGTGTTTATTTCGGGTCCTCGATACCATTTTTTCGGGAGGGGTGTGGGGATCTGACAAGCATCTTTCGGCACTCACCACACCTTTTTTACCCCGGCGTAAATTCCCGGGGCTGGCTGTACTTAGTTGGATCCCGACGAAAATTCTGGTTCCACAGCGCGACTTTGAGCACCAGTTCTAGAGCCCCGCTGTGCACATTTGAGTTACCTGGCGCGAAATCTTTGGACAATTTTGTGGGTTCCAACGCGCTAGCGGGACCAAAACAGCATAGTGGGGGTCGAAAGTAAGTTATTAGGGCTTAAGGGCGCATCGGCTACATTGGTCATGTAGCGCCCATGGGGGGTCGAAAGTTCAACTGGCCCTCCAAAGCACTGTCTTCCAAAAAGCGACAAGGCCTTAAAACATGCGTTGCAGCTCTAAATAAACATATCGAGACCTCTATAAAGAAAGAAACCGGAAGCTCTCATGGCACACAGCCATGGCCCTTGGGCGGTCACATGGCTATGTGACCGCCCAAGGGCCTGAAGAGGAGGCTGAGGCCGCAACAAGCAACACGGTCCCAACACCAGCGAAAAGATCGAACACTAAGCAAACACATGAGGATCTTTGAAAGCATCCAGACACCTAAAAAATATCGCTCGGTACACACAAAAAACAGCAAAACCCTAAAACGAGCAGGGGTTTTGAAAATGCGTTGGGTACCTAACAAAAATGGAATAGAGCCATAAGACACGTCCGTAAACGAAAATAGACGAAACGGATAAAAAAAGGGAACGCTGAGGCAGGGCCTCGTTTCGGTAGCCAACCTGGGAGCGTATTTTATCAAAGATATGAGGTGCATGAAAGCTCAGCTCAGCGGGTATCCAAATGTCTTAACCACCATAAAATGTTAAAACTATGGAACTAATGAACGAATAAACTAATCGAATTATTGGAGCGAATGTCCATACCCAGCATTCCATCACGTCAAATATGGTGCAAGTCTATCATGTGGCATGACAGTAATTAGCAAAACGTAGGAGGCCTAGCAGAAGCCGTTGCATCGCATGAAGTGTGGCGAATGCGCCGAATGCGCACGATAGGTGTGCATATGCACGGACGCTGGCGTCGTAGCGACCGGGCGCCATGAACCGGCATGTCTAAGACTGGGAAATTTAGCATTTTATAGTTATTTGTATAGGTGTAATTTCAAGCTTCAGTTGACTTTTCAAGGGATAACAAAATACAATATTCGAACGGGATGGAGAGTTAGGGTCGAAATCCGACGAATCAGAAAAGATAATGATAAATTAGTCCCATCCATAAGACTAGTCAGTTGGTCAATAATTATTATATATGAAAGGGACCCTTTGACAAAATAGTGGTCAAAATCGGAGCACTTTTTAAATGGGGTAGGTGAACCCCCTCCAAATACGCTTCCAATCTCCTTGACGCAAATACAGTGATGCCACTGATCTCCCAATAATTTTCAGAAACATACGCCCATGGGGCAAAGCCAACATTGAGGCGGCAAATTTTCCACAGAAGCATACAAATCAACACCGATGGCCAATACAAAATGGGAGGAATGGTGATTTTAAATGAATTTTCTTCCTGGAAACTTGTCTTCTGTGACTCAGCCTGCATGATTAGAGCTTTCCAGCTTCAAAATATCATCAACGTCATCTACAAAACGGCACAGCACAGCGAAAACCATGGGCGTAATGGCGTGCAATTTTAAGGTTTTGTACTATTTATGCATTGTCATTGTTGCGTTGTTGCATTGACATGTATGCATTCGTGTCCAATACTTGTTCTTCCCGTTAAATTATTCGCTGAGGATGTATTAAGTTAGTTTGCGTGTCAGGTACCTTGCAGCTAGAACCTGGCACACAAGCCAGGTGTTGAATTTATTTTTCTAAATAAATAAATCACTACGTTGGCGATGAAAAAACCAATTCAATCCACCTATCATTGCCAGCTTGACGGAATTGTCGTCAAAGGACTGAGAAATGATCGTTTAAGCCTGCTTATGACATCAAGCTGGTGGGAATAGTAGGTACCATTGAATCTAGCTATATTCAGTTATACTTGGTGGACATAGAAGTGGGTTGCTCAATGGGAGATATCTTTAAGATACTTTCAACACCAGCCCCGACAGCTCGGCGGAATCTAGACGCCAGCGGGAAGATCCTTCTCGTCGAGAAAGTATTAAGACACTGGCTTGTTTTGCCACGTAGGTACTTATCTACATTCATTTACTTGTATTCTGGTAAGGCTGTTCTCAGCACAAAAAAAAAATATTGCTGCTGAGTTTTTGGTAAATAATGCACCATGCCAAGAACAAATAAGACATGAATATGAAATCCTATTTCACATTCTTGAATCATACCAAGAGCCTATAGAGGCATTGGTACGGTTCAAGGCCTCTATAGGCTATAAGAGCAATAGGATGCCCTCTTCCTGGGAGCAGGAGGCCCCCTTTCAACATGCCCTCCACCCTGGAAGCATTTCGTGGCGACGCCCCTGGGGGTGGGGGAGGGAGCACCTACCGCCTGACGTACCGCCCCGCTTGTGACGTCAGTGGGCCGTCCTACGGCCGGGCACTATGACGGTGGCGCATCGCCCCGCTAGTGACGTCAGTGGGCCGTCCTACGGCCGGGCACTATGACGGTGGCGCATCGCCCCGCTAGTGACGTCAGTGGGCCGTCCTACGGCCGGGCACTATGACGGTGGCGCATCGCCCCGCTAGTGACGTCAGTGGGCCGTCCTACGGCCGGGCACTATGACGGTGGCGCATCGCCTAGTTAGTGACGTCAGTGGGCCGTCCTACGGCCGGGCACTATGACGGTGGCGCATCGCCCCGCTAGTGACGTCAGTGGGCCGTCCTACGGCCGGGCACTATGACGGTGGCGCATCGCCCCGCTAGTGACGTCAGTGGGCCGTCCTACGGCCGGGCACTATGACGGCGGCGCATCGCCTAGTTAGTGACGTCAGCGGGCCGTCCTTCGGCCGGGCACTATGACGGTGGCGCATCGCCCCGCTAGTGACGTCAGTGGGCCGTCCTACGGCCGGGCACTATGACGGTGGCGCATCGCCCCGCTTGTGACGTCAGTGGGCCGTCCTACGGCCGGGCACTATGACGGTGGCGCATCGCCTAGTTAGTGACGTCAGTGGGCCGTCGGACGATTCGGCAGCACTGCACCGCCGCGTCGGTGATGTCAGTGACCGTTCGAAGGCCAGGCAGTGCGGCGGGGGCGCGCCGCCCAGCTACGTAGCATCGCCTGCGAGCGCCTCTGTCACATACTAAGAAGTCCGCGAGCTATAGCAGCGGCCGTCACAGGTCACGGGGGGGGGGGATGGCCGAGTGGTTAAGGTGTCGGGCTCCGGGTACCAAAGGCCCCGGGTTCGACTCTAGCGCCACTCAGGACATTTCCAAATCCCGCGGCCCACCGGCGAAACAGTGTGGGCGGCGCCATTAGCCGTGAATGTGCATAAAGTGTGTCGTGAACCAACCAATAAACAAACAAACAGGTCACAGGTCATGACACGTGAATGACGCCACCCCTAGTTCCGACAGTGGACACCGGCTCGTGCTTCACATATCTGCGACACACCGGATAACCGTCTGTTCTGCATGCATACATATATATACATATATATATATAGATATATATATATATATATATATATATATATATATATATATATATATATATATATATATATATATCTCTCTCTCTCTGCAGGTCACATCACACCGGGGCATATCTCCGCATTCCAGTTTGGAGTGTAAAATTGTATTGAAACTTGTGCACAGCAATGCACAAGTTTGGATTTCGTGTTTCCAGTGCACCGGATCACAGCTAGCACACAGGATTCACCTGGCAATGTGAGTGTGCATGGTGTGCTTGCTGACGCCGACGTCCCGCGATGGTGGTCTACACAAGCGATAGCGAAGCTGCTCCCAACACACGAGTACACCCGACACGTCTTCAGGTAACAAACACACCTGTCGGAGCGTCCTCCAATAACACTGTGGTAGCATGCCCCGATCGCCGGGCATGCGGCGTCTCTGGTATCATGCCCCGGTCGCCGGGCATGCGGCGTTCCCCGGTACCGGCGTTGTCAGTCGTCAGACTTACTGCATCGGTGGATCGTCGCTGCACCACCGCTATTTGAGAACCACTGGCACATTCCGTGCAGCAAGAGTTCCAGAACTTCGGATGAAGGTTACTTGATACGTCGAGATGATGTGAGAACGAGGTCACGGGGTGCCAAGCGCGAGAGGTGCCCATCTCACGATGTCCCCAGCCAGCTCGTGTCAGACACTGGGTCAGACATCAGGCCGGACGCCTGGGTCACATCTACAGGTCACTCAGGACCTGCACAGGCGCACACCGACCGTCCAGCCGCAGGCGCGCGTCCCAGGCCGGGTCAGGTCAGGACACGAGCCGGCAATACTCATGGAAGAAGGAGCTCTTGCGCACGTTGTCCCACATCCTCAGGGCGTAGTGATACCTGCAGACAGCGAACGCCTGTGAAACGAGGTCATCGGCGCAGGGCAACATACGGAAGGGGTGTCAAGAAGTCTCGTGAAGATACTCATAAGTATCAATACTCGTTCGTCACATTGCGGTTCGGAATCGCGGAGAACCACCGCGCTTTTGTGTCAGCCATCTCCCACAGATACAAAGACAACAAATGGTGAAAGGCTGAAGCCCTATCGGGTTCAGTGGAGCCGTTCGCTCCAGGTTTTCGCCCACCATCAACTTCACCCCGACCCAGTTCATATATCCTGAAATGTGCGCAATACGACTTATTTCAGTCTGTGCGACCTTGTGAATAATAGATCAACCATGCACATCGTTCTGCACCGGCCTTCGTGGAAAGTGGCGCAAAAAGAGACCGAATGCATGTGAATGAGCAGAGATGACTACAAATGCACGTGTAACAGGACACCTGCCTCATTGGCGAATTGTACAGCTCAGGGACATATTGCACACACATGTTTATGAAAACAAGCACGCGCTGCAGCGTTGGACAACACTCGTCTTAGCCATGCAGGACTGAACGCGAAATACACAAGTTCTCAGGTCCTTACCCCAATGTTTTCGCTTTGAGACCGCACGCAGAGATGGCGTAGACTATCTCTATTGGCTTTATCATCACCATCCATCAATATAATTTGATCTCGTTTAACTTTAGAATATTGTGTTGGCACTGACTCCAACTCCAAAGCTGTCCGGTCCGGTTACCCTGGTTCATCTCGACATTACTCCCGGGAACGGATGAATAAGTATGATCTTCGAAGAAATGTGTTGCGAAAATAAAATATGTCACGCAGAATGACCGAAACCTCCACATATACGAAACGCTCCAAGTTGCCACAATAAACTCACCGCGAGACCCGTGGGCAGCACATCTTAAGGAAAGCTTAGCACAACGCTGACGCTTGTTATAGCATTTGAAGAGTAGACTTAGGGCCATGCTGTTATAGGAACTTAATCATAATGATCACCTAACAAGTGAAAATAGTGCGCAGCTTAAAGGGAATGTTCTACCACTGTTGAAATGAAAATAAAAAAAATGGTTGCAGAGGAAGGTGAGTTTCAAAATCGCAGCATGAAAGCATATTTTCTACCAATGATCAGAAATAACAAGTAAAATAATCATCAAAAACACTTGGTCGAAATGCATGAACTTTGTATTAGCGCTTAGGCATCGATAAAATACTATGTGGCTGTAAACACCAACTATGGTGCAGAAAGCTATTCCTACCGAACGCCAGTTTCGATACTGTACGACATCTATAACAAAGTTATTAATACCAGGGATTCTCGAACTTAGTAGCTTCGAGGGCACTCTAATTCTGTCGCGGAACCAAATATATTTTCCCGTCATTTTTCACTTAACCTGCTTTAACCACCAGCAATACTTATCTTGAGAAAAACACATGCATCAACCATGAAGGATTACAAAGATGGTAGATGCAAAACGGATGCTTCCTATTATCCGCTGTATTACAGAACACATCAGTCTTCCAAAACCCATCCGACATATTACGAACATGGACTAATAATGCCACTTTCTCGAACTGGCGTTTGGATCTCGATACTATGGATGGCTTGATTTTTGCAGCACGGTTGCTGAATCTGAGACTCCGGTCAATTCTGTGTCGGTTTGAATCAGCCTCAAGTTGTCTTTTGCGCCGGTTCCCTGTCACGCTGGCGACGCAAAAGGGACTGCAAATGATCGAAGACAATAGGCTGTCAGTTGCACGATAGTAATCTCGTCGAGACCTTGTTGGGCTGTACGTGTAGTGAGGCCCTCATATTAGCTTTGGTTTTCCCTCAGTACGCTATTCCAGGATGCGACCTGTCAGAGATCCCTGGACTCCCTAAACGTTACGTTCTTTGTGTGGCTACTTGAGATAATCTCCCTTTTCGTTGGTTGGTTATTTGGGCTTAGGGGCGCGTCGACTGCCTCGGTCATATAGCGCCCATTTTGTGTTAATATCACTTGGACACGCATGCTCGTAACAAGTTTGGGATCCCGTATTCAACCGCAGTTGATACAAAATTGGTTTTGGAGTGAAAACAGAATTGGTTTTTAGAAGTGGTTATGAATGTTCTGTCACTAGAATGTTCATAAGAGTCACGCCTGCTCCACACTGAGCGGATACGGCAATACTGAGTGGTTTTTTTTTTTTTTTTTGGGGGGGGGGGGGAGGTAATTGAAGTAATGTATGGTGTTTCGGATAAACTATGGAGCTTTTACTCGTACAAACTCCACCCCTATCTCGGACGGCAGATATGTTCTGTTGAATGTCTGAGATCACGTTGTTCGCCGTGATCAGTTCGGCCCCACTCTTTGCCTTCATTTTTATCGTGTCAATCACTTCGAGGTTCGACGGCTCACTTATGATGGCGTCCCCTAATACCCCCAGTATCTGCGAGAGGAGCCAGGAACATCTTGCTTGCTTCGGTTTCCAATGTCGTTGTCTTTTCCGTCCGACCCGGCGCGAATGTCCCACCACACTGGGCCCTACCGCGCCGGCTAAACCGGAGGACGCCACACGCCAGACCGGAGGACGCCACACGCCAGACCCCTTAATCCGGCCGGGAGAGAGGCTCGCCACGCCGACCACATTATAACACCGTCCACCCCTTAACCCGACCGGGAGAGGCTTACCACGCCGACCACATTACAACACCGTCCACCCCTTAACCCGACCGGGAGAGAGGCTTACCACCCCGACCACATTACAACACCGTCCACCCCTTAACCCGACCGGGAGAGAGGCTTACCACCCCGACCACATTACAACACCGTCCACCCCTTAACCCGACCGGGAGAGAGGCTCGCCACCCCGACCACATTACAACACCGTCCACCCCTTAACCCGACCAGCTGAGTCGGTCGGGACAGACGACCTGCCACTTGGTCCTGCGGGGTCCTATGGGCCCGGCCGCCCATCCCCCGGGATATTATGACCAAACGGGGTGTGTTGGTCCCTCGCCACAACTGGCACCGTACCGCGGGACACCTCAATTCCAGGACTCCGGAAACCCCAGGGGCGGACCGAGGGGAAGCGACTACCACAATAAAACAGCGGACGAGTAGGCCAGGAAAAGATGATCAACCTGCCCGTGACAGGGGTGGGTTGTTGTGAAGGTTGGATGAAGCACATAAACAGGGATGTTGACGATGGGCAACAATGACAATGGGATGGGAAGAGAAAAGATGGGATGCTAGAGTCCGCTAGCTGAAGATAGTCCTCTTGCGAACCAGCCATGTCCGTGCATTCTCATTTAACCGAACACTTGGCAACATTTCACACATTTGCACTCTGCAGGCATCATAAATTATTTTGAAAATGCCAATTCTCATCAGCCACTGTTGGACATTGTCCATTGCACATTGTCAGATGGCTTCCCTCGTTCGCCAAGAGATACTCGATGGAACTGTGGCTGGCACTGTTATCGTGCACCTCCAATAAGTTTTAAAGCTTCCGTATTACTTGCTACCGACAGCAGCATAGCTGTGTGCAGCATCCGCGCTGACGAGAGCTTGTGCAGCAGCTTTTGTAAACATTTATGGGCGCTCCAGCAGCCACAAAAGTGGCTTTGGCCATCAGGAAATCTCAAGGTAATCTGAAAGCAAAGCAGGGAACTTCTCTACCAATGCTCACACAGGGTTGCATCGCACAGCAAAGGACAGACATTTGACCTCCACTGGCCGCCTGAGAACGCCTCTTGAGCCGGACGGGCGACGGGCGACGGGCGACGACACAAGTCGCAGCTGGACAACCAGCTCCATCCAGTCGGCATCCTTGATCGGACAGATAAATACCCATTGGAATAGCTCGTAGCATGCTAATGGCCGTGCACATGCAGGTGCTGCCATGGCAACAGACGTTGTTGTTATTGTGGTTTCGGGCGCATCAACTGCAGAGGTTGCACAGCGCCCAGGCAACAGACGTTATTTGCCGCCGGCATCCTCGAGCAGACAGATAAATACCCATTGGAATAGCTCGTAGAATGCTAATGGCTGTGCACATGCAGGTGCTGCCATGGCAACAGACGTTGTTGTTATTGTGGTTTGGGGCGCATCAACTGCAGAGGTTGCACAGCGCCCAGGCAACAGACGTTATTTGCCGCCGGCATCCTCGAGCAGACAGATAAATACCCATTGGAATAGCTCGTAGAATGCTAATGGCTGGGCACATGCAGGTGCTGCCATGGCAACAGACGTTGTTGTTATTGTAGTTTTGGGGCGCATCAACTGCAGAGGTTGCACAGCGCCCAGGCAACAGACGGTATTTGCCGCCAGCATCCAACAGCAAATACCCATTGGAATGGCTCGTAGAATGCTAATGGCTGTGCACATGCAGGCGCTGCCATGGCAATAAACGTGTTATTTGCAGCCGGTAAGAGGGTAGGGGTACCCTCTTGTCGGCAGTCCAGTCTGCACATCCAGGCAGCGTTTAAGCGAGTGTAAAACATGAGCACCGGTCAAATTATGACGTCCAGTTTCATGAGTCCTCTCGGGGGATGGTGGCGATATGTGATGCCGTATTTTCTGTATTTGGTCCAAGGAATGTGTAGCTTGTCAGGAACGGATCCAGGATTTCACAGGGGAGTCGGCGCCTAGAAAGCTTGCTGATACACCCATTCCCCAATTTCTTCTCTACTGATATTCGCTGCTTGTGTGCGAGTTCTAAAATAGCCATGTCTTCATAATCATTGGCTATACTGTCGACACCGTCAGCCATGTTACATTAATGCTCCTGAAGAGGAGTCCCAGTTCGGATCGTGATACAGAAGTGCCAAAAAGGGGATAACAGGCCTCTGTGCTCCCATCCACTTGGATTCACGTTTGCCTATGGCTCTTCAGCTGCAGTATCCGTTGAGCCAGACAACGGATTATCGTGCATTGCGTGTCCTGCGGCATTGCACCAGTCCTCCAATATGGCCGGCTTATGCAGAGAAGACGTGCTCCAGCTGGGAACCCCAGCACTCATTGCAGCTCAAGTGATAGTCCAGGGAAACCTCGTCCGGATCGCGGATCATTGGTTGGAAAGAATTGCTGCTAGCTGGCTTCTATTGACTGGACTTTCGAATGGCAGCGGGCGGACAGCCGAGCGCGTGTCCGGTTGGCCACGCAAACTCAGTGACTCTGTTCAGAGCAGCGTGACAGGTCACCCTCGTCAACTGCTCAGCGATCCTTGAGCGCCGGGGGACTCCGCAAGTCACTGATCACTGACCACCGGCTGATTACCGTACAGCTTGATTACCTAATTTGATACTAAAGGTACTGCTAGAAACTAACTTCGTCACACTTGCACCAGTCTTGCATATCCCTCACCCTTCCGATCCGGCTGATTACCGTACAGCTTGATTACCTAATTTGATACTAAAGGTACTGCTAGAAACTAACTTCGTCACACTTGCACCAGTCTTGCATATCCCTCATCCTTCCGATCCCTCGGTGTGCGAGGTATCAATTTGAGATTCGGCTCACTGAGTTTTGATTAAGGTCCAACATAAACCCGTGGCAAATGGCATCGCGCAGCTTCAACCTTGAACTTTGCGGTGTTTGGGACATTTCGTCGGTTTCCTTTGGTTGACCTCGGTTGTTGAGAAAAGGTCAAGTCAGCCCTCGATGGTAAATAAATGTCAGCTGTTGGTCTGCGGGAGTTACTGAGCATAGTGCCGGCCCGCATAAAACTATGGAGCGCACTAGATGACGAGGCCAGTGAAGTGGGCAGATTTTGTCTACTTTGTACATACTTCCACTTTTTTTAATGTGTGTGGAACTAACCTGACTGGAACCAATGTGAAACTAATCTGAAAATAAACTTCTTGCCTTTGCCTTTAGGCCTCTCTAAGCCTTTGGATTCCTGTGCGTCATATTTCTAGTCGTTATTTTCTCACAAATTAGATATCAAGGCTAGCCACTCAAAAGTTCAGGTGCAAAAAAATGAATTATCGTGCCCAAAATACAAATAAGGTTGCCCACTGTGAATTTGATGAAAGAACATTTGGCTCAACGAATCCAGGATTAAGACGAATAAATCCAACCATTACTATCGGTGTTCAAACTGTTCGCACTGCGTTCGGAAACGGTGATATGATTTCACTAATTACCAATCGCCGATAGGAGCAGCCCCCCGTGATGACGTCACAGTCCCTAAATAAGCCATGGCTGGCTACCGGCGGGCTCTGTGAAAGGTGAATGTCACACCAGTTCCCTTTAGCGCCGGCAACAACACGGCAGACACCAAATACCTGCTTCAGTGCTCGTAGAACACTAAGACAAACAAACCATTAATAGGCGCCACTCACCGTTCATGCCTCTGCCACTCACCCAGGATATTTACAACGTAATAGCGCACGAGAGGTTGCGACATGTCAATACTTTGTAAAAGCGTGGGAATTCAGCGCTGGTCGCCTGCTTAGTAAAAAGATGCATGCAGCTTCTCAAACTATCCCCACTGTTCTGAGCAGCATCGTCCTGCGGAGGCCAGCGACGCTAAAAGTTCGACGGTGCTGGGAGTTGAGTCGGCAGCGTGGGCCGTACCAGTGTTTCTCGGAGAGCTGCTGGTGCGTGAGCGGCAGCTGCGGCAGGCGGAACACCTCCGACCGGAGAGTCTCCACCAGGTGGCGCAGGCCCCAGTGGCCGGTAGGCGCCGACTTCAGCGGACCCTCGTCCTCGTCTGGGGGTGTCGATAGCTCAGTGGTTATGCCGAGCATCTGGCACGCCAGAGGTACGAGGTTCGATTCCCCGCGACGACCGCCCTTCCTGCCAGGGTAAGAGGCAGGCAACGTCACGTGGCCTCAGCTGCTGAGTGCGTCGTAAAGCCACACTCCAACCCAATCGTCTCCGTCTGGGCCGAGACATGACTCGTCACACAATTGGACAACAGACACACACAACTGGACACCAGACACACACAATTGGACACCAGTCACACACAATTGGACACCAGTCACGTAGGCCTGAACAGGGCACACAACACACAGGAAACCGAATGATAGGCACACCCAAGTCAGATCGCCTGCACACGAAATTGCACCAGTAGCGCAGATGGCGGCAGGCAACCGGACACGAAACTGCACCAGTAGCGCAGATGGCGGCAGGCTACCAGACACGAAATTAGACCAGTAGCGCAGATGGCGGCAGGCTACCAGACACGAAATTGTACCAGTAGCGCAGATGGCGGCAGGCTACCAGACACGAAACTGCACCAGTAGCGCATATGGCGGCAGGCTACCATACACGAAACTGCACCAGTAGCGCAGATGGCGGCAGGCAACCGGACACGAAACTGCACCAGTAGCGCATATGGCGCCAGGCAACCAGACACGAAACTGCACCGGTAGCGCAGATGGCGGCAGGCTACCAGACACGAAACTGCACCAGTAGCGCAGATGGCGGCAGGCAACCAGACACGAAACTGCACCAGTAGCGCAGCTGGCGGAAGACAACCAGATAGCCGGCACAAGTGACAGCCACATTGACACCGTCCTTCCAACGACTCGGCCTCAGTTGTGGGTAGCCGGCCAGCTTAAGAAGAGAACGACGGCCGACTCGGGGTACGGTTCAGCTCGCCGACTGTTGGCAGTGAGGCCGCAGGGACCAGTCGGAGACAGCGCACCCACGAACGGCGTCTCCAGGAAGAGCATCGGGCTCATGGGCCTTAAATGATCACATTTTGGTCGAAGCGCCCTTAAACACAAATAACTAAGAACTTCGGCCTCTTTTGCGACGCATTCGACTGTTGGGCCAAGCGGCGCCGGCAAGATCTCACGCTGATCGGTTGCGAGTGGACTCGGTGATACCGCCAGTTGCGGGATTCGAACCCACCATCCCGCGTTCAAGAGCAGAACGTCCTGCCGACTGAGCTACCGCGCCCACCGACTCACTGCGATCGAAGTTCAAATAAGGAGGTGGCAGCAGTGCCGAAGGGCAATACCAGTCTTTTATATACGCTTTATATATATATATATATATATATATATATATATATATATATATATATATATAAATGTACTTTATTCAGTTCAGGAATGCAGTGAATTATGCAGTACCTTACGATCATCCGATGGCAAACCGGATCTATGGCATGCTAATTCTCAGTGAGTCTACATACAGGCTAGCGATATGCAATTGTGCCAACATATAGGCGCACAGACGCGATGTAGCAATGGATCTGAGCTCGGGAACATTACATAACAAATCCATGGATACAGGGTCTGCAAAACATCAATACTGGGAGGGGCACGCGGGAAGCACGGTTGGTTGGTTCACTGGTTGGTTATTTCGGTTTTAGGGTGCATCGATCTCAACAGAGAGCATGAGAGATGCATCTAAACACTGCTACAACAGCAAAACACCTATCACACAGCCACGCAGCTGACTACAATTCAGGCGAATGCACCGCACGCCAGCCAACAGACAGTCTACTGCGTTGTAATGCGCACGTATGGCCAGACATGCTCAAACGCCTGGTCCATCGCCGTGCGGAAAATATAAATACTCCTCGGTGGCAAAGGTCTGCGCTGAGGTGGTACACCAGAGCAAATAAACGTCAGGCGATGGTGACTAGAGACAGCGGTGCGCAACGTGATAATCGACCCAGCAAAAACATGACTGGCACGACTACAGGGCGTGCCGACAAACTTCTACGCAGTCCACCGTGACAGCGCGCTTATTCGCGCCCCACCTCGGCATGCTCAGGGAGACCACATCGGATCCCACACGAAAACAGACAGCCGACTGTTTGCGACGCTCATTGACAAAACGAACAAAACGGACTCACAGACAACTGGCGCCGTCACATTAAGGTCATGTAAGGCCGTTTTCCTCAGTCGTACCCAAACAGGCGGGAAATGAAAGCTGGTCTAATGAACAGACCCCTCAATTGCCCAAAGGGCAGCAGGATGTGCGTGGACGGTCAGCAGCGTCACGCATAACCAAGCAACAAACACAGTCAGCCGTATCTGCCTCTTCCCTGTTCCAATGTTGCCATTCCCACGTCTGTGTTGCGTTTTAACATTACACTACTAGCCAACCAGCCTATTCGGAACGCTCATTACGTAGCTTCCATGGGATCTCGGCATCAGCAGGATTTTTCATCGCTTTGTTCCTGTGCGCCAATACTGACGATTCCGATGCATCTAAATGCACATAAAAGACACACCCGAAATGCTTGGCAAGTAAGCTGAAGGAACAAGGAAGAAGAATCACACCACAAAAATACTACTTCCCCACCACAACCTAAAAGCCAGAGGGCTGTCGCCACCTTCACCATCTCCACTCTCACCTCATCTTCTTCATTACTCCCATATCTCCCCTCATCACCATCGCCACGGGTCTCACCTTCCAGTACACCGTCCTCGCCCGGCAGGAACTCGGGCAGCAGCAGAAGGTTGACCGGCTTTCCAGTGACCTCAGGTCGCGCCTGGCTCAGCACGTGACCTGTTCCCACGCCAATTCCGCTGCTGACTGACAGACTGGACGACCTGAACGCCGACCGGTACAAGTCCTGTCGACGGGGACACGCCAGCTGTCAGGTTTTGTTGAGCTGGGGCGGGTATGGTAGAGGACGGTAGAGAATGGTAGGGTAGGCGGCGTACGGTATGGTGGGGCGGGTATGTTTATGTTTATTGGGTGGTTCACGACGCACTTTATGCACATTCACGGCTAATAACGCAGTCCACGCTGTTTCGCCGGTGGGCCGCGGGATTGGGAACGTCCCGAGCGGCACGAATGTCGAACCCGGGACCTTTGGTATCCAGAGCCCAATACCTTAACCAGTCGGCCATCCTCGCCCCATGCATGAGTATGGTAGAGGAAGGTAGAGAAGGGTAGGGTAGGCCGCATATGATACGTTGAGGTACGGTGCGATACGGTATGATACGGTGGGGCACGGTACGGTACAGTATCGTACGGTGTGGCACGGTAGAATACGACAGGACACGGTAAAATATGGTAGGACACGGTAGAGCACGGTAGGGTACCGGGGACGAGTAGTCTAGAGGTAAGTTTCCCATCTCACAATCGAAAGATCGTGAGTTCGAGTCTCACCTGTCGCTACTCTTCGGCCGCGACCAATCGGCGAGAGATTGGCGACGCTACATGACTCAGCGGTCGACATGTCGTAAAACCAATAACCACCAACACCACGATAAGGTACGGTAGTATACGGTACGGTACGGTACGGTAGGATAGGGTAGTGTACGGTAGTGTACGGTAGTGCACGGTAATGAACGGTAGTGCATGGCAGTGCACGACAGTTCACGGTAGTGCACGGTAGTGTCTACGGTAGTTAGGGTACGGTAGTGTACGGTAGTCTACGGTAGTTAGGGTACGGTAGGATATGGTAGGATACGGTAGGGTAGTCACGATGTTCCCATTAATCCCACCGGCTGGTTGTCTCGGTTTCGGGTGCACCAACTGCGTTTCATTAAACTCGTGAAAGTTGTCCAGGTTTCAATGCTTGACTTTCTCCGAGCATCGTTTTCTCTGACTGCAAGTAATCATGCTGCAAGCGCACAATCTGGTGTCATACCTATCATGTCTGCTGTAGAATCGTGGGCGCGTCACCGTGCGGCAGCTGGTAGAGACGAGTGCCGCGTCGCCTGCAGACTGAGCGCCGCCCAGTGTGGTATAGTTTGTGTGCAACAAAAGTATTCACCACCATCACTCCAATGGTGCTTGGCATTGCAGACACAAAACATCACTCGACTGGTCGTATAACAGATGAATAAAAACGGCTAGTTCATTGATCACAATTATCAGTTGGATGGTCTTTGCGGGCGATCGACATCACCAAGTAGTCTACACTCAACGTTCTCCGGAAGCACGATTCCTTCCCTGAACGCCACTGGTTTGTTTTACCTCAACGAAAGTTAGTTATTTGGGCTTTAAGGCGCATCGACCATGTTGATCATACAGCATCTCAACGAAAGTCTCAACTTCATGTAGTTAACATTCGCTCTTGTTTTTCTTTGTTCCATTAAACTGAGGCTATATCATGCAACGTGAACGTAGGGAAGGACCTCATGACGTAGGGAACGACCTCATGCAATGTGGGCGTAGGAAAGGGGAGATAAGTGGTTTTATTTATGCGGTATCATTGCAACCTAAGCAAAATGCGACTGCAATACATTTAGGTCATCTGTCTTGTACATCTAACATATGGCGCAACTTCCATACAGCGACAGACGGCTATTTTGACTGTGGTTGTGTTCGCGAGGAATGAGTTAAGGCTGCTTGAAGCATATCAACAATGCATTTAGGGCGTATATCTTGCATGTATAATTCAACTAAAGATCCCAACAATCAACCGCAGCAGATTACACCAAAGTACACCGTAAACAAAAAAGCTATTCGGCCTCCAATGCTCCCCACGCCATTGGGCTGCATCCTCTCTATTCTGCGTCTGCATCATCCAGCAAGCCCGGAGCGACAATCGCTGACGACGCTTCTTATGTCAAATGATGGCGCTGCCAGTGTCGATATTTGTCGGCTGGACTCGAAATCTCACTGTTATTTCCGACACAGACTGTACAAAGCAATTAGTGTTCAGTCCAGCATCACTTCGGTAACGTCAGCGCCGCTTCTTTTGACCCGATCAGTCGTCTACCTTTGGCCCACACTGCACTGCCGCCTAATGCCTGACAACACCCTCCTCACACCGTCAGTCGCCTACCCCTGACTAACACTGCCCCGTCCACCCCGTCTACCTCTGCACACCATCAGTCATCTACCCTTGACTAACACCGCCCGTCCACCCCGTCTACCTCTGCACACCATCAGTCACCTACCCTTGACTAACACCGCCCGTCCACCCCGTCTACCTCTGCACACCATCAGTCGCCTACCCCTGACTAACACTGCTCCGTCCACCCCGTCTACCTCTGCACACCGTCAGTCACATACCCTTGACTGGCACTGCCCCGTCCACCCCATCTACCTCTGCACACCATCAGTCACCTACCCTTGACTAACACCGCCCCGTCCACCCCGTCTACCTCTGCACACCATCGGTCACCTACCCTTGACTAACACCGCCCCGTCCACCCCGTCAGTCGCCTACCCTTGACTGGCACTGCCTCGTCCACCCCGTCTACCTCTGCACACCATCAGTCACCTACCCTTGACTAACACTGCTCCGTCCACCCCGTCTACCTCTGCACACCATCAGTCACCTACCCTTGACTAACACTGCCTCGTCCACCCCGTCTACCTCTGCACACCATCAGTCACCTACCCTTGACTAACACTGCTCCGTCCACCCCGTCTACCTCTGCACACCATCAGTCACCTACCCTTGACTAGCACTGCCCCGTCCACCCCGTCTACCTCTGCACACCGTCAGTCACCTACCCTTGACTGGCACTGCCCCGTCCACCCCGTCTACCTCTGCACACCATCAGTCGCCTACCCTTGACTAACACCGCCCCGTCCACCCCGTCTACCTCTGCACACCATCAGTCGCCTACCCCTGACTAACACTGCTCCGTCCACCCCGTCTACCTCTGCACACCGTCAGTCACATACCCTTGACTGGCACTGCCCCGTCCACCCCATCTACCTCTGCACACCATCAGTCACCTACCCTTGACTGGCACTGCCTCGTCCACCCCGTCTACCTCTGCACACCATCAGTCACCTACCCTTGACTAACACCGCCCCGTCCACCCCGTCTACCTCTGCACACCATCAGTCATCTACCCTTGACTAACACTGCCCCGTCCACCCCGTCTACCTCTGCACACCATCGGTCACCTACCCTTGACTAACACTGCCCCGTCCACCCCGTCTACCTCTGCACACCATCAGTCATCTACCCTTGACTAACACCGCCCGTCCACCCCGTCTACCTCTGCACACCATCGGTCACCTACCCTTGACTGGCACTGCCCCGTCCACCCCGTCTACCTCTGCACACCATCAGTCACCTACCCTTGACTAACACTGCCCCGTCCACCCCGTCTACCTCTGCACACCATCAGTCATCTACCCTTGACTAACACCGCCCGTCCACCCCGTCTACCTCTGCACACCGTCAGTCACCTACCCTTGACTAGCACTGCCCCGTCCACCCCGTCTACCTCTGCACACCGTCAGTCACATACCCTTGACTAACACTGCCTCGTCCACCCCGTCTACCTCTGCACACCATCAGTCACCTACCCTTGACTAACACCGCCCGTCCACCCCGTCTACCTCTGCACACCATCAGTCACCTACCCTTGACTAACACCGCCCGTCCACCCCGTCTACCTCTGCACACCGTCAGTCACCTACCCTTGACTAGCACTGCCCCGTCCACCCCGTCTACCTCTGCACACCGTCAGTCACATACCCTTGACTGGCACTGCCTCGTCCACCCCGTCTACCTCTGCACACCGTCAGTCACCTACCCTTGACTAACACTGCTCCGTCCACCCCGTCTACCTCTTCACACCGTCAGTCACCTATCCTTGACTAACACTGCTCCGTCCACCCCGTCTACCTCTGCACACCGTCAGTCACCTACCCTTGACTAACACCGCCCCGTCCACCCCGTCTACCTCTGCACACCATCGGTCGCCTACCCTTGACTAACACCGCCCGTCCACCCCATCTACCTCTGCACACCATCAGTCACCTACCCTTGACTAACACTGCTCCGTCCACCCCGTCTACCTCTGCACACCATCAGTCGCCTACCCTTGACTAACACCGCCCCGTCCACCCCGTCTACCTCTGCACACCATCAGGCACCTAACCTTGACTAGCACTGCCCCGTCCACCCCGTCTACCTCTGCACACCGTCAGTCACCTACCCTTGACTGGCACTGCCCCGTCCACCCCGTCTACCTCTGCACACCATCGGTCACCTACCCTTGACTAACACTGCTCCGTCCACCCCGTCTACCTCTGCACACCGTCAGTCACATACCCTTGACTGGCACTGCCCCGTCCACCCCGTCTACCTCTGCACACCATCGGTCGCCTACCCTTGACTAACACCGCCCCGTCCACCCCGTCTACCTCTGCACACCATCGGTCACCTACCCTTGACTAACACCGCCCCGTCCACCCCGTCAGTCGCCTACCCTTGACTGGCACTGCCTCGTCCACCCCGTCTACCTCTGCACACCATCAGTCACCTACCCTTGACTAACACTGCCCCGTCCACCTCGTCTACCTCTGCACACCATCAGTCACCTACCCTTGACTGGCACTGCCTCGTCCACCCCGTCTACCTCTGCACACCATCAGTCACCTACCCTTGACTAACACTGCCCCGTCCACCCCGTCTACCTCTGCACACCATCAGTCACCTACCCTTGACTGGCACTGCCCCGTCCACCCCGTCTACCTCTGCACACCGTCAGTCGCCTACCCTTGACTGGCACTGCCTCGTCCACCCCGTCTACCTCTGCACACCGTCAGTCGCCTACCCTTGACTGGCACTGCCTCGTCCACCCCGTCTACCTCTGCACACCGTCAGTCACCTACCCTTGACTAACACCGCCCCGTCCACCCCGTCTACCTCTGCACACCATCAGTCACCTACCCTTGACTGGCACTGCCTCGTCCACCCCGTCTACCTCTGCACACCATCAGTCACCTACCCTTGACTAACACTGCCCCGTCCACCCCGTCTACCTCTGCACACCATCAGTCACCTACCCTTGACTGGCACTGCCTCGTCCACCCCGTCTACCTCTGCACACCATCAGTCACCTACCCTTGACTAACACCGCCCCGTCCACCCCGTCTACCTCTGCACACCGTCAGTCGCCTACCCTTGACTGGCACTGATCCGTCCACCCCGTCTACCTCTGCACACCATCAGTCACCTGCATCTGGGCGATGCCACTCGGCTGAAAGTGCGACAGCGAGCAGCGATTTTGGATGAACACCAGCCGGGGGTAGTGCTCCTTGGGCGCCTCCTCCGACGGAGCTGTCGAGCTGGCCGGCTTCAGCATCTCGGCGGTCTGTAGCAATCTGAGGGGACGGCGATGTCACAGCCGAGACGTAATAGTGACGTCACAGGTCACGGGTAACCGTGACGTCGAATGGCAGGGGTAACAGTGATGTCACAAGACATGCGCGACAGTGCCGTGACATGCCAGAGTAACAGCAATGTCACAGGTCAGGGTAACAACGTCACAGGTCATGGATAACACCAGCGTCACATGCCAGAGTAATAGCAACAACATAGGTCAGGGGTAACAGCAACGTCACAGGTCAGGGGTAACAACAACGGCACAGGTCCTGAGAAACAGCAACGGCACAGGCCAGGGCTAACAGCAATGTCACATGCCAGGGGGCAACAGCAACGTCACAGGTCAAGTGTAACAGCAATGTCACATGCCAGAGAAAGTGGCATCACAGATCAGGGGTAACAGCAACGTCACAGTTCAGGGGTAACAGCAACGTCGCATGTCAGGGGTAACAGCAATGGCGCATGCCAGAGTAACCGCAACGTCACAGGTCAAAGATAACAGCAATGTCACATGCCAGAGTAACAGCAACGTCACACGTCAGGGGTAACAGCAATGTCACATGCCAGAGTAATAGCAACGTCACAAGTCAGGGGCAACAGCAATGTCACATGCCAGAGTAACCGCAACGTCACAGGTCAAAGGTAACAGCAATGTCACATGCCAGAGTAACAGCACGTCACACGTCAGGGGCAACAGCAATGTCACATTCCAGAGTTAGCAGTGACATCACAGATCAGGGATAAGTGATGCCATAGGTAAGGGGTAACAGTGACACCATAGGCCATGGGTAAAAGTGATATTACAGGTCAGAGTAACAGTGACGTCGTTCGAGGTGAGAGGAAGGCAGTCTTATCAAAAGCCTGACAGGGCACATACGCGGTGCTAAGAGCCATTTCCTCCGGACGCATGTCACACCGGTACATGTGGGGCGGAGATGGTCGAGTGGCTAAGGTATTGGGCTCTCGGTACCAAGGGTCCAGTGTTCGACACTAGCGCCGCCCGGGACATTTCCCAATCCCGCGACCCACCGGCGAAACAGTGTGGGCGGCGCCATTAGCCATGAATGTGCATGAAGTGCGTCGTGAGCCATCCAATAAACAATAAACAATAAACAAACGCCGGTGTCTGTAATGCCGGCCAGCGTCACTACGTATCGGCGGCTTACACTCAAGTTGCAGTGCAAACAGTGTATGCAGTTTAAATTTGTGTGCGAGTCCACTACTTTGGCTATGTTGCGCCTGAGACTGAGAAGCATGAGAGGTCGGAGGTCGGTGAAGGGTCAGTGGCCCAAGAGGTCGGAGGTGGAAAGTGTCGTCGGCGGCTAGGAAAGGACAATGGTGTCAAAAGCCATAAGGGGATTGTGGCGTCAGAGATCAGAGAAGGACAGTGACATAAGAGTTCCTGACAGGATAGCACGTTAGAGGTTATAAGAGGGCAGTTACGTCAGAGGTCATAACAGGCCATTACGTCAGGGGTTATGGGAGGGCAGTTACGTCAGAGGTCATAACAGGACATTACGTCAGGGGTTATGGGGTGGCAGTTACTCCGGAGTTCATGACAGGACAGGTTGGTTGGTTATTTTTGCTTAGGGGCGCTTCGACTGCTTAGGTCATACAGCGCCCATAACACTGTTAGACTGACAGCTTAGGATGATTGGTGTCGACAATAGTCCACGAACATTCAGAATACGGACAGATATAACCAGTGCATGATAGGGCAGGACGTTAGGGGTTATGGCAGGGCAGTTACGTCAGAGTCCATGACCGGACAGGACGTTAGGGGTTATGGAGGGCAGTTACGTCAGAGTCCATGACCGGACAGGACGTTAGGGGTTATGGGAGGGCAGTTACGTCAGAGTCCATGACCGGACAGGACGTTAGGGGTTATGGGAGGGCAGTTACGTCAGAGTCCATGACCGGACAGGACGTTAGGGGTTATGGGAGGGCAGTTACGTCAGAGTCCATGACCGGACAGGACGTTAGGGGTTATGGGAGGGCAGTTACGTCAGAGTCCATGACCGGACAGGACGTTAGGGGTTATGGGAGGGCAGTTACGTCAGAGTCCATGACCGGACAGGACGTTAGGGGTTATGGGAGGGCAGTTACGTCAGAGTGCATGACATGACAGCGCGTTAGAGTTTATGAGAGGACAGTTATGTCAGAGGTTATGACAGGGCATTACGTCAGGGGTTATGGGAGGGCAGTTACGTCAGAGTCCATGACAGGACAGCACGGTAGGGGTTATGGGAGGACAGCTATGTCATCAAGTCAGGAAGGATGCTGATACCTTTAGCCGATTATTTCCATGCAACGCCTACAGACGTAGTGTTAGCTGTCAGAACAATTTCAGGGGACGCATCCGTTCCATTCCCCTCTCCAGCGGCAGTCATTGGGTTCGGATAACTCGAATTTTGAGACTACCACATTGAGTGACTCTAATACAAAGACACGGAATATGCACAAGAAAGGTGAGCAGAAGGGAAAGCTCATCGAAGCGGTTCAAAACTATTGTGAGGGTGGGGACGTCAAAGGTTTGATGATGATGGTGACGTCAGCAGTAGAGTGTCTCAGGGAGAAGCCAGAGTCAGCCACTTGGCATCGGCTTGGCAACTATAACGCAGTCACGGGTACGGACCGCCATTCCAGCAAATTATCCACAATGCAGCACACGCTGCCACGTCTGCGGACCGACCACAGGTGGTGGCCACACCGCGGAACTTGTGGCACGGACAGAGACATCTATCAGCGGCCGGCAGTAACGCCAGTGCATCGACATGATCTCCCAGTTCCAGTGTCTCCGGCCTCATCAGACCAGTTGCCAGCTGACCCCTCCATTTTGTGGTGAAATACGAACACGAACAGGGGCCCGAATCCTGTCCCGTCCGGGTAGATTGTGCAAGTGCATGCCAGCGCTGCTGAGTGAGAAGAGATGCGTGGTAGCTGGCATGGGTATGGATGTACGAAAACGACTGGTGTGTAAGTGCAAGTAAATTAGCTGACAAATCCGTTTGTGTTGCATATGTGTACCAAAGGCTTCGTTGCTAAGCCTGCACCTTACTGCGTATTCTGTTCTAACACTACCAGTAAAGTACGAAACAACACCCATTCCGCGGTACGACTGCCATTTTGGGCATTTGCTTCACCCTCGTTCAACTACCCACATAGCTATATTGCTCCCCAACACGAGGCAAAAGTCGGACACTATATGCATTTCTTTCGGTTTGATATAATATAGAGAACATCCACCAAGGGTCGTGCGGGGGGGGGCGGTGAAGATATGCTTGCTGGGTTCTGTCCATGTCAATAGCTCAAAATACATTTTGTGCTTGAGTCCCGGGTGGAAAAGTAGTCTTGAAAGTGTGGCATACAAGTGAATAGTTTTTTTTAACAGATTGCATGATTCCAGAACAAAAGTATTTTTCTAGCCAATATCTGGTGCGAAACAACAGAATACACTGGCTCCAACAAAAGTTCAATCTAGGGATTTCAAGAACATAAACCAGTTTGTATTCTGTTAGGAGCAAAACAGTGGAATATAATTGCTGGTGACATTGCAATACAAATCAAACATTATTTCCAGCTGGATGCCATTTTCCACCAAAGTCTGGGTATATCGGGACGCTGATCCACGTTACCCTCAGTACAAATGGCACTCGCGGCGCCAACTCCTCGCCAATGGTACCACCGGCCAGGCCACAGGGGTCACCGTGTGACCTGGCCCACGGCGCCAACTCCTCGCCAATGGTACCGCCGGCCAGGTCACAGGGGTCACAGTGTGACATGACCCACGGCGCCAACTCCTCGCCAATGGTACCGCCGGCCAGGTCACAGGGGTCACCGTATGACCTGGCCCACGGCGCCAACTCCTTGCCAATGGCGCCACCGGCCAGGTCACGGGGTCACGGTGTGACCTGGAGCTGCGGCCGGCGTCTGACAGCCACCACGGCGCCATGACGCGGAGGTCGGCTGTTGTGGCTCGGCTCGAGTGAGTGCCCCATGGACGTCAGTTGCCGTGTCCTCGACCAGGCCCGCGCAAGCGCAGTGAAAACACGGCGTTAATGACATGTCAGCAGTAGCCTGACCGGGTAGCCAACTCAGCGATGACTTGTCGGTGGTTGTCCGTGGCGAGCAAGTGATGCAAGATCTGTCACATTGGTATGGCCAGGTCATCGTAGCTGCATCACGTAGACCCTTCAGGTCACCAATGCCACAGACATAGCCAGGTAACCAATCCCATACTGGAATTATTAGTTCAGCACACCGTACCGAGCGGACGAGATCGCTTCTATTGTATTCGCCCCACCAGCTGGTCATCTCTCCTCATAACTAATTGTTAAAGTCCTGGTAACAGCACGTTACTACGTGTTGGAACAAAAAATGTGGATCAATAACTCTGTAAAAAGGTGGCACATCCACGCATAATGGTGCAGAAGGAGCATCAGTCGCATTTCTTGATTAAAAAGCTAAGCTAATTAACACGTCATTTAGTCGTCACAGACTGTAAGCAAATAAACAGCTCGACGTTATGTTTACTCAAAATCACCGAAGTATAAAAATGTATAAACGTTTGTTGCCATATGATGTCCTGACATCAACCATGCATCATACTGTCGGGAACCTGAACAATAGGATAGGCGCCAGCCATGTTGGGAAGGGCAATGCTGACAGGTCAAGCTCACATATTGACGAAGAGGGCTGAAGTCCGAGCAGCGGTCAAAGACGTTGGGGGTTATGCAGCGTCTACTAGATTGACGGTAGGATAATAGCAAAACTTCAACCACAAACCCATGAAGGAAGACAATCGTACATACAAGAAGACGGCAAGGCTCCTGAGAGCACTGCGATGCGAGAGAAGACTAAACAAAGTCTACAACAGCAGTTCCGAGAAAATGGCTGCAGGGCAGAACAGCAAGGCTGTGATGGACGGCGGAACATTTTAACCCGTTCCAAAGGCCAGATGCCTTCTGGCCGTGGGTGTCTCTGGGTGCCACGTCAGTTCCGGTGGACACGTACCACAGAAGGCCAAACATCGGCCGGCTAGCACGGTCCAAATGAAACTTCTCGTGTGTCTGGCTCCCCAAAGTGGGCCTCACGAGCCGGCACCTTGCCCAACCGTGCCGATGCCTGAGTTGCCACCTACGGTGAGCAGTGGTGCACATTTCGCAGAACGCCATCCTAACGGCGCGGGTGCTCCGGTCAGGCCTCGTGGCGGCTACTGCGCCCGTGCGGCCCTGCTCTAGCTGGAGGAGGCAGGCTGCCCAACTATAGGGCGATGATGCCAAATGCAGCCCAGCCGGACTCGGCAGATGACTTCTGGGGTATCCTGCAGTAAGGGGACTCCCAGGGAGGCCGAGTGACATCGCTGACCAGCCATCGGCGCACCACATCTGAAGCCTGCCATCCTCGCTTGAGTGCTACCCTCGCTTGAGCGCTATCCTCGATAAAGTGCTATCCTGGATAAAGTGCTTTGCCCGCCTTAGTGCTATTCTCGCTTAGCGAAGACGTTCGGCGACAAATTATTACGGTGCAAAGTTGGAATTGTGCTTTGGAATTTTGGAAGTGGGATGGAATATCTTGATTCATTGGAATTCGAGGATAATAATTTATGTTCCGTTTCAGACATTTAAAAAAAAACACTTTTTGCACAGTCCAGTTGATTTCGCGAATGCGTATCAACCAGGAATATGGTTGTGGAAATTTAAAAATAACCCCATTCAATCTTTTGGCGAAAAGGTAAATGCAAATATTCCGGAAATGACACTATCCTAGATGACAAATATCTAGGATATTACCACGTTTCTCACTCTGCAATCGTCATATTCGAAGTCTAGGTGAATAAATGGCCATGGAGCACATACAATGATTCTCAACTATTTGTGATGATTATGAATAATTAAATAATGTTATATTAATGCTGGTATCATTAGTAATCAACCCTGTTATGGGTTGGCGAGCGCATTTGACGAAAGCATTTGGTGCCTGATTACTTGTCTAACTTGTTCGCTTGTTCATCGAATTGTGCAGGTGTATGTAAAAAACACGAATGTTACAAAAACGTCATTGTCCAAATAATTAGTGGCTACACGCTAACTGACACTTGCGACGCTTACGTTGCTCTGTTGATCCTGTTGACCTTACGTTGGCACTCCGACGCCGACATGATCAGATCGTCACTGCTTTACTGACCTAACGAGGTCACGGTTCCTCCGCTAGCCTCACCAGGTCACCACTAACACAATGACCACACCACGTTTTTCTACTGCAGTGATAATTATTCGTGAAATTGGGTGGAATATGCCACTTCCTGAACACTGAATCGACATCCGTCTCGAAGAAGCATCGACATCGGGTTTTTGGTACGTGCATGTGAAGTCTTCATGCTTCGTGTCTTGCAGCATCTCGTATATAAATATCACTCTTATGCTCACCACAATGGGTCGTGATACACGAACGTCTCGTAGCACAAGTGGAGGGATTATCTATGTGTTGTTATACATTGCCCATTTATAGGATAGATATTTCGTATCGTTATCGTTGGTATATGAATGCGTACATTAGGCATCTCAAAACAAGCGATAAATGTCCAGTCATAAGTGCCATTTTTGGCTCAAAATTAAGTTTGGGGGACGTGGCAAGGCTCTTAAATAACATTTTTCATAGTGAAATTAAACATCTTGTACTCGTTTCGACATCTCACACCTAACGAAAAACCATTATTTTAACGCTGTTCTACAGACCTGATCAGGTCGCCGTCGACAAACCAATCTTGCACCACCAACACCACGTGGCAGATGGTGTAGAGGAAGGCCAACTGTTGCAGCGCCAACATCTCTATCTGGGTCTCCAACGGCCTGGGGACAACAACGGGGTCACCGACCTACTCCACCGCTCCCACACTGCGCACCCCAGCTGTCGGATGCTCACCGATGTTGCTGGAAACAAATACGGAATGATGATTCGTGACACCGCCATTTAAACACCATTTGATCTTGAATGCTGCGGATATTTGGAGTGGTTAATAACCGGAGCGATATACGCCGGCTCAAAACATATGAGAGCTCTCTTTTATGCACGCTGAGAAATATGACCGCGGGCGCGAGTGTAGGAATGTCATCGCGTGACAACTCCACTCCTCCAAACCAGCAGCATACGGGCTTTGACATGTGAGGCTGGCGTTCATGACGAGAGGTGTTCATTTTCATAGCGATCACATCAGCGCCAATGGGTCGTCCGATAGGTACAGTGAACTTCAGTGAACTTGTGCAGCATGTGTCAGGTTACGAGCCCGGGGTACTATGAACCACGTCACGCTGGTTGGTTGGTTATATGAGTTTTAGGGCGCATCGACCAGGTTTGGTCACTTAGCGCCCACCACGTCACTCTGCCGAGCTTACTCCACTAAACGTCAAGACAGGCATGCCATGACACGGAGACAAGACCGTTCTAGGTTACTCTTCACACAATGCAGTCAATTTCGCGTAATTTTACACGGGAGGTGAAACCACGGCAGCGTCATGTGCATGGTGAAGAGAATGGTGGACATCTTTAGCGAAAGTCAAACGTGAAGTGATCAAGTGATCACGACAAGTGGATCAAGTGAAACTCACGTCTATTTCGCTTTTTAAAACATTGAAAATCGCCATGCACACTGAATAGTTGAGCTTCAAGATTGGGTGGAAGTCACGTAGAGATTAGGCGATTAGGCATGAGATCTGCTTACGTTGTTCGCTTTATCTTAATACTATAACTGAACGTATTGCCTGCGCCGCCAAGTCTTCATCGTGTATGCAGACAGCAAATACACATCCACAAGTTCACCCTCAAGACACGCTCCGTTGGAGTTTAAGGGCGCATCGACTGCGTCGGACATGCAGCTAGATATCGCTCCAAACACGGCCGAGACGCGCCGAACGGGCGGCCGCCTCACCCGCCGTCGCCGGGAAGCTTGCGGTCGCCCTGAGCCAGCAGATCGACGATGGACGGCGACAGGATCGGCTGGGTGTCCAGCAGGATCACCTTCTGCGGCGTGACCAGCATCTCGACGCCGTTGGTGCGGTGCTCGCTGCTCAGGATTTGCTGCACCGTCTCCGGTGGGAACATGTACTTCCTGTCGTGCGACGTCGGCCGCCGGTCAGTGAGGTCCAATGGTGACTACCGGCCGCTGCTATGACAGTCGCAGATGAAGTCTGCAAAGTCTTAGTAATTCCACGATAATTGAAAGATCGATGGAAATGAACAGTAAGTTTCCACCTAAATTAAAACTCGCCAAATTTACCACCGCTTCGGCTATTTCCTCAACCATGTTACGAAGCTTCGGGGAAAAGTTTCACGGAAACGTTGCGACTGAAACATATATTTACGTCTCATTGCCATCGATCACCGACAAAGGCACTGGTTAACTTGGTTTGAACACGTCAGTCTGGGATGTGCTGACTAGGCGTGGCCATTTGGCGCCCTGTTGAGAAGTCGAGAGCGCGCCTCACTGCCAAGTTGTCGGTTAAGTTTTCTGCGTGAAGTCCACAAGCTTCTTATGAGGTAAATGGGGTGTAAATCCAGTGCTCCCGAATTCCAGAACGCATGACCGGTCGACGATCGCCTGTTCCATCCATCCGGTCACGCAGCTGGGCCAGCCGCTCTCCATATAAATGCGAAACACACTTTACCAGGAGCAAAGTTCAGTCACGCTTTTTCCTTCAAAATGTGACCATACGTGAAAAGGCAGAAGACAAATGTTGTTGCGTCACAATGCACTAGATAATGGCAACAGAACCCAAGGGGTGGCTCTCACCGGCACCACGGTTAGGAGTACTTCTTGATCTATGCATGAAAAACAAGTCGGATAAACATCCATTCTATATATTCCCGACCTTATTCAGTTAACAAACCATCGGTTGCGTGGTATGCTCCTGCACCTGTGGTGCACGTCTAAAAAACACAGGCTGGTGGCGCAAATGCCTAGCTATACACACAAAATAAATGCTGACAAAACAACACTCACGCCCGAATGTAGCTTGCAAATTCTCAAGGACTCATCATGTGTGATTTTGAGATTGGTCATGGTGACACAATGAGGCATGATTGGAAGAGCTTGGAATTGTTGAGGTGTGTACATATATGCATATATATATATATATGAGAGAGCTGTTGCAATCTGCACAAACACGAGACCCCTCTTACTTGAGTGGACAAAATGGAGCTTCTCCGCCGAGCATTGACATGACGGTCGACTTCCCGACTCCCTGGCGTCCCACGACGCCGACGACAAGAAACTCGGTTCCCTCGCCTAGCCACGAGATGGCAGTGTCCATCATCTGGAGGTTTTCATTGAGCAGAGGGCACGGTCGAGACATGGTCTGCGGAAGGAGCCCGTGCTCCTTCAACTGCTTTCGTGAACCAGGACCTGAAACGGCTGAGCAGAAACGTTTGCGATTAGCAATATAATTGCTCGTGGTACTGTTCGAATAGGTTGATTGATGGTGCTTAAAAACATTTCATCTGTAAGTATATGTTTGTCACTGTTAATGCAAAATGCGGTAGTTACATGGTGCCTGGACTAAGCTCAGAATCAACTGGGTCGTGTGCCAATTTGACCCGTTTCTCGATTTCTGAGTAGTAACCCAATGACAATTCAAATTCCAACAGAAAAACTTGGGCCGAAAGCTTAACGTGTCAATGCTTTGACATGCCCATCGCGTTGCAGCATCCTCAGATCAAACCAGTTGCCCATGGGCGCATAATGGCCCTTGATGTCGACGCGCCCCTAAACTCCAAACCACCACAACCAATTGCCAGCTGGCCATCCCACCTGTCAGCACACATGAGTGCACGCAGCCATTCGAACCTGGCAGCACAACCAGGTCTCAAAGCAGCATCACTGGCATCTGAGGTCGGACCTGCAGACGCCTGACAGTGTAGCGGCCTGCGGTGGTCCTTCTGACGGGCGAGGACGCCCGGATCCTCACCCAGCTCGGCCGCGACCTCCATGGTCGGCAGCATCACAGTCTCGTCCTTCCGCATCACCGTGATGGGCCGCTCCACCGAGGCGGGACGCACATCCCGCTCCTCAGCCGCCTTCGTCAGCAGCACCGGTCGCGGACTCTCCATGTCTGCGTCCGTCAGCACATGCTTGACCATGTCAGCCCAAGTCAAGCCAGCACAGTCGCTGTCATCATCACAGTCATCCTTGTCGTTGTCACCATCATTGTCTTAATATGGCTGTTGAAAAAGGACAACTATTACTGCCACCACCTTAGCATTGCTGTTGAAATGTTACCAAAGAATGCCCTAAGCACAACTGACATGAAAATGGTCAAAATGCTCCTCTGGAGCCAAAAATGTCTGTGATAAACCTAAACCTACCAGGTGAATAGTATCAATGGTTTCCTGAAATATTTGGCCATCATGTTTTCTGGGTATCTGCAGTAATCAATGCATAAAGTGTGAAGTGTTTTCATCAAATGAAGTACATGAATGGTGGCTTGTAACAAACAGTACATAAATGAAACCACAGGATGTTGAAAATGTTTGCATGGTATTACATTTAGCTCATGTCTGACCAATAACAATATATTAGTATGCACAGGACTATATTTGTGCTTTGGTACTATCAATTTGGGGGAGAAAATGCTGAGGCTTTCCAATTTGGAGAGGATGCAACATAATAAAGCTCCTGGCCCAGATGATATATACACTAGGATCTAAATACTGTGCTTAGGCTTTCACAGTTCCCCAAGTATCATTTTCAGGCAATCTATTTAGTATTCTGAAGCACCTGAAGCTTGCCAAGTGCAAATGTGCTAATTAAAAAAGGGAAGTATGTGTTGATGAAATCACAGTCCAGTCAGCTTGACTTCAATAGTTTGCCAGGTACTAGGAAAAAAAAACTGGTCAAACAGCATGTTCAGACCCATCTAGATAGGTGCCACCTTTAGCATGCACACATCCTGGGGGGCAGATATCTGCCCCCCCTGCAGTTTTTCCTAATTTGTTGCCATACTAATCAGGCTAGCAAGGCTGAACCTCTCATAGCTGCTCAGTGGTATTTTCATATATATTGGGCATTGGGTATATATATTGGGTTTTTAGTAGCATTGACCTGAGGTCAGGTCGTGGCCATGGCTTCCCCCATTATAGGGCTATGGTAAAATATACAAATGTTTCCTGGTTACATATTTGCTCTTGGAATGACATCACAACAGTTAGGGAGTGTAGTTGGAAGCTATGCTCAATGTTACCCCTGACATTTATGCTCAGTGATTTCACCAAGGTCATCTGAGGTCACCTGAGATCACTGGCACATTTCTGTGCATTATATCATACTCCATTGGGTTAGAAGGCTGAAATTACCATCATTGTGCTTGTATTGCCAAGATATGTAGATTGATACATTACATGCCCTCCATAGGCTACCTCACGACATTGATCTGAGGTCATAGTTTCAGTTGACCTGACCTTAAATCACACCATCTATTGTTGGTAGCACATTTCAAGGACTGTTGAATAGCATTCACTGTTTGTTTCATCTGTTATAGGTCATAAGATATGTGTCAATATCTGAGTCCCACCTGATCTGGTAAAATTTGACCCATGATGACCCAGTGACCTGAATATGGACCTAAGCAAAAAAAAACACTTTCGATAGAGCCTGTCGCCACCCATTCAACTCCGTTTCAATGTATCTCTAGCTAGCATAGTTCTAGAGATCTTATGGGGGCAGATATCTGTTCCCCTGACATGCAAAGTTGGCATGTACCACTGGACATGTGAGCATTAAGGGATACTCAACATGGATCTAAATCTGGGATGTCTCACAAAACCAACCTACATAAGTTCATGGAGTAATAACTGGATAGATAGACAATCAATACAGGGTAGATACTGAGTAACCAGACTTTAACAAAGCCTTGGATAAAGTTCACACACACATACACACCTCTAATTCATCAACTAGAGCAACATGGAATTGACAGGAAAGCTCTATATTAGTGAAGCATGGTGAATTGGACAGAAGTGAAGGGCAGCATCAAATGGATAAAATCAAATGGGGGCACAACACTACACATGAAAGGTATTTTGCCACACAACGAAGTAAAACCCAGATATAAATCTCCTTTCTATGCTTAGCACTTCTTAAAATCACGTTAAACTGAAACTAGTCCGCCTCGACTTACCAAAGACGTTAGGTTATCCGGCTCAATTCAGAAGCATGACATCAATTTGCTTTCATTGTTCGCTAAACAACAAAATGCAACCACCTTCAGATATGAATGAAACCACCTGCGAAATGGTGTCTGTGGGGTGGTGTCTGTTTTTCATACCCGTCCGTTCATAGACCCTTTCCCAAGGTCCCCTCTGGTTTCCGGGTGAGTCGCAAACGTATCATTTGCAGCGCAACTGAATCAACGATATGTACAGATCAAGGCGATGTATACGAGGTGGCGTCATCCCTACTGCGCAGCTTTCTGTGCAGGTCCTTATATGACGTCATCTGGGGTAACACTTAATACGGGCCTAGCCGCTAACAGGCTGTCGAATATACGCAGCGTATGCATAGTACGTGGGATAAAATGAGGATTTAAGAGGTGCAGGTGCAAAACTTAGAGCGACATAGTCCCGGAAGGCATCTCCAATACCTTTTATGCACATATTATACCCGGAAGAACGTACAAAGCGAAGTAGGACAGGTCAAATATGGCAGAGAATTAGCATCTTACTGCGGCGAAATGCAGTAAGGACGTATCTGAAGTGTGGTCGTCGCCATGATGGAATAAGGTGGGGAGGGGGGGTCGAGTCCCTTAATGTACATCAAATTTAGCATTGGGCTTATGGTGCTGCATGCCAAAATTAATTGACAGAAAGGCATTTTAACCCCTCTATATGCGGCAGTGCCCCTGATAGAGGAGGCAAGGAAGGAAACAATTGTTTCTTTTTTAATATCGACATCGATGACGTCATTTGTACCATTCGAGCCGACACGCAGGATGGCATGGGGATGACAGGGGCCTGGTACATATTAAGCAGGTATTCGGCAGGGATTCATCACTTCCACTGTTCATAACGCCTATAACTGAAACTACTGCAATGGGATAAGCTCGACCTGTGACCTCCGCCATATTATATAGGGAAAATCTAAGTGAAATATTACGCCATACTGTAATTCATTTGAACATGAATTGCATTACAAACCTAGCATATTGGTGGACAATTAGAGGTCATGAATTCAAAATTATAGTTAACCACAACAGAACAAGGTTAAGGCAGACTTTCTTCACCAACAGGGTAGTAGAACACTGGAACCAGCTGCCAGAAAACACTGTCAGTAGCAGCACATTGAACATCTCTAAAAACAGCATAGACAATCATTATAAGAATAGAATGCTTGCTTTTCAGTATTACAGGGAGGGCTGATTGACAGATTTGGTGGGCAACTGGTTCAGTATACAGAGTGCAACCAAGCAGGGCCCTTGTGGCTCATAGTTGCACTAATCTTTTATGTCTTTATGTCTTTATGGACATGGACGATTTTCACAAGAAAATAACCACGCAGTGCTCCTTCGAACAGCCAGGCAATCACGCTGAGGAGATCTATATTGTATTCCAATGCTAAAACTTCCCATGGGGATGGAATAAACATAATCTTCCTGAGAATTCGAAAAGCATACTAAATACATCGTGTTGCATATCAATTGAAAGCGCTCGAAATGACACTACTTTTCATTTCATCCAATTAGGAGAAAATTATTGGCATCTCAAAATTTCGAGCATATGGGCAGGCCCCTACGATTTTGACAAACATCTCTGTCTAGGGCCGGGTCGGGTAGTCAAACAATATGGCTGAAGAAACGAATTAAACACTAAACGTTGCTATGTGGAAAGAAGAATTCGAATATTCACAACACATTCAGGAAACATGTTACAGCTGTTATGTTTCACAGCAATCGAAGTTGCCCAACATCCGCAACAAAACGACATTTCTTTTTGTTTCGTCTACTCCGTAGGAAAAATTATATTGGCATCTAAAAATTTCGAGTCTATGGGCTGGCCCCTACGACTTTGACAAAAATCGCTGTCAAGTGCTGGGTCGGGTACTAAAACAATATAGCTGAAGAAACCTATATGTGAATTGAAGACCGCCCCGGTAGCTCAGTTGGCTAGAGCGCTGGCCTGTACTCGTCTCCCCTGTACTGGCAGCACAGGGTTCGAGTCGCTTCGCGCGCTCGCATTTAGCCCCCGGCCGGGAGTGTTAGTTGGCAGCTGGCCCGATAAGGCCGGGGACGAGCTACCGGGCGGCGGTGTCGGTGCATTGGCCGCACGTTAAACTTTCGGTCTAAATTCTACCGTTGAACTGGAGTTCATGGATCGGGTGGTGGGGCCAGGGTTCACGCAACAAGCTCTGCTTAGCAATATAACTCTGGTTCCGCAAGCCACTCCAGCAACAGTTCGGATACATTTTTTTTTAAGAAAAAAAAAGTTTCTATGGGGACATACGAATTAGAACATTGGCGAAAATTCGGAAAAAAAACAAAATATATCTTGTTCCATACCAATAATAGAAAGTCCTAGAAATCTCAACTAAAACGATACTACTTTTTTTCGTCTACCCCTTCGGGGAAATTATATGGGCATCTCAAAATTTGGAGTCTACGGGCAGGCCCCTACGATTTTGACAACAGTCGCTGTCTATGGCCGGGTCGGGTAGTCGAATAATATGGCTGAAGAAACCTATATGAGAATTGAACCTCAAACGTTTCTATTGGAAAAGATAAGTCGTACTTTTTTATTTTATAGCTTTGGGGGGGGGGAAGAAATCCAAGAGACATGAGATATGTGATAGATATGAGCAGTCACCCATGTTCTATGTTACCAACTACACAACTTTGTCTCTAGTGCGCTTCGGGAGCATTCAATGTCAAGGTGGAAATTGGAGGTGGGCGTTTTAAATTTGAATGCTCAAATTGTAGGTTCAGACATGCATGCCAATTTGCATGCCTTTGAGGGGGAATGCTTACTGGTATGCATCCATACTATTCCTCTGCATGCATGCATCAGTGGCTTATGGAGGAGCTCCGTGTACCCTCCACATGGGAAGGTGGTTTCCCTCTGCCACAAGGGCTTTGAATATTCATGAAAATTAGTTGGAGAGGCAGGTGAAGGCAATGGCCAAGTAAAAATGGATTCGAGGTCAGACTCCATAGAGCCGAAGGTTAGCAGTAAAGCGGCAATGCCTTAACATATGCACTACAGCTCGAAATAAACATACCGGGAGCGCTAAATAAAAGCACAGCGGAGGCCATCAAGACACACTAGGGCCATGAAGTCGCACGGGGCCTAAAAAACAGGATAGGCCCTCAAAAAGTGAATTGATCGTAAACAAGGAACAAAAAGGACGGATATTAAATAAACACATCGACGTCTTCGAATGCGCGACGTTTAGTGAAAAAATATCGTCGGTGTGTTAAAAAGCAACACAGCTGTAAAGAAGAGCCGGGTCTCAAACATCTGCCGGGCCCATAACAAAAATTGACTGGAGCCCTAAAACGCACCCGTAGAAGAAAAACGCAGCGGATCCACAAAAAGCGAACACCTAGCTAGGGTCACGACTCGGTAGCCAATCTAAAAGCTTAATTAACCAAAAAGATAAGGTGCATTAAAGCTCAGTGTGTTTCCGGATATATTAACCACGAGAAAATGTCGGATGAAGATAACTAATACATCGAATTGAATTTGTAAAATTTTTCCAGCAAGCCGTCACACCAGGCATTCCACATGTAAAATGTGGCACAAGACTATCATGTGACAACAATTAGCAGAGCATGGGAGGCCTAGTAGAAACCGGAGAAGCACACGTGGAGTGGCGAATGCGCCGACTGCGCAAGGCGGGTGTACAGGTACACGAACGTAAACGTATTGGCGATCAGGCTTTATTAATTGGAATGACTGATATTTGAAAATTTGACGTTTTTCAGTGAATTGTTCAAGTATGAGGTGACTTCTTAAGGGATACCAAAAGAAAAACCTTCAAACAGAATGGAGGATTAGGGTTGAAATCACGTAATTCATAAATGATGGTGGTATATTTGGCCCCCTCCACAGGACAATTTGATCACTAATTATCATATAATAAAAATAAAACGAAGCCCCTTTAAAAAATAGTTGTAGAAATACCGGGACTTTTTAATGGGGCAGGTGGGCCCCTTCCAAATCAGTTTTCGCAAATTCTAGGTACATCACTGCCATGGTATGACATAATTTGACCTGTTGATGGCTATAATCCGCTGCAATGGCCAGCGTACTCGGTAACCCCAGTCCGCCACAGTGGACGATGTGCTCTGAGGCCCCTATCCGCCATGGTGGACGGTGTGCTCCGCAACCCCGGTCCGTTACAATGGACGGCGTACTCCACGGCCATAATTCGCCACACTAGACGGTTTGCTCCGCGACCCTGATCCATCACAGTGGACACTATTCTTCGCAGCCCTAGTCCGTCATAGTAGGTGTGCTCCATAGCCCCGGTTCACCACAGTGGATGATGTACTCCGCGGCCCTGATCCGCCGCAGTGGACACTATTCTTCGCAGCCCTAGTCCGTCATAGTAGGTGTGCTCCATAGCCCCGGTTCACCACAGTGGATGGTGTACTCCGCGACTCTGATCTACCACAGTTGATGATGTACTCTGCGGCCCTGGTCCACCACAGTGGACGGTGTACTCCGCGGCTCCGGTCCGTTAAGGTGGACCATGTGCTCTGCAGCACCGGTCCGCCAGAGCGGACCGTGTGCTTCGCGGTTCTGATCCGCCATAGTAAGTGTGCTCCACAACCCCGGTTCGCCACAGTGGACAGTGTGCTCTGCGACCCAGGCCCGCCATAGTGGACAGTCATACTCCACGGACTCATAGTGGACGATGTGCTCCGCGGTCCTAGTCTGTCACAGTGGACGTCAGGGTCGGAAAAACTGGCTTTTCCTGGATTTTTGTCCTCCATAGCATTATCCTTTTCACAAAATGATCCTCCATGTTGTTTTCTCCATGTGTTTTCAATTTGGACGTCTGATAGTGTTGCTCGAAAATGAATTGTCCTCTGGTAAAGTGCTCAAGATTCACCTGAATCTTCAAAGTGAGATTTTGATGGCAAGGTTTGAAGGAAAATATCCTCTCCGTATTCCGTCACACAAAAATTATCCTCTCCTCATGCAGGATTGCAAAGTATAAATCCAGCCCTGGTAGATGGTGCCGTACTCCACGGCCCTGGTTACTCACAGTGAACGGTATGAGATTAGTCACGGGTTTGCATCATCTTTCCGAGCAGCTTGGTGTGCATTAGTTTCCACTTTCTCCGCGTTCTACCGTCCACCTTACCATTAATGGGTACTAATGTCACAAATGCATTAATATTTCACACTTCGTCACAGCCATTGAATCTGCTTGAGATACAGCTGCTCTTGTTGCACATTTCGATAGATGGATATTGATGCCGTCAGAGAAGCAAATTCTGTCAGCAGCGAAGCTGACC
Source organism: Imbricaverruca yamaguchii (assembly GCA_034440575.1). NCBI lineage: Eukaryota > Metazoa > Arthropoda > Thecostraca > Neoverrucidae > Imbricaverruca > Imbricaverruca yamaguchii. The sequence goes on from JAOTOL010001556.1 coordinate 1,690,167, forward strand.
TTACCTCCACTAGGGTAATGATAACAGGTACTGACGGCAGCGCGACCAGAAGTGATTTTTGGTGCGGCACCATTATGACCTTATTTGTTTCCCTCGCGCCTATATGAACCCTCCTTACGTCTGTCATCTGTTCTTATTGTCCGACATTTTGGACCTCTATATATTTGCTCTTTATATGTTTTATGTTTGTTTTATATAATAAGGTTTGGTCACACGAAGTCCGGTCATATCGGATCATTGTTTGGTCACACAATGTCATGGTGTACTACTTCGGCGGCTCTAAAACAAATGAAAATTTCACGACATTGTGGGCAAAATATCGCCAAGGGAGCTAACACGCTCCAAAAACCCCAACTCCACACATAAGACGGCAGTGTATAATATGTATAATACTGGACCTGACCTACCACCATTGACTTTGTTCTATGTTTAAAAGCAGAATGTCTACATAATTATTTTTTTTTCATGTTCCGCACGAAATGTTTTCCCTCACTGCAATAACAGAAAATTTGACCTGACCTCAGTTTAGTAGCCTTGCCTCTGATTAAATTTTCACATCGTCAAATACAAAATCATAATTTTTGAGGTCTGGAAATATAGTGGCGAAATCCGATGAAGTTTTGCTGGGGGCTCTATTACGTTGACACTTCGACCCCCCCCCCAAATGTTTTTTCCCCAAAAATCGACACCCCGGAGGCAGATACACATAGTGTATAGTGTAAGTGCAAGCAAGTGCGTGAAGCGTACAGGTCAGTCGGGGGAGAGAAGTTCACGGCGATGGTGGAAGGTGGGTATTAGATGCCGAACATTACAGGCGAACAGAAACGCGAGGTACAACGGACCTGGATTAGTACGATCACTTCACTGCCACGTAGCGCGCGGTTGAAGAATGACTAAATTATCAGCCTGCCGCCAGATGGCAGGCGGACGCGCTTCGCCACATGTGTTTTGCAACTTCGGAGAGAAAGATGTATGCAACGAAGTCATACAGCTAACGAGGAGTGCAGCGTGCGTCATATAGCTTTTATCTTCACATCAAATCAGCTTGGACCAGGGAACGTACGACAGAGAAATCAGATCAGTTCGGAAAGTTTGGTGTCATGTAAAAAGCGAGAAAGTAACTAGAGAGGCGCCGGGTGCTCATCCGCGAGTAGAGCCCGAAGCGAAATTTGCGTATGGATGTTGGCGAAATGCTGGATAATAGCGCGACGATGAGGAGCAGCCAAGATATGGACAACAGTAATGCGGACTCGACATATGTTGCGGAGTGGAAGGCGGTATGGTCGGTAGAAAATGTGTATCAATCTGGTGTGTAAATGCCAAGTCTGGCGAGCACCACCTCGTTCAAATGGGGGCAGGGGTGTCGATTTTTGAAAATCATTTGGGGGGCCGAAGTTTATTACATCCCCTCCCCCAAAAAAAAACTAATCGGATTTTCCCCACTGTATTTTCAGACCTCAATAATTTTTATTTCTATTTGACGATGTGTATGTTTATGTTCATTCAGCATCCTCGCCAACGGGAAAATCGACCAGTAACAGGTGAAGCCACATAAACAAAAGATCAATCAATGTTCCCATGTACATGTCAACATAAAAACTGTGAGTCATAACATGCGACTTCAATATCATACAGTGGACTTGGGTTCATTGTCATCGTCAACGTCATCTATATCCTCAACGTCATTGTCACCCTCCCCTCATTCCACACACCAACAAACACACAACGGCTGAAGTAAAATATGTATGCGCCCATATGTAGGCTAAGACACACCGCCCTTGATGGAGCATTGGAGCACAGCAGGCTTGAACTGTGATGATGATGGGTGAAGGTATTTCCTCGGTGCTTAACATTAGGAAGGGTGAAGCCAAAATTTTAGTGGGGCGGGTTCAGGGTCGGGAAGGGGGCATGGCTCCCACACAATCATAGCAATCGAAAACAATGTCATCTGATCAATAATGTGCATTGATATAGTCATCGTGATCGCCGAGTCTAGCCAGTCACCACACACGACACCAAGCAAACTAAAATGCACAACGGATCACATACATCAATCAACGCAATCGTTCTACTATTTATTTTTACAACAGTTTAAAAACTCCACCCGTACCCAATGGCGAAACCAATTGCAAGAGTAGGCTTGGGTAAACGCCTCTCCGATCACGGCCAAGGAGTCCGAAAAGGTCAGTCCAGGAGATTCACAGAAGTGCCATCCGATGGTCTTGAAATGGACATGTCGGCTCGAATGGTCTCTTTGTTCTAGAGTCGGAAATGTAAAGTACAACACTTCTGGACATGGGAATAATATCAGAAATCAACAGTTTTCAAATCGGTGGAATTGGAATGGTCTACGCACCAGGTGTATCGCAACAGAAACATTTTTACTGTAACTCTGTTGGCACTTGTAATCCTTTCCCCCAAGAAGGTTAAGTGCGGAGTTTTCTATACCTTTGGTAGTGCTTGGACCCACCATATTTACCTTCTTGACCTCAATCACCAATTTTATTTCTAATTCTCCTTGAAATTGACTCGGGACGGATCGAGGAGGATAATATTCCCACATCTCCAAAATGCCACCATTCGCGGTAGTTGAAGCATAGCAACACCAAACCAAGATCATAATGCCCTTTCATGAAATTGAGTAACTCTGCTTTCCCAAAAGTATAATGAAGGTCAAGGTTACTAAACAGAGGTCGAGTCCAATTATCTTTTGTTTCGCAGTAAGGAGAAAACTTCTATTGTGCAGAACATGATACAAAATGACATAGGCATTCTGCTTTCAAATATGTGTCCAGGTCAATGGTGTTAGGTCAGGTCAGGTATCATGCATATTCTACACTGCCGTCCTTTGTGTGGAGTTGGGATTTGTGTGCGCGTCAGCAGCGGCGACGGGCGATATTGTGCCCGTAATTTCGTCTTATGCCGAATGCTACTGTTTGTTCCTTGTGAACTGAAATTTCAATTCGGTTGTAGAGCCACCGAAGTAGTACACCATGACATTTTGTGAACAAACAATGATCCCAGATAGCCCGACTCCGTGTAACTGTACGTTATTATGTGAAGCAAATATAAAGCATATAAAGAACAAATATGCATAAAGGTGCAAGATGTTGGACAGCAAGAACACGTGGCATATGAGAGGAGTCTTCATATAGGTCTGGGGGACACAAATAAGGCCATAAGGGTACCGCACCCAAAATAACTTCTGGTCGCGCTGCTGTCAGAACCTGTACTCATTACTTTAGTGGAAATAAGGTCAATCTCGCTTCTGACAATTTGTTTTTCTGATGTCATCAATATCCATGCATCGAAATGCACAACAAGAGCAGCTGCGTCTCAAGCAGATTCAATGGCTGTGACGAATTGAGAAATATTAATTGGTACGTTGGGTGACATTGGTATCCATTAATGGTAAGGTGAACGCTAGAATGCGGAGAAAGTGACAACTGATGCACACAAAATATCCGGAAAGTTGATGCAAAGCCGCGACCAATCCCATACCATTCACCTCCACTGGCCACGGCCGTCGAGTATATCCAGTCTACCATGGTCTGATTTATATTTTGCAATCCTAGATGAGGAGAGTACAATTTGTGAGTTACGGAATACGGAGAGGACATTTTTCTTCAAACATTGCCATCAGAATCTCACTTGAAGTTTCAGGTGAATCTTGAGCACTTTACCACAGGGCAATTCGTTGTCGAACAACGCCATCAGACATCCAAATTGAAAACACATGGAGGAAACAACATGGAGGATAATTTTGTGAAGAGGATAATGCTATGGATGGAAAGATTCCAGGAAAAGCCCGTTTTTTCAACCCTGACGTCCACTGTGACCGACCATGGTCGCAGAGCACATCGTCCACTTTGGCGGACCGGAGTCGCGGAGCACACCGTCCACTGTGGTGGACCAGGGCCGCGAAGTACATTTTCAAATATGGCAGACCAGGGTCGCGGAGTACTCCACCCACTATGGTGAACCGGGGCGGTGTGGCACAACTAATATGATGGACTAGGGCTCCGAAGCATAGCGTCCACTGCGGCGGATCACGGCCGCGGAGTATATCATCTACTGTGGTGGATCAGGGTCGCGAAGCAAACCGTCCACTGTGGCGGATCAGGGCCGTTGACCACACCGTCCACTGTGGCGGATCGTGGCGCGGAGCACATTGTCCACTGTGGCAGACCGGAGCCGCGGAGTACACCGTCCATTGCGGCGGATCATAGCCATCAACATGTCAAATTATGTCATGCCATGAAAGTGTCGTACATAGGATATGCGAGAGAGGCCAAACTGATTTTGAAGGTATCCACCTGCCCCAATTAAAAAAGGCCGCGGATTTCCGCCAATATTTTTTTTCTTCAAAAGTGTTCTTAATGTTTTTGTCATATAATAATTAGTGCCCAAATTCACTGTCCTGTGGAGGGGGCAAAATCTACCACCATTCTGAATTACCGGATTTCAACCATAACTCCCCACATCCTGTTTGAAGTTTTTTCTTGGTTTCCCTTCAAAAGTAACCTTAGGCTGCTGAAATTACACCTGAACAAATCGCTAAGAAATATTTAAATTTGTCAATATCAGGCATTCCAATTAACAACGCCGGTCGCCAAAACGCCAACGTTCGTGGACGGGTACACCCGCCTTGCGCAGTCGGCGCGTTCGCCACCCTACGTGCGCTTCTCCGGTTTCTGTTAGGCCTCCCACGTTTTGCTGATTACTGTCACATGATAGTCTTGTGCCAAATTTTACATGTGGAAAGCCTGATATGGCGACTCGCTTGAAAAAAAGAACCGATGAATTCAATTCTACGTATTAGTTTTCTTCTTCCCATATCCTCCCCTGATTAACACGCGCCCTGGAGGGCCTCTGAAAATTATGCGCACTGGAGGGGGAGCGGATTCCGCCCCCCCCTATGATCTCGGCTCCCATTAAGGCTAGAACAACAAAATTCGCAGGGTGGATGGGCACGATAGTAGCCTCTATTGTGTGCAAATTTCGTGACCTTTGGTCAATATCTTCAAGGTCAAATGAGGTCAAAATAGCAAACATTTCTGGTTTTGCGTGGCTTGGCTTGTCATTGGTACGGATCGCTGTGATTGTGTTTAAATGTTCCAAAATTGGCATCAATGATGTTTTGGACATTACTAATGATATAATGCATGTGCCAGATCCGCCATTTGACCTCAGGTCACCCATATAGGAGCACTTTATCAGGTCATTACCTGCTCCAGTTACCGGAACCGGGCTCCCCACCTGACTGCTCCGTTGGGCGGCTCGGCACAATCGGCTTCGCAAAGAAAGGAGTGAAATACATTAATAAAGTATAGAAACACTTAAGCACACAATGATAAACAGTATGATGTGTAGGGAGTAACATGCAAAGTGACGTCAATCGCATGACAGTCATTTCCATTTATGACAACATTCCAGTTGACCATGCTTGGTTTCATTAGCCTGTCATGATGACCTCGGCGACCTAACATGACTTTTAAATGATATAGCATGACAATATGCCTCAAACAAGCCGCTTGTGTTGTCAAGAACACTTCCCTTTTGCCAATATACGGGAAGCGCATCAGCGCAGATTTTGTGGTCTGCCGCTGCGATTTAAAAAAAAAACACTTTAGCGGCCCATAACTTAAAAACTCTTCGGCCGATTTTAATTTGTCTTAATTTAAACAATGCGCCGGTCATTTCTAAGCAGGTACAGAAAAATGGCGCATATCGGCCAGTGCAATATGGAGTTGTGAACCAAAAATCGAAGGGGTGGGCGGAATTCGCCATCCACCCCTCCAGGGCGTGTGTTAACCTGTCATAAACTTGACCTGACTTGACTTCGGTGACCTGACATGACTTTGGAACAATGTAGCATAACAATATACATCAAACAAGTCGTTAGTGTTGCCAAGAACACTTCCTTTTTGCCAATATGCGGGAAGCGCATCAGCGCCGATATTTGTGGTCTGGCGCTGATAAAACTTTTGAGTTTACCGACCCTTAACTCGAAAAATTTTCAGTCGATTTTCGTCTTACTTACTTTAAACAGTGTGCCGTTCATTTCTAAGCAGGTACACAAAGAATGACGTATATCGGCCGGTAAAATCTGGAGTTATCTACGAAAAACAGGAGGGGTGGGCGGATTTCGCCCCCCCCCCCTCCAGGGCGCGTGTTAAGAGGGTTAAGGTATCGGCGCTTTTTCGAAGAGGTTTTTCGAAGATGTTTTATTTATTGTCCAGTATTTTTGTTTCTTGTTTACGATCAATTCCCTATTTGAGGCACCGTGCGGTCTCATAACCCTGACGTGCCTTGAGGGCCTCCGTTATGCTTTTATTTAGCGCCTCCGGTTTGCTTATTTCGAGCTACAGAGCATATTTGAAGACCCTATCGCTTTTTGCGAAACTCGGTATGCCTTGGATTACCGACATTAATTTTTGGGATTACCGACGGAATGTTGAGAATTCTTGGTAGCCGAGGCTCAGCGTGACTTTCAGGGGTTCCTGCTCGACCGTTTGTGACCTTCGTCGTGATTTTTGTATCACCAGTACGACCCTTTTGAGCCCCAGCGTGGTTTTCAGAGGACAGGTGGGACCTTTTGAGGTCCCAGCGTCCTTTTGAGAAGCCCGTGTGCAACTATTTTGACCAGATGTGATTTTTCGGGGCCCCGGTGCGATTATTTGTGGTTCGAGTCCCACATGTCGTTATTCTTCGCCCGCGGCCAATCGGCGCGAGAGATTGTCGACGCTACATGACTCAACGGTCGATGTGTCGTAAAACCGGTGGTTGTTGGGTTTTACGACACGTCGACAGTTGAGTCATGTAGCGTTGCCAATCTCTCACGCCGATTGCCCGCGGGTGTAGCGACAGGTGAGACCCGAACCCACACTCTTTCGATTGTGAAACGGGCAACTTACCCCTAGACTACTCGTCCCCGATGTGTCGTAAAACCAATATCCAACCAACCAACCAGCGATTATTGGGGCCCAAACGGGAGTTTTAGGGAGACTAGTGCATATTTGTCCGGAGCTTTACACGATTCTTGGGGGGCCCACAACCTGTCAGGGGGTAACTGCCCACAATGGCCCTTTCCCATTCGGCACGCCATTGTGCCATGTAATTCTGCAACATAAGCATCCAGGAATAGCTCATATGTTTCATCACTCACACGTGATTTTAACTCCCAAGTTCTCCAGACAGTTTGAGGAAAGTCAAACATCTGCTACATGGACAGGCAAGGATCGACTATTAGGCAACAGGGACACAATGGAATTAAGATCATAGTACTTTTGCTGCAATGCATACCTTCTTCCACAAGCTGAGTTGGAGATGTATGCGCTCCTGAAGTTTGGTCAGGGTTGAAGTTGGAGATGGATGGAGCAGCACTGGGAAGGACATAAGATATGGTTCAAAGGACTTCTTTCTGTTTACATTAACAACGCAGGTAATGAAGTAACACTTTCATTGATGGACTTCTATGGTGTCCTGAGTGAGCAATATAATCGAGATGGGTTCTTGTGATATACGTTATAAATGTAAGCTTATGATGTAGTTTTTAGACACCAGTAGGAATGGTATGGATTCACTCATAAGTGAATCAATACCACAACTTAATAACCATAACAAACATAATGCAATCTAGCATATCACATTCCTCCTTTGGAGAAAAAAGATCGCAAAAAATACATTGTAAAAATTGTAAGCGGTACATTTTTTGAAAATTTCATAAAATATAAAAACCTAACCCAGCCTAACCTAACTTAACATCAGCTGCTTTAGAAGTAAACATTTATGTTTTTTGGAACTTTTGGTGACAAAAATTTCCACCTTAAAAAACCTGCACTAGTCTAACTCCCCCCCCCCTTCCGGGGCGCGAGTTAACCAAACTGGTATTATTGTGCTTTAAGGTAGTAACAAGACAAGTTTGTATACACAATTGCCTCCAAACAGCAAAGAAATTGGTTTGGTTTGGCTAAGTTGGGTTAGTTTAGATTTCTAAGATAGAATGCTTCTCAAAAGTTTTCAAAAATGTTTTCCCCAAACATATAACTTAGTAAATTTGTCATTCATGGTGACTTTAACTTGTTGAATCTTTCTTCAGAATACCATGCTTATGGAGGTGATTAAGATGATGGGATCACTCATTTTATGTCCAAATACATACCTTACATGCTGTGAGCAAAATGACGTGAAAAAGGGCCTTGAGTTAGGGAACATAGCATGAAAAGAACATGTAAAAAATGCACAACCAATCTAGCCAAACCTACCTTTTGAGAAAAAATCATAAAAATGTCACGCATTTTATTTTCTGAAAATGCTCACCATTAGAAAGGAAACCTAACCCAGCCTATCCTAACCAAACCTAACATAAGCCGTTTCTGAAGAAAAAACTCTTTTCGTGAAAATGTTTGTGTATTCAAAAAACTTCTTGGTGTTATTGGATCGGGGGTGAACGAGGCCAAAATACAAGAAGGCGATGGGCAGACCCACATTGATCGGGGGAACATACTTCATGGGGTCCCATGTTAGGGCTTGAAATCATTGGCGGGGGCAAAGCCAACATTGATGTGGCATTTTCCCCTCGAAAGTATATATAACAACACCCCTGCCTGAGCTTCAACCTATGCCCTGCAGGATGGTTGTGTGGATTCAGGGATGGTCGGCTGATTCAGGGATATGTCCCCATGAAACCTGTGCCCCTCCGGGAAGACTCGAATATTCCCCTTCATATTTGTCAACCGGAAGCACACTTCAGTGTGCTCCAGTACACGCCCATCCCTGCTAAACAGATTTTCGTTTAGCTCCTTCAGGCATTTTTGCAGGGTGCACCTCATAATAAATGGCACCCGCAGACAAATACCCCTCTCCCATGACAATTCTTGGAACCCACCCTGATTATCATATAGGGTGAACACGCAGTACACGTATGCTGTCAACTACAAACATTCCCAGCGTTACTTCGCAGGCGTGTATGGGTCATGATTCCAAGGGGTACACACGCGGAATACCGCACAAAGTTGGCAAAAGGATGATAGAAGTTAGACATTAAAAGCACAAGTACAATATTTTGTAAGATTTTTTGCCGTTTATATTTGCTCATCGTGAACCAAATATTATTTTAACTACTTATCATCAAAATCTATCGATAACGTTTCATCTTGCATTTCATTCCAGGGCTAAAAAGCATGGGAGTGGGAGGCGCGCTCAATCTTTTGCCCATATACCGCTGCTCAAGCCGGGACCGGCCGGAATAGGACGCGGATCTCGTGTGGCGAGTCGACCGTCTAGTTATGTATATAGAGGTCAATGCCCGATGCCATCGACATAGAGTGCAATGCCTGATGCTATCAATTCCTGCCGTAATAAAGGAAAAAGCTATGACGTCACTAAGCTTCCAGTCAACTTTGATGCTCGTTCTAATGTAATGATATCCTTGGTGTCACTTCATGCAGCCTACCAGACGTTGGTATTGGATGACTGTGTACTGATTAATACCTACCTACTGCTTTCTTCAGGAACATCAATTGTAACAGTGTCCATGCAGCTTATTCTGATTTTTTTCTTTCATGGTATCATAAGCTGGCAGACTGGCTCAGATGTGGGTCTCATTGGTTCAGTGTGAGGTACCTACCTAGGTAGGTAGGTAGGACCGGTATTCTTTTACTTTCTGCCGTTGCGTTGTTTACACTAGATATGTAACCGAATGTGCCGCATATAGGCAGGATATGCCGCACTGGTGAAATATACAGCTGGATATGGATGCAACGTTTTGATAACGTCACGAACAGTCACGATAATACGACTTATTTGCCCATCAGGAAACCGCACGGTTTTGCAGCATTACGTATGACTCAGGGCAGCGTGAAACCGCCAATAAATCATCGCAGTACCTCCAGATCACCAGCACCTCTTCCCATAGATCCAGGGATCATAACCTGGTGGAATTTCCACATGGTGATGCAAAAAACTGCATGAGGGCAGCAAGTAAAGAGACTTGTATCACAATATGCATATGTTATGGCAGCGAGAAACCATCATGAAATCATCGCAGCGGCCCCAGATCATCAGTATCTCTTGAAATGAATTCATAGATCATATTCTGAAGGTATTTCCACATGGGGATACCAAGAACTGCATGAGGGCAGCAGGTAAAAGAGACTGTTTTATCACATGCGTACATTACGGCAACGGGAAACCACCATGAAACCATCACAGCGGCTCCAGATCATCAGGACATTTTCCAATAGATCCAGGGATCATATTCTAGTGGTATTGACACATGGGGACACCAAGGACTGCATGAGGGCAGCAAGTAAAAGAGACTTTTATCACACTATGCATAAGTTACGGCAGCGAGAAACCATCATGAAACCATCGCAGTGGCTCCAGATCATCAGGAATTCTTTCGATGGATCGAGGGATCATATTTTAAAGGTATTTCCACATGTGAATACTACAAACTGCCTCACGGCAGAAGGTAAAACAAGGTTATACCACACTATGCATAAGTTGCGGCAGCGAGAAACCACTATGAAACCATAGCAATGGCTCCAGATCATCAGTTCCTCTTCAAATAGGTTCAGAGATCATATTCTGAAGGTATTTCCACATGGGGATACCAAGAACTGCATGAGGGCGGAGTCTGCCGCCAGGCGTTGAGGAGGAAACACGTGTTTGGTGGGGCTACTACATACGAGCTAAGTGTTGCGGAAAAGGACGGTGTACTGGGATAAATTGTGTATAGATATTTAGCGGTTGCTTCTGAGCGTATATTTCAACAGTTTTTATCAAATAAGTATTTTTGACCAGCAAATTAGGCTATATTAACCCAGGGAGGCTGCCCAGCGCCATTTTGTTAAGTTCTAAGGGTGTTGGCTGTGTCAATTTGGTGTTTAAGTTTAAGATAGATTTTAAGACTAAGATAGTAGGCATAGCATTACACTAGGTATATCTTCATATCCTAGTGTAACTGCAGGATTGTTGGGTGTTGTGGACGGGTACTACAGTGTTTGATTCAGTGGTGTATATTTGTGTGGTGTGAGCTCTGTAGTGTGTAATTCTAGAGTGTATAATTCTATAGTGTAGGCTTCTGTAGTGAATAAGTTTGTGTCAAATTGGTGTGTAAGTTTAAGATAGATTTTAGGACTAAAATAGTGGGCATAATTTACAGTAGGTATCTTCATATCTAGTGTAATTATACGGGATTATAGTGTATTGTAGATACTTATAGGCTATATTACTGTATTACTGTAGATATATTACAGTAGATACTTGTAGGCTTACAAGCTTACAGTAACTAGACTTAGTACTAAGAGTAGAAAGAAAAAAAACAACAACAAAAATGGAAGGAGACTGTGGGAATTGTAAGTGTGTGGGAATCATTGGGGACTTGAGTAAGAGGTTAGATATGTTAACGGGGGAGGTGGAGCGCTTGAAGTGTTTGGTGGCGGGACCCATCATGGGAGGTGCCAGCCAGGCAACTCGGGTGCCCGAGCGGAGGACTGATGGGAGTTCGGATGGCTTGGTCCGGGATGGTGGCAGTTGGAAGGTGGCAAGGCGCCATAGCACCCGACTGGCGCTAAGGAAGGTGGACATGGGCGTCCCAATTAAAAATAGGTTTGATGCACTGGAGGAGAGGGAAGGTAATGATGAGAGGGACGGAGGTGGGGATGACCAGATGGCTGAAGATAGAGATGGAGAGAGAGAGGTTTTAGTCATAGGGGATTCCAGGGTTCGGTACATGGATCGAACATTTTGTAGCAAGAACCCCAGCAGACGGATGCGTGTTTGCTACCCGGGTGCGCAGGTGAAAGATGTTAGGGATAGGCTGGAGGGAGTAATGAGGGGAAGTGGAGAGGGTGCAACGGTAATTGTGCAGGTTGGAGTTAACGATGTAGGAAAAAATAATACAGAGGAAACAATGAAAGCCTATAGGGCTTTGATAGGTAGTTTAGCAGGAAGTAGGAAAAGAGGAGTGGTGACATCCATCCTCCCTATGGTCCATGCAAGCATGGAGTGGTATTCGAGGGCCATTGGGCTCAATACCAGGGTGGCCAACATTTGTAAGGAGCTTGGGGTGCAGTTCTTGGATTTGTGGGGGGAGTTTTGGGGGAGGACGGAGATGTTTGCTTTAGATGGATTACATCTGAGCAAGAGAGGAGTGGAATTGCTCAGCAATAGGTATGAGGAGGCTCTCAACAGGAAACAGGGAAACTAGGCAGGACATGGGGTAATGTAGCTGATAAAGAGAGAAGCATAGCAAGCAATGGAAGGAATAATTTATCATGTTTTTATGTCAATGCCAGAAGTGTTAGGAACAAAATTGGGGAACTGCATGCATATATGTTGTCTGAACAGCTAGATTTGGTGTGCATAACAGAAGCATGGGTTAACGAAAGCATGTTTGGAGACAACTTGCAAGAATTTGAATTGACAGGCTACAACATGCATGCCTATCAAAGAGAGGCAAGGATAGGAGGTGGCATTCTCTTGTATGTTAGGCAAGTAATGAAATGTCATTCCATAGAGGATGGAGTACATAGTGCAGGAGTAGAATCTTTGTGGTTAGATATAATTCTGAAGAATGGAACAAAATTTAGGATTGGGGCATTCTATAGACCTCCAGACCAGAATGAAAACACTGACAGGCTGATGCAGGAAGAGATAAGTAGGAGAGTACAGGAGAGAACTATTTTGTTGGGGGATTTCAACATAGCAGGATTGGGAAACAAAACAATAGGTGTAAGCAAATCAGAAAGATGTTTCATGGCTTGTTTTGAGGACAATTTCTTCTTGCAAATGATACACGAGCCTACAAGGGAAAATAAAATATTAGATCTAGTGCTTACTAATGAGGAAAATTTTGTCCAAAATGTTAACGTAGGAGAGACCTTTGGTAATAGTGATCACAACATTATACGCTTCTCATTATATGTTGGAAGGGTAGCAACCAACAGAACATTGATTCCGAATTTTACAAAAGGGAATTACAGTGAGTTTAGGAGCTTCCTAAGTGAAATTAATTGGGAAGTCATATTGAATGGCTTAGATGCTTATGAAATGTGGACAATGATAAAAGATAAGCTATTTCAGGGTCAGGATAGGTTCATTCCCAGTAGGCAAATTAGATCAAACAGGGTTAAGCACCCTTCGTGGCTGACTAGGGAAGTTAAGCAATTACTGGACTCAAAGAAACAAGCATTCAAGAAACTAAAAGATACTAACTCTGGGTTAAACCTAGAATCATATAGAATAGCTAGAAATAAAGTTAGGAGGTGTGTTAGAGCATCTAAAAGACTTGCTGAAATCAACTTTGCTCGAGAATGTTCAGCAGGTAATGCTAAGAGATTCTTTAGCTTCTATAAATTTAAGGCTAAAAAGTGTAGTGTAGGACCACTGGAGGTAGATGGGGAAATAGTGGTTGATGATTGCGACATTGTGGAATCCCTAAGCAAGCAATTCTCATCAGTCTTCACTAAAGATAATTCTGGTACAATAGGAACATCTGTAGGCCATGCCATGGCAGGTGATATGCTGGAGGATCTTACAATAACTACAGAAGCCGTAGAGAAGCAGTTGCAGAATATAAAACCTAATAAAGCTTCCGGACCAGATGAAATATATGCTAGGATCTTAGTAGAGTGTGCTAAAGCTTTAGCAACTCCCCTAGGTATCATTTTCAGGCGATCTATGGAGTATTCAGAAGTACCTGAAGATTGGAGAAATGCAAGTGTAGTACCAATTTTCAAAAAGGGAAATAGGAAGAGTGTAGGAAACTACAGGCCAGTCAGTTTGACCTCATTAGTTTGCAAAGTACTAGAAAAGCTGGTTAAACAGAATGTTCAGATTCATCTTGATAGGCACAACCTTTTAAGGGATACTCAACATGGATTTCGATCTCAAAGGTCTTGTTTAACTAACCTATTGGAGTTCATTGAGTATGTTACCAAAGAAGTAGACAATGAAAGCAGGATGGATGTTGTGTACTTGGACTTTAGCAAAGCTTTTGATAAAGTTCCACATGGAAGGTTAATTCATCAATTACAACAACATGGGATTGTAGGAAAAGTTCTACATTGGATTGAAGCATGGTTGCAGGGAAGGAAACAAAGGGTAGTATTGAATGGATGTAAATCTGGTTGGAAAGATGTTCTGAGTGGAGTGCCACAGGGCTCTGTTCTAGGGCCCCTCCTCTTTATCATCTTTGTGAACAACATTGAAGTAGGGCTGAGGAATAGAGTGTTCAAATTTGCTGATGACATCAAGCTGGTAGGAGTGGCTAACAGCAGAGATCAATCTAGTAATATTCAACTAGATTTGGACGACCTAAAAGAATGGGCTGATCAATGGCAGATGACTTTCAACTATGATAAGTGTAAGGTTATGCATATAGGGTCTGCAGGCGAGACATTCAGTTATAAAATGGGAGGGAGGGAACTGGATGTTATTGAAGAGGAAAGGGACTTAGGTGTGTTGGTCTCAAAAGACCTTAAAGCAGAAAAACAATGTATCTCAGCTAGAAATAGGGCACTCAGAATGCTGGGACTCATTAATAGAAGTGTGAAATATAAGAGCAGGGAAGTCATGAAAAAGCTGTACTTAGCATATGTGCGGCCCCACTTGGAGTACTCTGTACAAGCATGGAGCCCCTACCTAGAAAAGGATATAGATATGTTAGAAAGAGTCCAGCGCAAAGCCACTAGACTCGTCAGTGGATTAAGTAACTTAGAATATGGAGAAAGGCTTAATGCATTAGATATGTACTCACTCAAGTATAGGAGATTAAGGGGAGACATGATTGAAATGTACAAAATTGTTAGAGGGCTAGATCAGGTCAATTTGAATGATGCTCTGCAGTTTAGAGTAACCCATAGGGGTCATCAATTCAGGTTAGACAAAATGAGGTGCACGACAGTTAAACGACAACAGGTCTTCAGTCAAAGGGTTGTTGACCAATGGAATAGGCTGCCTGCTGATGCAGTGGGGAGTCCCTCATTGAATGTCTTTAAAAGTAGGGTGGATAATTTTTTTAGACAGGAAAATGTTGTTTTTGAATTATAACTTGTGATGCATGGGATATTGAGTATTTTCACTAGCTATATAGGGTATAACATTATGCTAGTATTATGTTGTACTATATGGGGTGTACCTAGCAGTGGATTTGGCAACTTCCTTTGCGATGTCATACTGATGAGATTGGCTGTGGTGGCACAGGTGGAGGGATTGCATGGGTTTGGAATTGATAGGTGTGAACATGTACTTTCTAATATCTTCTAGACAGGCTTGACCCAGATGGGCCCTTGTGGCCCTTATTAAGCCTTAACACTTTATGACTTTATGACTTTATGAGGGTAGCAAGTAAAAGAGACTGTGTTGTCACAGTATGCACATGCTAGGGCAGCAAGAAACCAACATGAAACCATCGCAATGGCTCCAGATCATCATGGCCTCTTCGATTAGATCAAAGGATCATATTCTAGTGGTATTTCCATATGGGGATACGAGGAACTGCATGAGGGCAGAAAGTAAGACTGTTATATCACACTATGTATGCGCTATGGCAGCGGGAAACCACCAAGAAACCATCACAGCGGCTGTATATCATCAGGACATCTTCCATTAGATCCAGGAATCATGTTCTAATGGTATTTCCACATGACAATACTAAAAACTGCATGACGGCAGCAAGTAAAAGAGACTGTTATATCACACTGTGTATGCGTTATGGCAGCGGGAAACCATCAAGAAACCATCACAGCGGCTTTATATCATCAGGACATCTTCCATTAGATCCAGGGATCGTATTCTAGTGGTATGTCCAAATGTGGATACCAAGAACTGCGTGAGGGCACCATGTAAAAGAGACTGTGTTGTCACAGTATGCATAAGTTACGGCAGCGAAAAAACCATCATGAAACCATCGCAGAGGCTCCAGATCATCAGGACTTTTTTTCGATAGATCCAGTGATCATATTCTGAAGGTATTTCCACATGACAATACTAAAAATTGCATGACTGCAGCAAGTAAAACAGAATGTTACATAACATTACGCACATGCTAGGGCAGCAAGAAGCCACCATGAAACCATCGCAGTGGCTCCAGATAATCAGGACTTCTTTCGATAGATCGATGGATCATTTTCTAAAGGTATTTCTACATGACAACACTAAAAACTCTACGACGGCAGAAAGAAAAACAGAAGGTTATACTACATTATGCATAAGCTACGAAACGAGAAACCACCATGAAGCCATAACAATAGTTCCAGATCATCAGTATCTCTTCCAATAGGTTCAGAGATCATATTCTGAGGGTATTTCCGCATGTGGATGCAAAGAACTGCATGACGGCAGAAAGTAAAAGAAGCAGTTATACCACATGCATACGCTACGAGAGCGAGAAACCACTATGAAACCATAGCAATAATTCCAGATCATCAGTACCCCTTCCAATAGGTTCAGAGATCATATTCTGAAGGTATTTCCGCATGGGGATGCCAAGAACTGCATGACGGCAGAAAGTAAAAGAAGCAGTTATACCACATTATGTATCCGTTACGGGAGCGGGAAACCACCATGAAACCAATTCGGTGGCTCCAGATCATCAGGACTTCTTCTAATATATCCAGTTATCATATTCTGAAGGTATTTCCACATGTGGATCCCAAAAAGAGCACGACGGCAGAAGGGGAAAGAGATGGTTGTGCCATTATGTATATGAAAAGAAGTACACGGTCGGACAGCGGGAAGCCACCATGAAACCATCGCAGTGGCTCCATATGGACCTCTTCTAATAGATCTAGGGGTCAGCAAGTAGTGTTACGATGGTATTTTCACATGGGGATACCAAAATGTGCGTGACGGCAGAAAGTAAAACAGAAGCTTATACAACATTATGTATGTGCTAAGGCAGCAAGAAACCACTATGGAGCCATCGCAGTAAGTCCAGATCATTAGGACCTCTTCTAATAAATCCAGGGATCATATTCCGAAGACATTTCCACATGGGGATACCAAAAAGGGAACGACGGCAAAAGGTAAAAGATATGCTTATATCACATGTAAATGAATAAAGGTATACGGTCGGACAACATGAAACTAGCGTGTGTGTGTGTATCTGTGTGTGCGTGTGTGTGTGTGTGTGTGTGTGTGTGTGTGTGTGTGTGTGTGTGTGTGTGTGTGTGTGTGTATGTGTGTGTGTGTAAGTGTGTGTGTGTGTGTGTGTGTGCGTGTGCGTGTGTGCGTGTGTGTGTGTGTGTGCGTGTGCGTGTGCGTGTGTGTGTGTGTGTGTGCGCGCGCGCGATAATTTTCGAAGGAGCTGGGAAAGATGAGCTGAAAGGTTCCATATGGTCGGGGTTCCACGAAATATGCTTGGGAGATGACAAATATAAAAAATGCGTACCAAAGATGCATTCGTTACTTGTTATGATGAATTTTCAGTAAAGACGCAAACAAAGAAATTAAAATTGACCATCCCAGGGAGAGTGGTACACCAGGGAAATCATTCCAGGGCGATGGCTTTCGTAATATTTTTCCTCTTTGCACACACGGCCTGATCTGTTGACATGACTATGGCTGTTGCAGAAGTAACGCGCCCTGTACCCGGTGTGAGTGGCAGACAGACCGACAGCCAGCCCCTTCCAACTCAGTGGAAACCCGAATACTTCACAGTCCTTCAGCAATGCATTTTGTCTTTCATTAATACATTGTGCTGTTCATCACTAACTACCGACTTTTCATTCCACCTCTGAGAAAACAACACCACCTCAAAGTAAACAACCGGATGAAAGATATCCGTAATCAAAAATCAGTAGCATTTGCGTGTTATATATATATATATATATATATATATATATATATATATATATATATATAGATATAGATATAGATATATATATATATATATATACGTTAATACATAATCGTGCAACATCTTTTCACTTCCTTTTGCCGTCGTACACTTCTTGGTATCCTTGGAGTGTTTTGGTGTCACTATCTATCTATCTGCCACCAGAATATGATCCCAGAATATAATGAAGGAATTCCTGATGATTTGGACCCCCTGCCATGATTTCATGACGGGTTCCCGCTGCCGTAATGCATGCATAATGTGATATAACAGTCCCTTTTACTTCCTGTCCTCATGCAGTTCTTGGTATCCCAATGTGGAAATACCTTTAGAATATGATCTCTTCATTGCACAGCGCATCGTCTCAACCTGGTGGTCCAGGGGGCGCTGAACGGTGTGCGGGAGGTCCGCGACGCCGTGCAGGAGGTCGCCCGCTTGGTGGCGTTCTACCGCGACTCGCCAAAGAGGCTGGTGGCGCTAGAGCATGCCGGCGCCCAGACGTCGCTCCGTCCGCTCTGCCCCACCCGGTGGACCTGCAGCGAGGCGTGCCTGGCCTCGCTTCGCAGAGAGTATAGACCCCTCCTAGCCAGCCTGGAGGACATCGCCGACGACCCGACGAGTCGCCCGGAGGTGGCCGGCACCGCCAGTGGGTTCAGCAGGCTACTGCGCGACTTTGGTTTTTTCTACGGGTTCCGGCTTGCGCTGCTGCTGCTGGGGCTGACTACGCCGGCCATGCGCTCAGTGCAGGGTCGCTCGCAGTCGGTGTCGGCCAACCTCCAGGTGATCAGTACCCTGCGAGAGGTCGTCATGTCCCAGCGCAAGTGTTTTGGGCGCTTCTGTGAGGAGGTGGTGCGCGATGCGGAGCGCTTTGGCGTGGATCGGCCTCGACTGCGGCGCCAGACGCGTCCGCCCCGTCGTCTCGACGAGGGCGTCACACCCCACCACCCCGCTACACCCGATGAGCACTACTCCCGAGTGTACCGGGAGGCCGTGGACTGGCTGGCCGGCGCCACGACGTTACGCCTCAGACGAGCCGGCTTTGGCCACGGGCGAGCGTGCCCTGCTCACGGCAGATGGCGCGGCGCTGACGGAGACTGCGAAGTTATACAGCATGGACCTGGACCGACTCCGCCTGCACAGCCAGATGCTGGGAGACGTAGCGCGGCAGAGGGAGGCACCTCTGTCCACCTTGGACGATGTTGTGGCCCTGCTGCGCGATGACGGCCTGCGCCAGGTGCTGCCGGCCGCCACCACACTGCTGCGAGTCATCCTCACTGCCCCAGCAACCACGTGCACCGCCGAACGCCTGTTCAGCCTGCTCCGGCGCCTCAAGAGCTGGCTCCGCTCCACGATGAGCCAGGAGCGGCTCAACCACGCCGCCATGCTCGCCACCTACCCCGAGGTCCTGGACGCACTGGACTGGGAGGCCGAACTGAGGCTGTTCGCCGCCCAGTCGGCTCAACTAGTCAACGTGTTTGGCCGTTGGTAGCGTCCACCTACAGGTGTTGCTGCGGTGCGATCGAGTGCCGCTGGTGTCGCTCAGCCTAGTGCTGCGGCCCTGGCCCGCCACAGTGGAAGGTGTGCTTCGCGACCTAGGTCCGCCACAGTGGACGGTATGCTTCCCGACCTAGGTACGCCACAGTGGACGGTGTGCTCTGGGGCCCTGGTCCGCCACAGTGGACGGTGTGCTCCTCGGCCCTGGCTCGCCACAGTGGACGGTGTGCTCCTTGGCCCTGGCTAGCCACAGTGGACGGCGTGCTCCACGGTGTCGGTCCGCCACAGTGGACGGTGTGCTCCGCGGCCCTGGTCCGCCACAGTGGACGGTGTGCTCCTCGGCCCTGGCTCGCCACAGTGGACGGTGTGCTCCTTGGCCCTGGCTCGCCACAGTGGACGGCGTGCTCCACGGTGTCGGTCCGCCACAGTGGACGGTGTGCTCCGTGGCCCTGGTCCGCCACAGTGGACGGTGTGCTCCGCGGCCCTGGTCCGCCACAGTGGACGGTGTGCTCCTCGGCCCTGGCTCGCCACAGTGGACGGTGTGCTCCTTGGCCCTGGCTCGCCACAGTGGACGGCGTGCTCCACGGTGTCGGTCCGCCACAGTGGACGGTGTGCTCCTCGGCCCTGGTCCGCCACAGTGGACGGTGTGCTCCACGGCCCTGGTCCGCCACAGTGGACGGTGTGCTTCGCGACCTAGGTCCGCCACAGTGGACGGTGTGCTCCTCGGCCCTGGCTCGCCACAGTGGACGGTGTGCTCCACGGTGTCGGTCCGCCACAGTGGACGGTGTGCTCCTCGGCCCTGGTCCGCCACAGTGGACGGTGTACTTCACGGCCATGATCCGCCACAGTGGACGGTGTGCTCCTCGGCCCTGGCCCGCCACAGTGGATGGTGTGCTCCTCGGCCCTGGCTCGCCACAGTGGACGGTGTGCTCCTTGGCCCTGGCTAGCCACAGTGGACGGTGTGCTCCACGGCGTCGGTCCGCCACAGTGGACAGTGTACTCCACGGTCCTGGTCTGCTACAGTGGACGGTGTGCTCCGCAGCCCCGGTCTGCAACAGTGGACGGTGTGCTCCACGGCGTTGGTCCGCCACAGTGGACGGTGTGCTCCGCAGCCCCGGTCCGCCACAGTTGACGGTGTGCTCCGCAGCCCCGGTCTGCCACAGTTGATGGTGTGCTCCACGGCGTCGGTTCGCCACAGTGGAGGTGTGCTCCGCAACTCTGGTTTTCCACAGTGGACGGCGCACTCCACGGCTCAGGTCCACTAAGGTTGATGACGTATTATATGGCCCCGGTCTGCCACAGTGGACGGCGTGCTCCACGACTCAGCTGTTTCTGTATTTTGCCATCCACAACATTATCATCTTTACCAAATTATCCTCTCGTCCTTTCCATTCGGAGGTTTTATGGTGCTCTTCGACAATTATCTGTTCAGTGGTAATGTGCTCATAATTCACTGGAAACTGCGAAGTGGGATTCTAAAGGCACAGGTTCGAAGGAAAATATATGTATTCGGTCACTCAGCAATTGTCTTCTCTTCATCCAGGATTACAAAGTACAAATCCAGCCCTGGTAGAACGTGTGTACTCCACAGTTCTGGTCCGTCGAAGTGGACGACGTGAGATTAGTTCCGGCTTTGCATCGTCTCTCCGAGCAGTTTTCTATGCATTAGGTATGGGCGCAAAATGGCCAAGGCCGCCGACGCGCCCTGAAACACAAATCCTCCATCTGTACATAAATTACCACTTTGCGGCATACTACCGGTCACCTTACCATCAACAGGTACCAATGTATTTCATGTATTAATATTTCCCTATTCGTCACAGCTCTGCCATTTTTACCTTCAAATTTGGTCCGGTCACCCGATGTCGGGTCATTGGTTGTCCACCCAGTGTCACGTAGCACTACTTGCGTGACTCTAAAACCAAATTCAAAATTGACTGCAAGAAACAGTAGCATATGGCATAAGACGACGGTACGTGTGCAATATAGCCGAAGCAGCTGACGTTTTTCCAACGTTCCAACGTTTTTCCAAGAATTCCAACCACACACGACACAACAGTGTAGAATATTTTGACACTGGACCTGATCCTACGTGATTCGTCTTGTCAGGTATTTCGAGGCAGAATGCCCATACCACACTTTTATCATGTTCTGCATGGAAAGTGCAGAACGATGAGAAGACGGAATTTGAACTGACCTCAGTTTATTATCCTTGACCTTACTTAATATTTAGAGATATCCGGATTGTTTGATTTGATGTAAGAACATTATGATCTGAATTTTGCTTCGGTATGCTGCAATTACTGCGAATGGCGGCAGTTGAGACATTGGAATATTACCCTCTGACCCATCCAAAGTCAATTTACAAGGGGAAGTAAAAGTGAAATTTTCCATTGCAGTCAAAAAGGAAAGGATAGTGTGGTTCAGAAACTATCAAAGGTATGGGAAACTGAACACTGATCCTTCCGCGAGGATGCAGATAATTACAAGTGCCAACGGGGTTGCGGTAAAACATGGTCCTGTTGCGACACACTCGTGGCCGGGTCCATGCCAATTCCGCCGAGTTGGAAACTTTATTTTTGCCACTGTTCGCATTTTTCTAAGTTTTCTCCTTTATATTTTCGACCCAGACAAAGAAATCATTTGAGCTGACACATCCATTGCAAAACCATCGGTTGGCCCTTCTGGGAATCTCGAGAGCTGACCTCGGACATTTGGCCGTGACCGGAGAGGCACTTACCCAGTGTTAAACATTCTTGCCCTTCCCTGCGCCATTGGGTACGGACGGAGTCTTCAGACTATTGTAGAAAAAAGATCAAATAGGAAAACGATTGCACCGATCGATGTCTGTGATCCGTCGTGCATTTCAGTTTGCTTGGTGTCGTGCGTGGCGGCTAACCAGTCTCGGCGATCACAGTGACTTCATCAATGCATCAGTGGACATTGTTTTCGATGTCTCCCGCTTTTGTGAAAGCTGTGTCCCTTCCCCGACCCTGAACTCTTCTCCACCACTACTTCGGATTCGCCCCTCCCCAATGTTAGCCATCAAGGAAATACTTCCACCCATTGTCATCACATTTCAGGTCTGTTGTGCTCAGGTGCTCCATCGAGGTCGGTGTGTTTTAGCCTGCGTAGGGGCGCTGAAACATTTTGTTAAGCCGTTGTGTGTTTATTGCTGTTGGAGTGGGGGAAGGTGTGTGTGGCGGTGACGATGGACCCGAGCCCACTGTATGACACTAGTCACATGCTATGACTCATGTGTTTTTATGTTGGCGCACACTGTGCACTGCTCTGTTACTCATGTGATTTCACATGTTGGGCGATTTTGCCTTTTAGTGATGATGCTGAATAACATTAGCATCGTAAAATAAAAATAACATTTCTGAGATCTGAAAATGAAGTTGGAGAAGTCCGATTAGTTTTTTGTTTGTGGGTGGAGGGGGTCTATTGCATTGACACTTCGGCCCCCGATGTTTTTCAAAAATCGACACCTCTGATTGCGTTTATTCATGTATGTGATCTGTTGTGCATTTTAGTTTGCTTCGTGTCGTGCGTGGTAACTGACTAGACTCGGCAATCACGATAACTACATCAATGCACGTGCTTGATCAGAGGACATTGTTTTCGATTGCTATGATCTTGTGGAAGCTGTGCCCCCTTCCCGACCCTGAACTTGCCCAACCAAAACTTTGGCTTCGCCCTTCCTAATGTTATGCACCGAGGACATGCCTTCACCCGTCGTCATCGCAGTTCAGTCCTGCTGTGCTCCGATGCTCCATCAAGGCCGGTGTGTTTTAGCCTGCATATGGGCGCATACATATTTTACTTAAGCCGTTGTGTTGTTGGTGTGAGTGGAGTGAGGGGAGGGTGACGGTGACGTTGAGGATATAGATGACGTTTACGATGACGATGGACCCGAGTCCACTGTATGACACTAGTCGCATGCTATAACTCACAGTTTTTATGTTGATATGCACTGTGCATTGATCTTTTGTTTATGTGGTATCACCTGTTACTGGGCGATTTTCCCGTTGGCGAAGATGCTGAATAAACATAAACATACACATCGTCAAACACAAATCATAATTATTGAGGTCTGAAAATATAGTGGGCGAAATCCGATGAGTTTTTCTTGGGTGGGGGAGGGGGAGGGGGTCTGATACACTTCGGCCCCCGCAATGTTTTTCACAAATCGACACCCCTGCCATCTTTGTCTAGCTCTAGCAAACAATTTCCCTGCCAAAGTAATGCATGTATTGTCCATATTCCACCATGGCTTAATAATGCAACCCTGCATTGTCTATATTATGAAAGGATATAACAGGAAGAATACGGTGAAAACCCACTAGGCTTATCAGTGGAAAGGACAATTTAGAATATGGTGATGGTTATTGGTTGTACTACATACACTTCGACCGTTGGGTCATGTAGCGTCGCCGATCTCTCATGCACAATGGCCGCGGGCGAAGAGCAGGGACAAGTGAGACTTGAACCCAGTCTTTCGATTATGCTACGAGCAACTTACTCCTAGACTACACGTCCCTTTTCTGGGTTCGGTTGGGTTTCTCAATTGCAATGGCAACGCCAATAATACTTCAGCCGGGACTACGTGCCACTCTCCCTCTCTTTCTCTTTCTCTATCTCTCTCTCTCTCTCTCTCTCTCTCTCTCTCTCTCTCTCTTTTTTTTTTTTTTTTTTTTTTTTTTTTTTTTTTTTTTTTTCTCTTTCTCTCTCTCTCTCTCTCTCTCTCTCTCTCTCTCTCTCTCTCTCTCTCTCTCTCTCTCTCTCTCTCTCTCTCTCTCTCTCTCTCTCTCTCTCTCTCTCTCTCTCTCTCTCTCTCTCTCTCTCTCTCTCTCTCTCTCTCTCTCTCTCTCTCTCTCTCTCTCTCTCTCTCTCTCTCTCTCTCTCTCTCTCTCTCTTGGGAAGTGTGGACGGCCATGCTTATCTCTGGGACACATCGCCTGCGTGTGTTTGTTCGGGGTGAACTGCATCCACGTGTGCGTCCAACCCCTTGAGTGTAGTGTCCCCACGATGATTGATTGATTATTTGGGCTTAAGGGCGCGCCGACTACGAGGTCATTTAGCACCCTAAACCAAGAGACAGAGCATGCAGTGGAAGACCCCAGGTTCACCCAGACCCAAGGTGCACACTTCCAAATCAAGCATCAAGGTCATGCTAATTGCATTCTTCGACCAGAAGGAGGGGTCAGACAGTCAAACAGCAAATCCTTAATCGCCTCCATGAGCGGGTTTTGCGCATCAGGCGGGCTCTGTGGCCGGCTCTGGGTTTCATCACTGACATTCACACTTGGAGTGGATCGGAGTTTAGGGGCGCGTCGACATCTAGGGTCATTTTGCACATTTACGCATGATTTACACTCCAAAGTTACCCAGGCAGTTTGTGGAATGGCAAACATGTGATATATTGATAGGCAAGGATAGCCTAGTATGCACCAAGGACACCATGGAATTCAGAGTAAATAAAACTTTTGCTGCAATACATACCTTCTTCCACAGGATGCTTTGGAGATGGATGTGCTCCAGAAGGTTGGTCAGGGTTGGAGTTGGAGGTGGATGGAGGAGCACTGTGAAGGACAACATATGGTTCAAAGGATGCTTCTTTCTGTTTATATTAACAATACAGGTAATGAGGCAATGCTCTCACTAATGGACATTTATTGTGTCCTGAGTGAGCAGTAGGATCATGATGGGTTCTTGTGATATAGACAACAGAAATAATGGCATGATGTACCTTTTAGACTCCAGTGGGAATGGCGGATTCGCCCATAAGTGAATTTTTAAGCTGACTGATATATCAATTAGCAGGAAATCTACAAGTATAAATCAATGCAATAAATCAAGGCAAGAAATGTGTTGCATATTACTACTGTGCAGGTTTACCTAGTGCTGTGACATTGCTCCTGGTTTTGGGGAGAAAGTATTGTTTGAAAGTCATGGGCAAATGTAATGTTTGTCCATAACTTTGTGGGCTCATTGATGGGGAAACAAAACATTTGCCCAGAAATGAGCCATTATGTGTGACATCCCACTTTTTTGTCTTTCTTAAGTCGAACGTAGTCTATGTCTTAGTCTGACGACAATTCTAGACCACACGATTTCTTTATCAAAAATGTCTCACTCGTGTGTATATGCTTGCACAAAGTTGTTTGAAAAGCCCTCACAACGCCATTCAATCTCGAATCAGATACGGTCGGTTCTGTTCATTACGATTGACATTCGGCCTGCACCCGAGTCGTTAGTGGGACCGCAAGGAGAAACTCATCAGCCGGTGTCGTGCGATATTTCTGGATCGTGGGCGTCTAGTTTGTTTCTCAGCTCCGACGATGAGTGTGCTTTATGTCCTGTATGTACGGTGCATTTACCGCACAGACTCCATGTGGCAGTTGTATGCGTCACCAACTACAAGTATGGCGCGGTGACGAGGAAGCCACCTGGCATGCACGGTGACTGTTCCGTCCTGAGTTAGATTCAGACCCGCAGCCTCTCAGATGGCGGTTATGGGCTTTGCTACTTTACTCGGATGTCTTGATTCCGGACACATTTACCTTTTCAGAGAGCATGCTGCAGAATTATTACATGTTAATCCAAACTTCAAGTTGCGATAAATGGCTTCTATCCATGCACGCAGGGGTGTAGCTATGCTAATGTGACGGGAACCTAATATGTTTTTAGGGGCCCCGACCTTCACAAAAAGTTAAACAGTTCTTGAATTTCGACGGTTATATGTTTCCGTCACCATTGTACAGCGACCACCCGACTGGTAGTGTCTAACTGCAGAACCATGCCACGTAGCCAGCGTACAGCGACCACCCAGGTAGCTTTTGGACGGGCGGGGTAATGGCATCGACGACTGTAGTCCGTCCTTGGTTACGTCGTGTCTCATGTTGCCGTGTGGCACGTATGCGTTACCTTGCCAACAGCCCCTCCCCCACACACAGTGTAATTACCGTACGCCAGCGCTATGCCAGACGCCCGGCGATGGGCAATTTACGTGATGGATCGGTCTCATTATTTGCTCCCGCCGGTATCTTTCCAATTTACTGACCCATTCCTGTGCACGTGGTGGAGGCTTCTTGTGCCCTTTTGCCGCAGCAGCAGCATGGTTTTTGTGCATGTTCAGAAGTATGGTCCGATGTTGCAACATCCAGGAGAGTGGAACGTGGGTGGGTGGTGGGGGGGGGGGGAGGGTGAGGTGAGAGTTGCATCGGTACATCGGGTTCTATGCTGTACTCGATATAGCATAGAACATTTAATATGTAAACGACCCGCGCCACTTTTAATATTTGACAGTTGGATGATGGCTGATGCATTCTGTACCAACTCGTCGAGATACAAGACCGCATCGGCAGGAAATCCGCTGATGTTGCCGTCACTTTCGTCCGGTGTGACGTCACCAGTGGTGGACAGAGTCGACCGGCAGGCATGCGAGGAAAGGCTGAGCAGATGCATCATAAGGCAAGTGAGGTACGTATATACCTAGGTATATGCCATGCGATCCATAATTTTGTATTGCGGGGTGGTTGGGGGCCCTTATTCTGGAGGGGCGTGTGGGCTATCCTGAATTCATCACCGAGTTCCATGCACTGACAGTGAACTACAACTAAGGCATCAGAGTACCAGTGTGAACATGAGGCGCCTAAAATGGTGCTGGACCTGCCAGGGCAAGTTTCAAAAGCCGGGGTAGTCGAATTTCCACGCGTATCAGTCGTAGGCGCATTGCCTTTAGTGTATATACAGATGCGCCTTGAAACAGGCATCCACAGCTTGAATGATTTCAGATGCGAAACATGCGCCTTCTGGTTGGTTGGCTATTGAGTTTTAAGGCGTATCGACCAGGTTTGGTCATTTAGCGCCCATGGCATGGGCCTGAAGGCAGTATTAAAAGCAGAAATAAAGAACCACTTTCAATCTCCGGCGCTGAATCCGTATTTCCGGAACACCAATCAATCGCGATATCACCGAGCTACAGGGACCCGATGATGACCGTCAGCTGTAGTGCGGGGACTGGATGTTGACCGCCAGCTGTGGTGCGGGGACTGGATGTTGACCGCCAGCTGTGGTGCGGGGACCGGATGCTGACCACCAGCTGTGTTACGGGGACCGGATGTTGACCGCCAGCTTTGTTGCGGGCACCGGATGGTGACCGCCAGCTGTGGTGCGGGGACCGGATTGTGACCACCAGCTGTGGTGCAGGGACCGGATGGTGACCGCCAGCTGTGGTGCGGGGACCGGATGGTGACCACCAGCTGTGGTGCGATATCTATTGTGTTCTGCCGATGCGTGCGAATGCCGCTGCAAACCATTTCTTTGAAGAAATATTGAGGACTTGTGGGCAAATATTGTGATGAACATGGGCAAATATCAAAATAAAAAGAGCGAAAAAAAAACACCTTCAGATACTTTATTGCACGGCGGAAAGTTGTTCAAAGTCAGCCGTCGGTGGGGAAAACCGTGGAAAGCCTCTCTGCCATACAATAGATTGGGTGCAGTTCATGAAAACTATTTGTAAACTGTGCAAACATTTAAATTAACAAATACATTTGGCTCTCAGTGAAAAAGTTGAGAACGCGAAACACTGTATTTTAATACTCTGTGCACTGCACACTGTACGTTGCTGCAGTTTCAGACGTTTAGTGGTTGGGACGGAACGGGCCTCTGGGCCGCTCAGGCGATGTCCATACTTTCGTCAACACAGGCGGCAGTGTGTCACGGTCCCGTCTCACGGCTCTTCCGTTCGGGAGATGCCACACAACCACTCTGCATGAATCATCCCCTAACGCTGCCACCGAGACAGTAGGCCGACGGAGCCCGGGGTACTTATGTCACGTGGCATGGCGTACCGGCGGGACCAGCTGCTGGCTCTGTGCAGGCTGAGGCGGCACAAGCTGGGCCTCGTATTGAAACACTTTGTCCAATACAAATAGTGCGAGCACTTTAAAAGGAAATATTGTGGCGCAAGCTGATGAAGCAGAAAAACTGAAAAGCATATCTGATTATGAGTGAGGAAAAGACATAAATGCAGTAATAAAGAAGGGAACGTGATGGCTGGGCCGGCCCGGTCAGAGCCGTTCAGCTGAACATTTGTCCTATATACACGGGAGTAAACTACATCAGGTTTCGTGTTCTCCCGAAACTAGGTTGATTGTGCCGTTTTGAAGACGCTTGTTTTCAAACTTCTGTTTCAGGCCTCGGAAAATTGCATTATCGACGTCTGTTATAGCACACAGCGCACTTTATTCACATAGAGTACAATAAATATCAACAGGGAATAATCACAAACGGCAGTCGGGTCGTCCAGCCACCACTCACACTCACACTCACACTCCTCGCACGCACACCCGGCCCTGAGGTAGCCGACTGAAGCACGAAAATCGCAGACACTCGAGGGTGACAAGCCCACGTCGCATCGCCTCGCTCAGTTGGACGGGTATCTGGGGGCAGGCGTCGGGTACTTGGGCGCCGGTGCCGGGTACTTAGGAACCGGCGCCGGGTACTTGGGAGCCGGCGCGGGGTACTTGGGGGCCGGTACCGGGTACTTGGGGGCAGGCACCGGGTACTTGGGGCCAGGCGCCGGGTACTTGGGGCCAGGCGCCGGGTACGCATTGTACTTGGGCTCGTACTTGGGGTACTGCGCCTCGCCCTCGTACTGGACGTCGGCAACAAAGCCGGAGTCGCCCTCCGACCTGTAGGTGACCGTCTGGACGCGGCCGTCCGGCAGCGCCACGCGGTAGCTACCCTGCGTCAGGTAGCCGTCGCGAGCCTCCTCCTGGCCGAAGTTGGCGCCGGTGTACTGGTCCTGCACCTCGTACCCGTACGCGTACTTGGGCGGCACCTGCGAGGGAACAGGCGGTGTCGTGGTGGGATGTCCGGCGAAGCTTCGTCGATAACGGGAGTGTTACACTGATTGCGCTACTTACAATGTACACTCATATTTTGTAATGTTTTATTTTTAATTTCGCAGCATGCATATCAGAGGCGAAAGGAATTAAAGTAGGCAACCAGCGCCCACGAGTATCAACCTGACGACGCAGGCCAGCCAAAGACGGCTCGGTATGTCTTACTAGCTGGTGGGTGAATCCAGCCTACCCGATTGTGGTGGAGCTAAAATATGAAAAACAAATCATACATATTCAACACAAAAACAACTCACCGGATTTGGACAGCATGGGACTAAGCTTTGGATTGAAACGATATTTTCAATCTTAAAAAAAATTAATTGATCCTTCAGTGTTTTCTTGACTTCTTAATTCGGGTCTACATCGAGTCGACTTGGAGGATAATTATCCTGTCCCCACTTCCCCCTGAATCCGCCACTGGTAATTTCCAAGGGGCTGTGGGGTGTACATAAGCACATTCGCAGAATGGCATGTTCGGCACTGTCTCGTGAAATGCCACTTTTAAGCAGAATGTAGTGTAGTCGGAATATTGTCGCAACGCAGCCGCAACTGAAGCACTCGTGTTTTAGCAGCTGCTAAACATGGTCAGCAACCAGCCAGAACCAATAGTAACGCAACAAAAATCACAGAAAACTCCAATTCAAGCTTTTCGAAGCCTTCCTGCCCGCGGTATACTACAAAAATGTTCCTAAGTGTGCTGGCATGCTAAGTTACTCGGATCAAAAGCATATAAATTCAATGTAAATCAGCTCACCTGGTGGAAAGAGAACCCAGGAGCTTGAAGCCAACACATTCAACAGCATGAGATGCAAACTAGACAATGCTAATGGTCCAATTTGCCTTGCAAAAAAACGCCAGAATGAGCATGGATGAATTAAATTGGATTGGATTGGATGATAATAGAAGCATGAGTCTCGCATTTATATCATTGGGATGGCACAATGCATGCAGGTGAGCCTAAATGGTGAGCCTAAATTACGGGGAGCAAATGCAACATCGGGGGTCAAGTGCCCACCGGAATGCACACAAAGCAATAACCCTGCTCGCATTAGAAAGAAACACACAGCAGCAGCAAGCAAATACAAGCGACTAAGTTTGCCAGAACCATAGGTACCTTCGGGTCAATACGAAGGCACCTATGGTAAGGGATGGAAATTTATAAAGTCCTGGTAACCGACGAGTGCGTCTGAAAGCGTTTACCTGCGCCTTTCTGGGTTACAAATCTGCATTTAAAAACTGACTGAAGTGGATGACGTATCAGTATTCCGAGAACAAAGGTGAGTTGCTCCAGCTTAACATTCGAATAATCCAGCCTACTTTCGGTGCTAAGTATTCATCAGGGTTTTGGATATCTATATCCTGCTTATTCATTTAATTATATTTGTTTGTGTCCATTCTCCATTTCGGGGAAGGAATCCATGACTATTTTCACGGTCTAATCATCCATCGCTCTAGAAGGCAACAGC
This sequence comes from Imbricaverruca yamaguchii, assembly GCA_034440575.1. Classification (NCBI taxonomy): domain Eukaryota; kingdom Metazoa; phylum Arthropoda; class Thecostraca; family Neoverrucidae; genus Imbricaverruca; species Imbricaverruca yamaguchii. Next base: position 1,720,892 of record JAOTOL010001556.1, read on the forward strand.
GCGTGAGTGGTTAGGCGATGCAAATAAATCCAAGTATTGCTCATTCAAGAGGCTTCATGGAAAATAATAGTGAATAAAAAAAGCCAATCAGGAATCATGTATGACAGACTATTTCCTCAGTCTCAATGCTTCTGCTCAGTGCTATAAACGAACATCTTAGAGCCTCGGTATACATCGGGAAAATATGGAGTTCACGTAACGGCTCGAGCCTTAATACTAACCGAGGTATAAGTTAATGCAATGGTTAATGTTCATATACATGTAGCTTCAACAAGTCACAACACCAATAACATACCGGAGGGTAGTCCTCGACGGGCTTGTAGGGCGCATACTTGGGCTGCGGCGCCGGGTACGAAGGGGCGGGGTATACGGGGGTCGGGTACTTGGGCGGCGGCGCAGGGTACGAGGGAGCAGGAGTCGGCTTGTCGGCCAGAGCCACAACGGCAATGGCGGCGATAATGAAGACCTGAGGACACCAAACATACGTCATGAAATACCCGGCTGCTGGCGAGGGGATGCTGAGAACCTCCCTATCCTTAAAGAGAACACACAAAATATAGAGCTTACTTAAAAGTTGAGAAAGAATTGGAACTCCAAGCGAATGACGGCACGAACATGAGGACATAAGCAAAATCAGATCGGACACAGCCTCTCGACGAGAAGCACGTTCTGAGATATGAGCTTCCTTAAAGACCATACCGGCACCACAGTGTCTGGCGAGACAAACGCACTGGAAATACCACTGCGCCGCCTCACCAGACACTTCGGCTGCGCGATGCCGAAGGCTGCAGCACAGCAGAGCACACCCGCCTCCCCTACCTTCATGTCTACAGATCAGACTGTACTGGTGGTGCTGGAAGGTGGGCAGCTCGCTTAAATACGGCACAATCACCGGGGCAGGCGGCTGCCACTCCTGCCGTGCCCCCGGCGTCCGTCCCCGGGGGTGCATGCCACGGCCCGACCTTGCTCGGTTACATCAGCGGTCTTGAGGCGGCGGCAGCTCGCCCACTGCGGCCGGCAGCACCTCTGACGAAACCGGGTCAGCGCGGCTCGGCCGCACCGCCTCCGGCCACTCACCTCTGACCCCGGCAGCTTTTTGTCGACCCGCGGCGCCTCCGTCACGGAGATGTGTTGTGACGCTTTGTGGCCGGACGGCTGCCGGTAGATTTACGGCGGGATTGTTGCGCGGCTGCCAGCAGCGGCAGGCACTGCAGTAGCCATCGCTGCCATCGCAATGCTTCAGCCGGTCATAGCCACCACCGCTGTAGCCGGCCATAGCCACCACCGCTGTAGCTGGCCATCGCTACCATCTCACCGCTGTAGCTGGCTATCGCTACCATCTCACCGCTGTAGCTGGCCATAGTCACCACCGCTGTAGCTGACCATCGCTACCATCTCACCGCTGTAGCTGGCCATAGCCACCGCCGCTGTAGCTGGCCATAGCCACCGCCACTGTAGCTGGCCATAACCACCACCGCTGTAGCTGGCCATCGCTACCATCTCACCGCTGTAGCTGGCAATAGCCACCACAGCTGTAGCTGACCATCGCTACCATCTCACCGCTGTAGCTGGCCATAGCCACCACAGCTGTAGCTGACCATCGCTACCATCTCACCGCTGTAGCTGGCCATAGCCACCGCCGCTGTAGCTGGCCATAGCCACCACCGCTGTAGCTGACCATCGCTACCACAGCTGTAGCTGGCCATCGCTACCATCTCACCGCTGTAACTGGCCATAGCCACCGCCGCTGTAGCTGGCCATCGCTACGACAGCTGTAGCTGGCCATCGCTACTACCGCAACACTGTAGCTGGCCATAGCCACCACTGCCATAACTGGCCATCGTTACTACCGCTGTAGCTGGCTATCGTTGCCACTACTCGGATGAAGATACGGGAGAGACTGCATTGCTCAGTGGAGGATACAGGAGAGGGCCACTGGGGGATGTGTCCCCCTATAGAAAGGTGGCGCTCCTTCAAGAGGGCTTGGGTGCACCAACTTCCCCCCCCCCCCTGATCATATTTGTTAAGGTAAAGGCACCCATCTCAGAGCAAAAGGTGCTCGTGCAGTATGCTCCAACTGGCCCCCTCATCCTTCCCCGCTCAGCCAACTTTCCGCCAAAGGCGACGACCAGTGCGCAACCCTTCCCAATGAAAATTACCACTATTGCGACTGTAGTGGTGCAGTAGTTGCTCACGTAACTCGAGCCATTTAAATAATGCGTGTTTTTCAGATAGCAAGGTTGAAACACTGATGTACTGATACATCGACACAGGATTAATGGTGTCTGCACTCTTCTCATGGAGGAGTGTAGAATCAAGTCAATACTTTCATAGGGAGCTAGCATGGGTGGATCCAAGAGAGAACAGAGGCATGTGCCCCTGCCACCCCCTCGTTAAAGAGGCGGTATTCTTCTGACTAGTGATTGGTGCCCCTCCAGCACGGTCGAGTGCAGCCTTCCCCTATATCTTTTTTTTTTAGCTCAAGGTGTTCGTTTGTGTAGACTGGGCAGCCCTCCAGGGACACTAGTGAGTGCATCCGCTTGAAATTGTTATCAGTAGCGCACTCTAGACAAGTCCCCCTTCTTCTCATCAAAATGCCTCCATCAGCCCCTGGGAGCTGAGATGATCAAGCTCACAATCAAAGATTATTTGTTTTATTAATACTATGTTCCCGCTGGAGAATATATTCGTCAAAAGATTGCGACTGCGCGTGCTGTATCTTAACTTACCCTACCTATATCTCATCTTACCTTACCTCTGGCTTATTTCATTCAAAAGAGCTGAAGTAAGCCAGAGGTTCTCAACCTTGCTTCACCCATTATTATTTCCTTTCCTCACAAAACATCTCAGCCGCTGTGTCACAGCAAGCAGTCTGCAGCTGACACTTCGCCTTGCTATATCTTCATCTTCATTAGCATTTCTTTCACAATCAGTGGATAGCGGTAGCTCGGTCTGTGAGCATGGGGCACTCATGATCGGAAGGTCGTGGATAGCGGTAGCTCGGTCGTTGGGCGTGGGGCACTCATGATCGGAAGGTCGTGGATAGCGGTAGCTCGGTCTGTGAGCATGGGGCACTCATGATCGGAGGGTCGTGGATAGCGGTAGCTTGGTCGGTGGGCGTGGGGCACTCATGATCGGAGGGTCGTGGATAGCGGTAGCTCGGTCTATGAGCATGGGGCACTCATGATCGGAAGGTCGTGGATAGCGGTAGCTCGGTCGGTGGGCGTGGGGCACTCATGATCGGAAGGTCGTGGATTCGAATCCCACAACCGGTGGAATTTCTGAGTCCAGCAATCTGGCAGTCAGTGTGTCGCAAAAGTATGAAAAGCAAAAAGTATGTACAGGATATATGCATAAATAACGACGATTATAGAATAGACACGTCGAAGTAAAATTAGACGACCTTTATTGTATAAACGTTTCGATCTCAGGGGCCTTCTTTAATACATATGTACAAACTCAGAGAATATCAGGTAATTTCGAGTCAAATTGTCATCAAAAACACGTAATGTTTCACGGTCAGCGTTTTGCGGCTGTTAACATCGCTGCAGGCTTTGACCAATTGGAATAACCTGCTCCCGAATTCATCGTATTGTGTGTTATATATGGCAGCCTCTAACGTCTTTCTGGTTCGTTTGTTGGCATTGGTTACCGGGATTCTAACCTCGTCCCAATTCGGCATATTTTCACATTCGTTAATATGTGTAACGACTCCGCTGCATTGTATGTGGTACCGTGCGTCGCGTTTGTGCTCGTTAATTGTCTGAACCCACCTACCTGTCTGTTTCCCATACATACGTCTTTGGACATCCACAACACGGGATTTCATACACAACACCGTTTTCTGACCCATGATCGATTCTCATGTGCGGTGCCTCAAACAATGCAACGCAATCCTTACACATATTGACAAATGTGAAAGTATGCAGAATTGGGCCGAGGTTAGCATCCTGGTAACCAATGTCATCAAATGGACCGAAAAATCGTTACGGGCTGCCAATATAAGCATGCATAGTACGATGAATTCGAGGGCAGGTATTGTCATTTGGGCACAATCTGCAGCGACGTTGGCAAACGTGAAACGCCGATCGTGAAAAATCACCTGAGTTCAAGGACGATTATACTCGAAGTTATTTAATATTCTCTGATTTTGTACTCATGTACTGAAGAAGACTCTTGAGATCGAAACGTGTGTACATCCCGTTAAATTAACCTTAAAACAGTTCCGCGGCTGTCACTGACAAAGGTGCAAGCTGTCCCATTGGAAGAAACACAACCGGAGTTAGGGGTGGATGAGGCAGCCTGGGATATTGTGGCAGATTTAAAAGGTGGCTGCCGACCGTTCATGATCACGGCTTCTTATTTCGCCAATCCGATTTTACTTTTTTTTGGTACGGAGATTTTCATTATTATTGTGCTATTTTGATATGACTCTTCGTGTCTTGGAGCTCCCCTTCATACGTGTAACTCCCATATCTCCAAGCTACCTTCCTTTCTGATGTGGCAGAAGCGGCTACCGAAATCATGAAGATATGAAGTGGTCAGAGCTAACCCGCGTCGTATCGGGGGGGGGGGGTCGATAGGACCCCTAAGGTTTTCCACGGATTGTGAAAGAACGACGCGAGGCATCAGGCCCATATTTAGCATACCTTTTCCCACATCAATTTAGCATGATATGTCAAAATTTTGAGATCAGATCATTTAGGGTCAACGAAATAGTCAATATCAAGTCAGGTCACCTCCAGAAACGTTCAACCGGTCGTCACGCTTTAACGGATGAATACATTTTAATGAAACTTTCAGCATTTGCTTATTGTAAGGGACGAAACGAAATGTACCTGATAATTCGTTTTCTTCATTTTTTTGTTGCTTATTAATTTTGCCTATTTGGCAATTAGAATTAAAATCGATGATCATGGCTAAAGTACGCATTTCTATGAGAGGAAGTCGACTTCGAACAACGTTTTTCGGCCTGCTCTACCCACCAGAGAAGGAAAAATTAAAGAAAGCTGGTGAAGTCAAAATGTTGAAATTAAAACAAATTGGTGTCCAAAAATTACATGGCCATGGTCGATTTCATCTTTCTCTTCTGATTCCATCTTTTGTTCAAATCTCCCCCAAAATGAGCTTCCCAGAGCTAAAAAGATGACGAAAGTCGTGGAAATCTGGGCCACTAGTGACGTCCCTTTTGTGGGGGGGGTTCTGGGGTGGTGTCTGGACCTACCCATCGAGCGTTTTCCGATGACACCTCTTTCGTTTTCGTACGACGCTAGTTTGAAGATTAGAGGGGGTTCCTATCACCCCCCCCGAGACGGGGTGTGAGATATGACTGAAAAGGCGGGACGGTTAAGAAGGGCCCATCCCCATCTAGGTTAAGTCTGCAAAGAGATGCCATAACCCTCGCAAAAAGACACTCATCACCCCAACCAACACCACATACCTAATTTCAAAGAATTCATCCACAAACATCCCACACACAAATCGCTGCCTATTTACCTTACCTATCCAGCCATATTTACTCGATCCCGCGTAATACACGCCATACAAATTATTGGCGAGTGCCCCGCCAATAATTTTCAAACCCTACCCATGGCTGCACAGTCCGCAACCACCTAGCACAAATCTCACCCCATCCACCACTACGCAGAACTAAAGAGACAAAAAGAAGATTCTCCAACCTATGCAATTTATCCACCATATATATACATACATTCCATGAGGAACATTCCACGACAACTCAGACAGCCTATTCCACTGATCAACCATCCTTCGACTGAACAGCTGTTATCGCTTAACTGTCCTACACCTCAATTTGTATAACCTGAATTGATGATTCCTATGTGATACTCTAAATAGAATGGCATCATTCGGATGGTCATGATCTTGCCCTATAACGATTTAATCCATTTCAATCATATCACCGCTTAATCTCCTAAACTTGAGTGAGTACATATATAATGCTGTAAACCTTTCCCCATATTATATGTTACATAGTCCACTGATAAGTCCAGTGTGGATGGATGGATGGATTGTGACGCACTGAGCAACTGAGACCATATGGCGTCGCCTGCCTCTCACCCTGGCAGCAAGGGAGGACATCTCGGGGAATCGAATCCCGTACCTTTGGCGTGCTAGACGCTCACCTGAACCACTGAGCTACCGAAGCTCTGACGAGCCTGGTGGTTTTGCACTGCACTGGTGGTTATATATATATATATATATATATATATATATATATATATATATATATATATATTTACATATTTATATGTTGCATGTGTGTACATCGGTGTGATTCGTGAAATCGGCTTCTCCACCCACTAGCCGTGCTTTGGGTTACGATATCTATACATGTATAGGACTCAGGCACCACGTACCAAAACGTATTTCATCTAAAATACAACTCAACACGCATCCTATGTTTCGTACCGTTTTTGTACTCGACTCGGTGACGGCTCAGCCATGTCACATCTGGTCACAAACAGCGTTCGATTAGCCCAATCACACAATGGTATTACGACGCGGGCGCCACCTGCGGCGTCAGCCCCTCGCCGGAAGTGCGCCACTTCCGGTGTTCGGTTGTCCAGCTGGCGACGCGCGCCGGCGACAGTTGGGGGCTGGAGTGGGGAGGGAGGAGCGAGAGCAGCGTCCGGATACGGTGACGGTTAAGGATAGGTCCGTGGTGAGGTGGGGTCGGTCAGACTGTCGGCAGTAGGTCAGATGTCGGTCTCAAGTAGGGTACGGTGATGGCTGCTGGCAGCAGCAGGAGGTGGGCGAATAGCAACACGGCATCAATGTTTGATCTCTGTCTCTTTGCATATATGTGCATTCGTACCGCAGTATCACTGCGTCTCTGTATCGTTTCTTTCTGTCTTGCTGTCTCGTCTCTCCGTCTCCATTCCTTTTATCTCCCCTCTCCCATCTATCTCTCCCTCTCTTTCTTTCAGCCTCCCACTCCCCTCACCTCACCTCCTGTCCGTTGTAAGCATGCAAGTAAGCATACTGCATGCGTAGCAAGCATGCGTAGTAAACACCCAGTACGTATGATATCAGCTTCTAAGTAATCCAACGATACCATTATCCTGAATAGGAAAATATGCCGGAGCATGTATTTTGTCATGCACGTGTGAGCTGATCACAATTTGCTTTACTGACATTCATGAGTTGCGTCGCTTTTATCAGCTAACTGTACGTGCATATGCTCGGCTAACAATATTTGGGCCAATGTTGCATTTGTGCAGGTATAGATTGGATATTTCGCTCTGACCTCGTCTGGTCTAGCTCAAGGATATCACACACCATCGGGACGAAATCCAGAAGTGGGCGGCGACGCACGCGTTCAAGGTTGGCGTGTGATGAGCGCCAGACGACAGGCCCACAAATTACTCTCTGCCAGCGCGGTGTTACGCAATTCAGAACATCAATCAGAAAGGGTGGGTCGTTCTGCGACTATCAAGCAGGTTAGAAGCGCCGCCTTCGAAATAGCAGTGTCGAAGAAGTTTATCAGGTGCACTGTTCGTGCTCAAATAGTACTCCTGGTAAATTATCTGCGATTGGCGTTGGTATTAGCTTCGCGATCTGATGTCTGCTTGAAAAAACTGGGATGTTAGAAGTATGTATAAAAATATATATGCTTATTATATATACATATACATATACACATATACACGTATATATATATATATATATATATATATATTTATATATATATATATATATATATATATATATATATATATATATATATATATATATATATATATATATATATATATATATATATATATATATATATATATATATATATATATATATATATATATATATATATACCTGATTACATATTCCTATACTATATATACTTATATATATATATTATAAATGACGGCACGGGGGTGGAGGCACTGGTGCACGCCCCTCCCCCCCCCCCCCACACTAAATTATAAACTCAACACTGATCGTATCCCTTCGAATGAAAAGAAACTACTCAAAAACTGTCCGCTGCCCGCTCCCGGGGAGGGTGGTGGGGTGCTCATGAAGCAAACTCCGTTTGGCATATAGCTCAGATCCATGGGGTCACGCCAGCACGGCTAGGGATCTCTCACGGATCCCAAATCCAGGGGGAAAGGCCCAAATCCTGATTAAAAGGCATATTTTCAGATTGAACACATCAAATGACAAATTAACTTTAGTAGGGTATCAGACAAGGTGGCCAGACACCCAACCCACCCGGGATCCCCAGTGATGCACCACAGGAAGAATTAGGGCGAGATTAGGGTTAGGGTTAAATTAGGGCGAGATTATCTCTTAAATATCGCCAAGGAAGGTTTTATTTTAACGTCCATTGGATATGAGTGAATAGCTAATGAACCATGTAGCGCAGTTGCACATGTTTCGGATAGGTACACAATGGGAAGCAGGATGTTTCAAATGTCTAATCATATCATATGACGTCATAAAGAATGATTGGCTTCGTTGGCAAACTAATTACGCCAGTACCCGATGAGGACTTCCCCATAAAAAAACAATATTTGGTTTTTCCAGATACACGGAGACGAACACTGCAATTCCATTACAATGTTAGCAAATGGAAAGAGGTGTTTATCTAGATTACCAAGTGTTATCAAGAGTACACCAGAGTATCAACGCGCCATGTCACCGAACCTTATTAACCCTTTGAAATTTGATCAAGTGTTTTGATGTGATAAATCACTCAGAACTCCTGTCAAAATTAAGCCTCCACAGCATCGATAGTTCCTGGTTTTCGGCTTATCTTCATAATCACATCCAGAGTGTCAGCCTTACTGACAGTCTGGGTGTCGTCCAAAAATCTGCCCGTTGCCCAACAGCATCGGCGTTTTTCAAGGATCATCTCTCGGATCTCTCTTCTACTGTGTCTTCGCCAACGACCCCAGCCTGTTCGCCAAAGGCGCAGTGGCTGTTCACTACGCCGACGACGCCCAAATTTTGGTCAGTGGTAAGAAATCTGAAATTCAAAAAGTTGTCACTCATGTGGAAACAGTTCTGGCCTCCTCGACATCTGGTTTTGAGCAAATGGACCAACAAATTTACGTAACTAAGACACAGCTGATGATGTTGGGCAGCCCACAAAATCTGCGTGCCTTACCGGTTATCACAGTGAAATTTCGCAATCACGATCTACCCACCACTTCGGAATGCAAAAATCTCGGTCTTATTTTCGATTGCTCGCTCAGCTGGGACTCGCATGTCTTAGAATTAACTCGGCGTTATTTTGGAGTTCTGGGTTGTCTGTCGCATCGCGCCTTCCACCTGCCGTCATCTTCGCGCTGGTCAATGCTCTGGTCTTCTCGCAGATCCGCCACTGTATTTCTGTGTATGATAACGGAGCCAAAAAGAACCTATCTCGCATCCAAAAAATTATAAACTGCTCGGCAAAGGTAATTTTCGGCCGCATGAAATTTGACCACGTTTCGGATCTGCTGAGGAGGTTGGGCTAGCTCAGCTCAGAGAACCTGGCCAGTTATCACACCCTTCGCCTCACATACAAGGTGCGTCTTCATGGTGAGCCAGAATCACTGGCTCACGATCTCACCACAATGGCAGAGATTCGTGACCGGATAACCCGTCAAGACCATAACTTGCATGTCCCCCGGTCCCACACCGAGATGGGGAAGAGACGTTTTAGTTCCAGAGCGCCACATGTACAACTCACTGCCACCAGAGCTGGCGCGACTTCCCGTGTCGATCTTTGGTCGCCACCTACGGCAATACCTGCTTCACGTGCCGCCCGTGCAGGACTGATTGACTGCTCGACTTGCTGTATTTTGTTCATTTTTATTTTTATTCTGTGATTTTGACCTTTTGTGCTGTGTTGTTTTATCCATTTTACGCGATGTCATAATATCCACGAGTCAATTGTAGATGACATCAATAAAGTTTCTCTGTCTGTCTGTCTATCTGTCTAACCCGCGCCATCTCGGGAGGAATTCAACCTCCCCCCCCCCCCAAAGGTTTTCTGCGGACAGTGAAAGATCGTTGCTCGTCATCGCGCCGAAATTTGGCATACCTTTTCCCACATCAATTTGGCATGTTGTGTCAAACTTTTGAGGTCAGGTCATCTAGCATCAACGAGCTAGACTAGGTAATGTGAGGTCGCCTCCAAAAACGTTCAACCAGTCGTCACGCTTTAACAGATAAAGATATTTTCATGAAACTTTCAGCGTTTGCTTTTCTTTGGAGATGCAACAAAACGCACCGGAGGAATGTTGTGTTTTTCTGTTTTTCGATTTTAATTACTTAACAGTTTTGCATATTTTCCCATTAGAGTTCAAATCGAAGATTCTGGCTACAGTATTTTTTTTGGAGCAAATTTATTTCGAGAGCATTTTTTGCCAGATTTACTCATTAGAAAAGGAAAATTCAAGAAAACCTAAACTCAAAATTCTGAAAGTTCAACAACAAAAAACATTTCGGTAGCCAAAAATGTTATGGTCCTGGTCGCTATCCTTTTCTGATTTGAAATATTTTTTCTTCCAATCTCTCCCAAAGTGAACTCCCCAGAGCGAAAAGCATGATGTAAGTCGTGAAAACCTAGGCCCCCTGGTGTCGCTTTTTGGGTAAAGCATTTTGGGGATGGTGTCGGGCCCTGCTCGTCAAGCGCTTTCCAAGCGCTCCGCTTCACTTTCGTTTTCGTGTGAAGCTTAGTTTGGAGATTAAAGGTGGGAAGTTCCTATGACCCCCCCCCCCCCGCCCCGAGACGGGGATGTGAGGATCTGACCGGAGAGACCGGAGGGTTAAAGGCAATCGAAAGTGCTTTGAGCCAGTAAGTTGATACGATTAATAGTTATTCATCCATCTGACAAAAAAAAGCTGACAACTTTTCTACAGCGTATTGAATTAACTAACTAGACGTTACACAAGTGTTGCGTTGCATGACGAAACCTCACTTGATCGTGCAAATGACTTGGAATTTGATGTGAAGTGAACATATCAATAGTTCGTAGTTTTGTGCTTGCAATTTCAAGAATTATTTGGTGCACCTCGTAAACACGACCATCTACGCAGCTTACAGAGGTTCAAATTCGGAGCATAAATTAAGGCGGCCTGCAGTAGGACTTACGCCGTGACATGTGCCGACGTCGCTTATGTGGTCCAGGTAAGCTGGATGTGCTAAGATAAGACGAACCTCGGCTACCAGGCCAGACCAGAAATTGCGTTGAAAATTGTCCAATACATTGAGCTAGCTCCTCAAATGTTGTATGTGCATCGGGGTGCATGTGCGTATCGTGTGCTCGCACGCGCGTGTGTGCGTGTGCGTGTGCGTGTGCCTGTGTGTGTGCATGCGCATGTTCGTGTGCGTGTGCGTGTGCGTGAACGTATGTGTGTGTGTGTGTGTGTGTGTGTGTGTATATGTGCACGCAAATATCGACAAATACGGGAAAATTGGGATACATGGGAAAATTGGGCTCACGGCGTTGGAGTGACTAAGGCGAGACATGCCAACAAGGTCCAATAGTTCGGCAGTGACCAGAAATACAAACCGTTTAACTGTCGACAATGACCAACAAAAGAAAACCTATTACGGAAGACATTGGGACAAACTTATATATAATGAAGGCATGAATATTATTAACTTGGGTTAACCTACGATTGCTCATTCCCATGGCCAGTATCGCAGATTGTCTTTATCCCCTACTTTCAGACGTAGTTTAATAGGGACGTAGGGATGGTGCTCATGATAAGGGTAAGGCCCACATTGTTGCACATTTTCAACACCTTCATACTTCCTCACGATGAGAAGTGAATGCCAGTGGGGAAATTTGTGTGCAATATTTTGGGACAGGAGAAAGACTAGCATCAGGCCTGACCAGAAATGCTCAGCACACAACATCTTGCCAATTGGTATTTTCTCTTAACCAGCGTCACATCGGTCCAAAGGGAAGCAACTGGCACCGCAGCCATCACAGCTACCGTTGAGTTGTCTTTTTTCCATCTCTGGAGCGACCGTAACTGCTGTAGCAGCTGTAGTCAGGCCACTGGGACGGCCGTAGCCGCTTGGGCGGTCGTCACCGCTAGAGCAGCCATCACCGCTAGGACAGCTGTGGCTGCTGGAACGATCACCAACTCGAGTGGCCTTCGCCACTGTGGTGACCGTGGTTACCGGCGAAGTGGAGTAACTTTCGCCGCTAGGGAGGCCGCCATCAGTATTCGGGAAGTGGTCTAGTAACGATGTGTCTTTGTCCTCAAGCAACAGCAGTCGACGATACTTTTAATGTCTTAGCAGCTCATAACACTTTCAGTATGAGCGCGCGACAGCGATCAGATGAATTTGGCCTATTTTGTTCCTCCTTATTAAGGGCTTCCCACCTACAATCAGGCCACTCTGGCACTCTAGCTCTCTTTACCCGCATGACCCTTGCTGACTTTTAGGGAACCTCAGTCCTTGGCAACATGCATGGCTCTCATCATGGCTGACATCAAAGCTCTGAGGATGACCCTCAGTATTCCTCCCGCCAATCGCTAGTTCTCAGGGATTCTCGAAGCTGCCAGTCTGCCCGATCACTCAGGTACCCATTCCACAGCCCAGGAGCATCCCAGTCCTGATCGACCTGGCTCTCAGAGGCTCTAGTCATCCGTCAGGAGCCCTTTCTCACTTCCGTGGTTCATTTTCAGTCCTCGACAAACGTGTCTAGCTCTCAGGGGCATCCCACAGTTTCGAGACAGGCTTCACTATTTCGACAAACGTCGCCAGCTCTCAGAACTTTCCTTAGCTCTTAGGTTGCTTTGTTCACCTCCCAGGGCTTCTTTCAACTCTCAGGAGCATCACAGTCCAATCCGCTGTAGCTCTCATGGACCCTTCCCAGGTCCTCAACAGCATTGGCGCAGCCAGGATTTTTGCAATGGGGACGAAAATTTATCGTTTTGCCTGGTGAAAATCTTAAAATGTACTCCTCCGTGTAGTGTATTTTTGGGTGCTACGGGCGGACCAGGACCTCCGACGCCCCTGGGCCCTGCCTCTGCTCGACAGCCTTTCGGGCTATCAAGGAGGGACTCTCTTTAAATCTCAGCAGCCACACTTTTCTCATAATGACCCCTTTCAAGTCTCTTTGGCATCCCTGTCCAGTCAAGTCCTCTCTAGCACTCAGTTACCATTTTGCATCGTCAAGAGCCCTCTCCAGCTGTTGGAGACCCTCTCCAGTCCTCGACAGTCTTTCTAGCTACATGGGCCTTCGGGCTCTGAAGCTGCACCTCAGCATTCCTCACAGTAATCGCAAGGTCACAGAAAATCTTCTTAGCTCCAAGGGACATTGTTACTCCATTAGGGACCGCTCTCGAAATCAGGAGAATCGCAGTTCTGTCTTATCTGACTATCAGAGACCCTCTTCATCCCTCAGGCCCCTCTCCTGCCTTTAGGGGCCATCAACCCTCAATAGTCCGGTCTAGCTCTCATATCGGGGAAATTTAAGCTCTGAGATCGGCCCTCGTTAGTACTCGTCAGATGTTGGGGTTCTATTCATCCCTCAGGGCCCTCTCAAACCCCAAGAACATCCCAGCCACCTCAGGCGCTCATGTTCATGCCTCAGAGCCTTCAGTGCCATGTTTACTCCTCAGCTGTTAAGGACCTTTACCAGCTGAGATTGCTCTTTCCAACTGACATGGGCATTTCAGCTCTCTGGTGGACCCTCTCTTGTCTTCACGGTTCTTTCAAGCCCTCAGAGTGGTGGAGGTATTCTGGTTGCAATGGCCATTTCCCAACAAACTGTTCCATGCGCTTTAATTTTTGCTCGGTTATATACCTTCTTCTACACCCTGCGGTCCCTTGCGGTCGCCTGAAGGCGGTCGCGTGGAGGGCACAATCTGACTTCCCAGGGGGCAGCTGCCCTTCATTCCTTGGATAGGTCACTGCTTTCTAATAGCCCGGTGCCCTCCATGCGCTTGAAGACCCATTACGTAGCACCGGGAACCCACAGTTTAGTCCCCGACAGTTTCCGTAGCTCGAACCTCTTTATCGGCGCGAGTCCTGATAGCTCTGAGGTTCCTATTCAAAAGTTTGGACCCTTTTCATTTGGTCAGGGACCAATTCTTCTGCTTGGACCCCGCCGTCAGCTCAGAGGCCGTTCATATTGGCTCGGAGCCCTCTCCATAAGCTTGGATACCCTTCCAACGATCTGAAACCCCCTCCGTCGACCTGGAAGCCGTTCACGCTGGCCCAGCCCAGGGCCCTCATTTTCCCGAGGGTGCTTTCAGTTATCTCGGGGACCGTTCATCGCCGCTGGATCCTTTCGACGGGCCTAGTCAGCCCGGTCGGCACACACCAGCCCAGGAGGATCATTAAGGACCCTCAAGGCGGCCGTCAGAAGGGTCCCCTCGGACCCTCCAGGGGGTACACCTTTCGTCCGCTGGCTACGCCACTGATTCAATATACTTTACAATATACTTACACACACCGTGCGGCTAAAAAACTTAACGAGACCTTAACCCGCGTCGTCTCTCTGGTCAAATCCTCCCACCCCGTCTCGGGGGGCGGGTGGGGGCGATTGAAGATCCCCTCTACAATCCAAACTAAGCATCGCACGAAAACGAAAGAGGTGTCATCGGAAAGCGCGCGACGAGTAGGGTCCGGGTCCACCCTCCAAAACACTTTCCCCCAAAAGTGACGTCACCAGGGGGGCTAGATTGTCACGACTTTTCACGACTTGCATTATGTTTTTGACTCTAGGGGGTTCATTTTGGGGGATATATGAAAAGGCACAATTTATTTGGAATGAGAAAATGACAGTGAAAACGACCAGTGCTACATTTGTTTTTGGCCCCCCAATTTTTTTTTTATTTCAAAATTTTGAGTTTTTAAGTTTTCCTTAATTTTACTTTTCCAATGGGTAGAGCAGGCCGAGAAACGTTGTTGAAAGTCAACTTGCCCTAATAAAAGATGCTTACTTTAGCCAGAATCCTGTATTTGAACTGCAATTTGGCAAATACGCAAAATTTATACGTAGTCAAAAATGGAAAAAAAAATGAAAAATTCAACTCGTACATTTTGTTCCATCCGTAAAGATAAGCAAACGCTGAAAGTTTCATTAAAATGTGTGCATCCGTTAAAGCGTGACGACTAGTTAAACTTTTTTGGAGGTGACCTCACTTGACCTTGACTAACTCGTTGACTCTAGATGATCTGACCTAAAAAATTTGAATCAGCATGTCATATTGACGTGGGAAAGGGTATGCCAAATTTGTGCGGCGCTACCGCGCGCCGTTCGTCCGCTATCCGCGAAAAAAAAAACCTGAGGGGGGCGGTTGAAGACCCCCCCGAGACGGGACGGGTTAATATAATACTATCGGAGTTGTCGCCCTGGTCTTCCGTCACGAAGAGCTTCCTATCACTTCAAGCGAACGAATAAATTACAATGAAAGCTGCACGACTCAACCCGTTCTGAAAATCAAAACTCACGAATCGCAATGGTAAAAAAGGAAAGAAAAACGAACCACTTCTGGTGAACTGAAAGCTGAGGAAAAAGTTCGATGGGCTGGGAAATGCTCATGTGAAAATGGCGAAGCTCTCGCTAAAGCGGTGGCAGTATCGCCGAAATCAGTGCAAAATCATTTGAATGCTGTCCTGAATCTAAGCACCATGGATCTCCGAGAGCTTGAAAAGCCGAAACGCCTGTCAGAATGGTACATAGGTGATGCCTCCAATTCTTTGAAGGGTTTCAAGCTTCTGCGATGTCCGGTCGTGCCCCTCTATATTTATGAACTTGTATGAAATCCTGTGGGACGACCACTCCCAATCCGCCTTGAAAAAAAATGTCTTGCACCAGCTTCAATGGACTACACAGTTGTGCGTGGGTCAAATTTGGTCGATAAAATATATTCCAATCGGTAACGGATTTGCCATCGCAAGGATGGAAAACCCGTCACCCAGCCATCATCGTCCTCTAAGCAATAAATTGTCTGGAGAAAGGTCCGAAAGGCTTCATTCTCGTCGATAGGGCTACGGGTAGGCAGGAAATGAGCGTTGAGGCATGCTGGGCATTGCCCAGCGTGATTACTTTGCCCTACATGTTTTGGAAAAGTATATGGGAAATGCCGCCAAGAAACCTTACGTTGAAAAGGGATGGCTGGCGTCAACATCTTTTGCCTCATACCAGCACGAAGTAGCATAAGGTAGTACCAGTGTTGTAAGGAAGTTTTATGTTGCTTAAGGTAGTACCAATGTAAGGAGGTAGTTTTAGGATGCACAAGGTAGTTCAAGTGTAAGGTAGAATAAGGTAGTACCAGCATGCGGTATTATGAGATAGTAACAGTATAAGGTATGACTATGGGTTCGTAGTTCAAGCGATATCAGTTAACCTTGACATAGACCCGCTTGAGCACCCAAATGCCACCGATAACCCTGCGAGCACAATGAACCAGATTCAAATAACACCAATTGGAGGGGTGGGGATGGCCTAGTGGTTAAGGTGTTGGGCTATGGGTGCCAAAGGTCCCGGGTTCGACACTAGCGTCACTCGATAAATTTCCCAATCCGCGGCCCACCGGTAAAACAGTGTGGGCGGCGCCTTTATCCGCGAATGTGCATAAAGGGCGTCATGAACCACCCAATAAACAAACAACCAATAGGATAGTGCTCACATAGGTCTCGCCAAGCTCTGCTTGACAGTGGCCCAACGTTTTGTGCTGCCATCTATAGAAACAGGACGATCGCTAGTTTCCTCATCCCGAGCGGTAGGTGGCAGCACATCCCACATTCTGCAGCACAACTAGCCCGACACATCTGACATCCTGCCAGGTGCGATGACACATTTCGCACATCTGACATCCTGCCAGATGTGATGACACATTTGGCATATCTGACAACGTG
The DNA here is from genome assembly GCA_034440575.1 of Imbricaverruca yamaguchii. Classification (NCBI taxonomy): domain Eukaryota; kingdom Metazoa; phylum Arthropoda; class Thecostraca; family Neoverrucidae; genus Imbricaverruca; species Imbricaverruca yamaguchii. The sequence continues at coordinate 1,737,732 of JAOTOL010001556.1, forward strand.
ACGGCACGTCCTGTGCCGTCACGTTGTTTTCCTTAAGTTTTTGGTTAAAAACAAGGCGAACTACCCGGAAGAGAAAACTTGTAACGATCATCTCGATCACGAATACGTCTGGAAGGGTAAGGTCAGATATTGAGTCAGTCTATTTCAGTGGTGCAGACAAGGGTAAGGGGAGTAGAGCGGCTCCATGTGTGTCGCCGCCACGAGTGTCCTTAAGGTCTAGACCACACATGATTTCCGTCTGTCCGACTTGGCCTGTCTCTGACCGACATTGGGCGTTCTTTTACTCACACAAAGACCCTCACCTACATAGGAGGCTTTCTGGCAGTGACAGGAAACCTCCAACGGCAACAGGAGGCCCCTGGTTTACACAGGAGCCCGTGGTCTATACAGGAAGCTCTCTGACTGAAACAGGAGGCCCTCCTATTTGCACAGGAGGCCTCTGATTTACGGGAGACCCCATGAACAGCACAAGACACGCTGTTTAAAGCGCTACAAGCCTACTTGTAAGCACTTGGGTGTACTTTCGGTGCACGCAAGGATACCGAAATACTTTGGGTGCTTTCAGGCTAGGTATATTCGGACCTCATCACTATGCTAACCCCTTGTGGCATTAATTAATGCATGACAAGCACAACATTATTTATGTATTTTAACAGTTACCAAAAGCGCATTAAGATAACTTGAAATCATGTTAGCTGTTTTTACATCATAGTTGTCTTTCTTTTAGCGGATGTGAGTGTGAAACCTATCACCTGCAAGCAATCAGACATCGCCGCAGTGTCACATGTTGACACAGATGCTGTCACCTCAGGGGTGTCGTTTTATGGAAATGATTCAGACGACTGAAATCCCCGAAGATGTGCGGTACCATGCATGTGCGTGGGGCCTTGGAAAACGTGCACTGACCACACATACATGGAAAATGTTGGCTGAGGGAATGTGCCCGCCTTCCCCAATATAATGGTGACGCCGCTTTGACCGGGAAAATGTAAAAGTTCTGGGAGGCTTCAGCACATGCGCACCGCCCCTCGCTCAACGGATTTGCCAGCCAAAGGCTTCGAGAGAAAAAGGTACTCCTTCAGTGTGCCCGAATACACCCTCCCGCTCGACGGATTTTCAGCCGAAAGCGTCTCTCCAGTGATTTTTCCAGCGGCGTTTGTTTTGTTTTGTTCTAGAAACCAATTGTGGTGAAGAAACCTAAAAGTTGGTGCATTTGCTGAGTTCCAACACAAAAGCTGTTTGTCGAATCGAGCTGAGAATATAAAATGTGAGAGTGATGCCTTTGATTATCCCTCTGACCAAATTCCATAAAATATGAAGTTATGGCGAGTTAATTTGGGTAGGTGTCTGGTCCTCTCGTACAAGACACCTCTATATGGTACAACTGAGCAGCAAAATGAGGACCGTCAATGATCAACATCGGATTTGTTCGCAATGTACACTGGTGCTCTAGTGCTTATTTTCACTGGAGAACCATTGCGCACTATGATATTCACGTAGAAATTTGGTAGAAATTTTCACCGACAAAGGAAGCTAGTTATCGGACGATCTTGGTCTTATTCGAAAGTGTTCCAAATTTGGAACAGGTTGAGAAGCTCCACTTTCTTAAGGATTCCTGAACCCAGGAATGCCAGTGGTCCTACGTATCGTAGAAGTAGGAGCATTCCCCTCTCTTGTTTTGTTTCCCTAGTATATCTCAGGGACCAATTGGGGTACACAGTTAAAATTCTGAACACACCTGCATGTGTGCCAAGGGTGCCTTAGCTCCAAAAATCAGCCTCCAGTCGTGCACGGTGGAGTCACAATGCGTAAGCGATGTCTGTGGGTGCGTAGATACTGGATAGTTACTATTAGTGTTTGTTATGCATGCGCTATGCGCTGTGAATGCAACCCAATAACAATCTCACAGAATATGTTCATGATTGGTATGCCATACGTTGCTGACATCTCGCCGATATATACTACTAAGATATGGCTCACAGGCAAGGCTTTGGATCTCGCACGAAGTCAGGTGGTTCAAAGTCCGTATTTTCAAGACATACCTTCAGATTGAAAAGGAAAAATAGCAACTTCGCATTAGCCAGGTACTGAACTAGGGTGGTCCCGACCTACCGACCCACCCGAGGTCCCCAGCTTTGCCCACAGGCCCAATCGATGTCTATGGTATAATACACCCGATCAAATCGGTCCGGTGCTGAGGAAGGCCACCAAGCTGACCATAGATTCTAGCCGGTCGTCCGCCCGCTTCCTCTACGGCCTCGGCATCACAGCTAGGCTCGGATTCTTCATCACTCACGATGTGGACATCATGATTCAAAGACAAGGAGAACACAGGGACAAAATTCGCCAACTGATGTCTGAATGTGTTCTGGTTTCGCTGCCGCTTAACTCACGGTTCTTTCAAGTTCTTGACCAATAAGTCTGTTGTCGCCTTTTTCATGTCCACAATGGACGACTCACTCGAGAAATAGTCTTCAGAGATTTGCTCTTGAACCAACTGCCAGCTATTATTAATACATGATTATCCTAACTGCCATGTCCAAGCGTTTTTGCATGGTTAACAAGTCTACTAATTCATCTCTGCTCACGCTCACCTCTATGCTTACTGTGCGCAAAATCCAACCACATTGACCCGACCTTACAGGCAAGGACAGCTCCCCTGTCAATTTTCTTTAGCACTGGACTCTGGCTGTGCGTTGCATTTTTTTTACCTCACCGAAATTCAGTTACTGAAAAAGTTATTTAAAAAATTAACTAATAGTTGGCCAAGGGCAGCATGTTATGAACCATTCAATTCCATTTTGAATTGCTTAATACAATGAGAATGTTTTAATTGTCGCTTGGTGTTTCATATTTCATTTCCTTCCTTTTGAACTGTGATCTGGTCTTCTCCATACATATGCTGGTGCAATGACACCACAAAACTCGCGCTGAAACATAGTCGAAAACTGAATTTCTAGTAGGTTTTCCCTTGAGTTGCCACAATGTGCATTGAAATGGCTCAAATCTTTATTGAGATGGATAAAAATGAAGCTGCTGTGTCTTGAGTCATCCCCAAACGTATAAAAATGATACTCGTCTGTCATAAGTAGCATGAAATAACATTCAATGTTGTCTTCATGCATTGGAAAACACAATTATCTATTTCTGTTCCGTTGCATAGACATCATAGAATCAACTGGTTTATGTGATATTACAATGCATTATTACGACAGTTACTGAAGTGCGGAGACAGCATTATCGTACAGCCTTTTAGCCAAGCATGACGTAAGTTTTGATGAGCTACGCACATAGCTTCCGTTTACGTCAGGAGATGAGCGGTCACATTATGTTAATCTCGTTCATAAACATTGCATTCGAAAAATAAATAAAAAGTTGATAAGAAAGTAAGATAATTTACAAATTTGTCCTCAATTTAGAGTGCAGTCTCATGGTTCCCATGTGCTGTGGAATAGGTATGGGACTGTATCATATCATACAGAAGTGAGGAAGTCATCAGGAAGCTTTACTGTGCATATGTCAGGCCACATTTGGAGTACTGCATCCGAGCTTGGTCTCCTAGCTATGAAAAAGATTTTTGCTTTTAGAGAGAGTACACAAGAGGGCTACAAAAATGTTTAATGGTATAAGCAGCCTGGCATATGAGGAAAGATTGAAGAAATTGAATATGTTTTCACTTAGATATAGAAGGTTGAGAGGAGATCTCGTCGAGGTCTTTAAATTTGTTCTTGGTCTGGAGAGGGGATATCTTGGGGAAATCTTTGAATTTAACAGAAATGATGCAATTAGAGGTCATCAATTCAAAATTAAAGTTAACCACAGCAGAATAAGGTTAAGACAGACTTTCTTCACCAACAGGGTAGTAGAACACGGGAACCAGCTGCCAGAAACCATTGTCAGTAGCAGCACATTGAACATCTTTAAAATTAGCATAGACAATCATTATAAGAATAGAGTACTTGCTTTTCAGTATTACGGGGAGGACTGATTTACAGATTTGGTGGGCAACTGGTTGAGTGTACAGAGTGCAACCAAGAAGGGCCCTTGTGGCTCATAGTTGCACTAATCTTTTATGTCTTTATGATCTATGTCTTTATGTATGAATCTTGGTAAAGTCCTGGATAATGGAGAGGCGATAAGGAGTGTATGCTGAACAGGTAAGTAAAATATATGCGACGGTAGTGTGGACTCCACATGTGTTGCAAAGTGGAGTGTGGCGTGGTGGAAGGAAGACGTGCTAGTGTGTTAGTTTTGTGTGACCCAAGCGTAATAAACACTCTAGCGCCACCTCGTCCAGACATGAGTCTCGGCGGGCTGAGGGAAATTTGCAGAGTGTAGGTTTGATGTTGTGTAAGTGTGAAGTGTTGTGTGTCCAGCAGGCTTGACGATACGTTTTAAATAACACGTTTACTAGGGAAAGGAAGTCACTGGGGATACCGGAGCACATTTGTGGGGAGGGAGGTCGATTGCCACTCAGGCACCACCATCCGATCGATTATTCCCCGGGATACCCTTGTGGCCAGGGAGCCAGAGGAGGGTGAGCTGAAGATGTGCGTGGTTGTCTTGGTAGAGGTGAAGGATAGCGTAGTGTGTGTGATTTGTGGTGTAGTATATGTCTGCGAGGGCGTCAACAGAGGAGCGTGAGTCAGTGTAGTTACTAGTGGGGGTGATGATGTGTCGTGCAATTATGTGTTGCATGCAAGTGAGTATGGCAACTAATTCTGCTGTGTATACCGAATGATGAAGTGTTAATTTAGTTTGACCAACGTCGAGCCCACCGCACTAGGCGGCGCCCGCACCATCGTTGGTACAGGATCCGTCAGTGTAGAAAAATGTGTGTTATGGGTGGACCTCTTGATATTCAAAGAATTTGGCTTGGGCTTCGATGGGGAAGAATATGGTTTTGTTGTGCCGAAATAGATGCTCGACTTTGGGGTGTTCCATGCCCCAAAATGGGAGAAGGGGAATTTGGTCTGGGGTTGTAACGGGTAAATTCAGTGGGAGTGTGAGAACCTGGTTCAAGTGGATAGAAATGTTGTATACATTTTTGTCGTAGGAGCGCCGAACATTTGGAGTAGACCAGGTGACATTGGAGGGGTGATGGTGCCGTGTTGTTGTCCCGAAATGGTATATAACGAGTGGTAGTGTTCTGCGGTGTTCTAGACTAGGGAGATTGGCCTCAGCCCGATACTGGGGATATTGTTGTTGTTTGTTTATTGGTTGGTTCACGACACACTTTATGCACATTCACGGCTAATGGCGCCGCCCACACTGTTTCGCCGGTGGGCCGCAGGATTGGGAAATGTCCTGAGTGGCGCTAGAATCGAACCCGGGACCTTTGGTACCCACTGCCCGACACCTTAACCACTCGGCCATCCCCGCCCCGATACTGGGGATAGGTGTGGTCCGGTGTGCTCCGGTTATGAGGCGGAGTGCATGGTTTTGTATGCGTTCTATGCGTTCTAGTGAGGTTGTATGCGAGGGAATACACGATCGAGGATAAAATAGTTAGCACTCGAATACTGTACATACCAACAGATAAACACCATAAGCCAAACAATGACATTATCCTGTCTTAACTGGGCCACAGATAAAAGCGTAGCCAGGTTAAAAAACAAAAACATTTAGCATGCTTCCGTGATATAAACTTGCATTCCAAAATCCTGCTGGCTTTACACAAATTATCACACATTCTTACTTACGTCATCGTGTGACAATTTCCACATCATATGTTCGTGATTTAATTACCTTCCTTAACCCTCACCCGTGCACAACATTTTTGTCCACCCTCTCTAGCGCAGAGGGGTTGGGGCCACCCCCATAATGTTTCTAAACGGGGAACCCGACCACGAGCAAGAAAAGCCAGAGTGCTGCACGTGTTAGCATGCCACGATTGAAACCCGGCTTTTACATTTCGTGTCGCTGATCGACCTCTCTGGTATGTTAGCATGCTAATTATTTGTAAAAATCGAGAATTTATATTTTAATCGTTTCTTGTGCAAGAATGATGAAAACGCACTTCAAATGTTCATTGTTGTATTCCTCAGCGCCTTGGTATGTTAACATAACAAGGCGCTCATCATTAACTGATGAGCGATGTGTCACATTTTGACCAAGAGATCACCAGAGATCAGATGGGGTTGAACCGTTACCTAGCTTTGGAAGCTTGCTAAATAGTGCCCAAGAGCACAATTTCCTGATACTCAGGGGTACAAATTGATGCAAAGCTTAGTATCGGTGACCATGTTTCCTCAAGAGTGGCTAAAATACCGAAGAGGTCATCTCGGGTAAGATTGTCGATGATTCGGATGGCCTGCAAAGGTCAATGAACTAAGCAAGTTGATTAGCTGAGTCTTCCATCGCCATTGCACATCCAACATTGGTCATTTGGAAATAATAAGTGGGATTAACTGCAAATAAATCACGATTCCGCCAGTAAGCGCCCAGACATGTTCTCTCTTGTGACGTCACAGATCAGTGACTTGCGATGTCATTATCAATTTTTACACCGCAACATCGTCAAAAAATGTCTCATCAGCGAAGCTGGGAGGAAGCGTGCCAAACATCGATGTGTGCCCTTGGTCACGGAAGACCGTTAAATGGTCGCACCAAGTCCAACTTCTAAGCCCCTCCCCACAACGGTAATGGTTTGAAGTCGAAGCGAAATTACCTAACTAATCCCCGTTTCATTTTTTTTTCACAGAAAAACCAAACAAGCGCTTCAATCGCCGCCTAGTTTGAAAAAAAGTAACTTACGGAATGTTGGTTGGCTATTTGGGCTTATGGGCGCATCGAGTGCGTTGGTCATACAGCGCCCATACTTACGGAGTGTGATTTAATAATAAGCTCATTAGCCGAGTGGACCGCACGACTTGGGCCGTGTCAGCGAGCCAGCTCCTCTCACCGTGACAAAACTGCCACTTCCCGGCCGAGAACGGCCTGCCCGCCTTTCAGCCGTCGACGGAATGAGGACGGCCCTTTCGGAGCGTCGCAGCCGAGTAAATCCGCGCGGCAGTCGGTGACGTCATTTCCGGCCGTCACCTGACGCCGGCCGCCCGCCCACGCCGACGTCGACAGCGGCAGTCGGCGCGACGGTCGCGACGCGGCCGTCTGCGCGCGGCGGGCGGTCGCGCGCCAGGCTGGGTCAATAGCCGATCCGGGGGATCCGGTGCGTATTAAACGCACGGCTCGCCCCCGCCGTCGCCGGCGGCCGGGGCGAACTCGGCGCCTCCCACGCGCGGGCGGCCAACACGCACAGCACTAGCCGCCGCCCCCGCCGGCCGTGGCCGGCCGTGGCCGACGGCGCCGCGTCGTCTCGGCCGGCCGGCCACTCATCGACCGACGGCGTACCAAAACGTCCGCACAGGACTGCTGAAGGCGTGGGAGGGGGCAGACAGTGGCGATACCAGGGTTGTGTTCGAGGGTCCGACCCAACTCGCCTCTAAATAGAAGAAAACCTCTCCGATTTCCCGCATTCAGACTTTATTTAGCGTTCGAACCTATTTTTATATTAATGTCGAAAAAATGTATTTTGTCTTCGCTCAGGGGATGAGAGCCACGTATGCGCCCAGAGACGTAGCCAAGGGGATCGACAACCCCATCCCCTCCTGCAACCAAAAATACACTAGATGATCAATAATTTTTTAGATGAGCACCACGTGAAACCAAAATTGTCCACGCGCTTCGCGCGCCGAGCGCGTTTTCTGTTTCTGAACATTTTTTGTTTGGGTCTGACCCCCACCTCAGAAAATCCTGACTGCGCCACTGTGTGCGCCTCTGGCTGTCGGTGTTCTGCCAGCCAAGAACGGCCGCCGGCAGATGGTCGGGCTTCTTCGGAGCCCAACCTGCAACAGCCATGTGTGGTATCATGGCGGCGGAATCAGCGGAAGTGCCAAGGTATTGTAACCGCCTCATCATGAGAGTATGCCTAACATTGGCCAGCCCTACATGGCTACGTTGACTGTACAGCCACGGCCCCAGCTGCAGCCGGCAGCCCCTCCTCCCCCAGCTATGTGAGGCCAGTGTGATGCATTCAGCAGCGCCATACGGAACACTCGAGCCTCGATTGCGAGTCGTACGCAATAGTGAAGAATATGGTGCTGGCAAGCACCTGGTGATAAACGGCAAACCCACAATGTAGCGCTGGTGCGGACGTGTCGTCCACACCGCCAACACGTACCAGCACAGGGCACCAACACGTACCAGCACAGGACACCAACACGTACCAGCACAGGACACCAACACGTACCAGCACAGGACACCAACACGTACCAGCACAGGGCGCCAACACGTACCAGCACAGGGCACCAACACGTACCAGCACAGGGCACCATGTATGGCACAACCGAAATGTCCTGCGTGAAACAACTTTATGCTGGTGGACAGGACTACTCAATGTGTTTTCCCTCACAAATCATTTATATATGTATATATATTTATATATATATATATATATATATATATATATATATATATATATATATATATATATATATTTAGATATGCATGTATATAATATATATCATATTATATACATATATATTTACATACGTATATATATATATATATATATATATATATATATATATATATATATATATATATGTATGTGTATGTATACATATGGGTATATATATGTTATTAAATGTTGGGAGCAGATCATCTTTAATGCATGCTGTATTGAATAAAACGGCATGTTTTGTTTTGAGGTGCCTCTTTGAAGTGCTTTCAAATCGCCTGATGATGGTCAGTTCTTGTAAAGAAGCTGTATGTAAAATTGTGCCTGTATTCTCGCATTCACGTTACGTTTCGTTAGGACATCTAACATCATCACACATAAGTATAAGCACAATTTAAGAACATAATACGTTCGCAAGTGTTTCGATCTCTATATGATTTGCGCGTCAGCAATAGACATTTCACCTTGCTTTCTCTAGGACACGTAGATATATGCGGGTACTTCTTAGATAGCAATGCTTTCAACGGTAATATACTAAATAGTCATGCTATGCACTTTCTCAATTATATACATATAAATACTGGCGAACAAATGTAGACGCACACGATCACTAGAGTTCCCATTAGCACAAACCGTACATAGTTAGTAGGAGTCTCCTATACCCTTGGGGGAGTAGTTGTTCATCATAAAGAGAAAGCTTGCCCCTCATATTTAGCTGCCGGTTAATTACAGAATCCTTTTCATGGATGAAAACCGCCTCTAAGATTCTAAGTTTTTGTACCCTGTGACACTTGGTCAATATGGTGGTGATGTTGATCATGTTGGATCGGGTAAGTTCCGTGTTGTGCGTCGACATGGCGTGCTGCTTTGGTGCCCATTCTTGGAGGTGCATTGCGATGCGTCTAGATAGGGTGGTGGTGGTGTGCCCAATGTAGGTAGAAGCTGGGCGGCGTGCACAGTGACTGACAGGGCATCGGATCTCATGCACTACATTGGAAATTTTGAGGATGCTTCTATCCTTAGTCAAGTCCTTATCCTGAGAGCAGCAGACGGTTTGATGAAGGGCAAATAATGTAGTTATGGCATATGGTGCGCAAAATGCAGTTCAATTTTTATGCTGGAGAAACATGAGGAATTGTACATACCCGCATAACAAAATCATCTATTCGAGTATTCGAAAAAAAAGTATAGCACTCCTGTAGCAGTTCATTTCCATAATGATAATTCCACTGAACACGTGCTGGAAAGAGTATGACAAAATGCAACGCGGCATATATGCATTTGGGAACAGAGATGGATAGGGCTCTTACGCACGGATATACGCCAGGGTGGAAAAAACGATAACCTGATCGCTGTGAAATGGTGAAACGATAGCCTGTGCTGTGGAATGGTGATGTACAGTGTGTATGTGCCATAGAGTGTGAAATTTATGTGTCCAGAGAAAGGAGGTAGTGTGCAAGTTTTGTCCGGTGATCTTTCAAACTCAAAGTATTTGTGAACGCAATTGCGGTGTGACGTGCTCTGAAACCGACGAAGCTTTGAAATAAAGAGAATCGTCTTGACAAGCTGATGTAAATTTAAATAATAATGTGGAGAGGTAGCTGAACATATATATATATATATATATATATATATATATATATATATATATATATATATATATATATATATATATATATATATATATATATATATATATATATAATATATGTATGTATATATATATATATATATATATATATATATATATATATATATATATATATATATATATATATATATATATATGTATATATATATATATATATATATATATATATGTATATATGCATTTATGGTTACTTGATGTATTAGCCATGCCAGACACATCATAAGCATGACAAAATAAGTAAAAAATGAAGATGGCGGGCTGGCGAGAAGAAGAAAAAATCGTCTCAGCCAACGATGGTAAGGGAGGCCATTTATGTCGTTCGTGAGGGAAATTATTGTGCAGTTAAAGACTGAAAACGATATTACAAGCCGTAGTTCTGAATCCGGCATGTGTACAGTACAGTACACTCATTACATACATGATGCGACGTGTTACAGATTATTAAGCATGGAAATAATATAAATATATACATACACACACATATATATGTGTATAAACATAATATTTATGTGCTAAATAATCTATAACATGTTGCACCAGGTATATAATGATTATATCGTACTCATACCAGATTCAGAAATCTAGCTTGTAATATTATTTTCAGTCTTCAGCTTGATAATAATTTCCCTTGGGAAGGACGTAAATGGCCCTCACCATCGTTGGCTGAGAGGATCTATTTTTCGTCCGCCGGCACATCCGTATTTTTGCTTATTTCGTCCCGATTATGATGTGCCAGGCATGGCGAATATATCAATTAACTCTAATTGCATATCGTTAGCGATCGAGATCGAGGATGGTAATGCGTATTTGCCGAAGGTCTGTACTGCTTTGTAATCGCCATGCTGTTTTGTTGCTTACCGCCTTCCGATGCAAAAAGTGCGTGATCACATATCTCAATCCATCTGTGAATGAATGAGGTTTTCTAAGATTATCCCAGCTGCCCATATCACCCAAATCTAACAAACAAACAAAAAATAATGTTGCTACTTCACGTGGAAAAAGCATGCATTATACAAGCGGTCTTTCGAATAGTTTTCATAGCAATTCCGCCGGTCCCCAGGCGGTCTTGACCACACGAGGTCGGCCGATCCCGATCCAAACGTTTCAGGTATTTGCCACATCCAGTCTGGAACACAATATGACACTGTGGCCCCATTATTACGCTTGCCTTTCCACATCTCAGCCTTGCTGCGTCTTTCGTCCCAATTGATGAAGCTTCACACCACGGCCCACTCGTGAGCTCCACAGATGGCACAACGGCCTACGCCGCCGGAGGCCATCGCAGAGCGACGCACGAAATCCAAACGTGGACCAATTTACTGCCGCGCCAGCCACGTGTCCGGTCGGCGCAAGCGGCTTCAGACTTCCGAAATGAATCACGCGGCCCGGGGATGTGCCTGCCAGAGCCCACGTGGGATGCGTGGGAAAATTGCGTTCCAATCCCGGCGGAGAGCGTGTCCACCCTTGATCAATAGCGACGCGTCCGCCCACGCTTCCGGCCAAGTATGGGCTCCCGGTCTCCCCTTAGCAGCTTGTCGCTGGAAGGTGATCCATTCCGATGGCCAAATTCCACCTTATTCGCTGATACAATGGGACACTTTGTCTTGTGTATTGCCAGCGATCGTGGGTAGGCATGTCGATATGAATCAATATGCCGGTACAATATGCCAACCGGGGAAGAACCGCGAGATGTAACAGTTTACGCACGAAGATGATGAGGTGAGAGACAGTGGTGAGGCATCCGAAGAAAGTATAGTGACCAACCCGATCTCAGCCTTGGGAACGATGGCTGACGCGGCTGTGGAGAGAATGATCAAGGAGGGAAATTCCCAACATTTTGGGACCGAACCCCGGACAAAGCCGGTCTGCTATTACCAAGCCCGGCTGTGGCCCAGTTTGCTATGGACAAGCCCGGCTGTGGCCCGGTCTGCTATGGTTATGCCCGCCTGTGGTCCGGTTTGCCCGGCTGTTGCCCGGCCCGGCCCACAAATCCGTTCCTCCTTCTATCCCTTCCAATTTTCGTCCTACAACCTTGATTTTCGTGATGGCCAAAACCGTAAGGCGGGTCGTTCAGAGAGAACTATATGCATGCATGTCTCGAAAGCACTTCTCTCTCCATCTGAGCATGGCTTTGGGTGGAAGCACTCAGCAGATGCACCTCTAATTAAACAACTATTCATGTCCTCTTACCAACCGATAAGGGCGAAATTACTGTACGGGCTTAATTGACATGAGTGTATGTTGTATGCAATGGGGTCCGCTACACAAATTTGGTCAGCGTTGGTTTCCGATGTATAAAATCACGCTGAGTTCAAAAATGCTCATATTGAATGTTGAAAATGCCGAAATCATGGAGAAAATCCACTTTCTTTAAATGCCCTCGGGGCAGTATTCACGCGTGACGTCACTCGATAGTAAGCCAAATGGCGCATACGAGACAAACAATATAAACGCGTATACAAGGTGGGAAGTTCATACGGCCTTGGGAAGTTCGTTCGTTGTGGAGGGTATCTATTAATGTTTTGAGACATATTTTTCGCATTAGTCAGTCAGATTGGACTATTAACTGGAAGGATGGAGCCTGGGTATGTAAAAGCGGATTCTAGAAACCTCCCTGACATAAATCACATCATGGTAGCTGAGTTTTTCTCCCAAGTCCGACCTCCACGTGTCTGCTGAGATCCGGGCGGTGAAGAATCAGAGGTGAGACATGATGGTTACAGGGGGTTTGAGATTGTGGTACAGGAGGGCGGGGGAGCAGCAGCTGGCATAATTTATTTATGCTACTGGTTTTACCAATTAAAACTGGCTGGCAGAAAATGCTGGTGGCAAAAAGGATTTTAGTAGGAATGATGACATCAGTTCGCTGCCTATGGCTGATGGATATGGCTACATCCACAGCAATCTACAATTTCATAGACTTTTCCCCATGTTTGTACAAGGGGGGAATATATAACATGCATCAAAGGTGGTAAATGCAATGAATAGGTCAGGGCACCATTACTCCATATCATGCACATAGTGTCCCCTAAGACAAGTATGATGGTCATAATTTGGCCTTGTTACTTGTAAGTTGGAATTTACCCCTATTCTTTAACATGCCCATCAGCTGATATTCTAAATTTTTGTAGATACAGAAAATAATAGTTAGCAACCATAGATCACTGACTGACATGGGGCCTTGTGATCATTTGGCAATTTCAAACAGGTCAAATAATTGTATTGTTCACAGAAATGCTTAAAGCTGTGTCAGCAGGCCTCGCATACATGCCATGGCATATGATTTATGTGCATGTTAAGTTTGCAGGTACAAATGTACTTACCTAGGTACCTATACCCACCATTTAGATGTGGTCAGTTGACAAAAGGATCATGAATTTCTGTAAAATTGGAATGAATCATTTCATGCAGAATATTAAAAGACAGGCTCACACATACCATGTGTTGACAACCTGGGTGGGCATTTCTGGCACTTACCAGTTTAAAGCAAGTTTTTTCCTTATCCTCAGTGAAAACAAAAATAATGACACTTGTTTGTTTTCATGGTAGCACTGAACAACATATCTAACTTACCAGTTTAAGCCAGGTTTAACCAGGGAAAATTGGCAATAATTAAAGCATTCACTATTATGCACATGGTAATTTGGGTGGCTTTCTTTGGTTGGTATCATGTCACCACATACATATGAATTCATATCATTCTGCTAGTAGGTAATGTTTTATTCCAATTTGCCATAAATTCATGATCATTTTGTCAACAGACTACATTGACATGGTAAGGAATTGATGTGCCCACAGACCTAACATGCATGGAGATCCTGAACCATGGGGCATATGTAAGAACTGCCTTCCTAGCTTTAGGCACTTATGTGCACCAGACAGACTTCGGTATGTTTTTACATTGTCAAATGACCACTAGACTCAATGTATAGGTATGCATGCTGAAATAGTTTTTGCCACTTTATGCCACTAGCAATTTCTGCTAGCTGGTTTAAATGACTAAAACCTGGTGGCATAAATCGTTTCTGCTGCCCACCCTACTACCAGCTAAATAAAAATTGAACAAAATGTCCTGGTGCTGAAAATGAAGGCTTGCAAAATTATGTCTGCGGAAACAGCAGCACCCAAAATAGGACCCAGACCCACCCAAAATAGGAGTTTTAGTCCCCTCACAGTCTGAGCAGTGGGCAAAAATTGTACAAATTGAATTTCTCCAGTTTTTCCATTTTCAGGCAGAGGTTGAACTTACCTCAAAATGATCTTCACAGCAGAACCAGGGAGCAGAAGACACCAAACTGTCCTTATCGTCACGCCTCGCCATTTGGGCCCATTTACGTCGGGGTTCAACAGCACGGGGTACTGGTAGGAATATTTTGTTAGGCGTGAGAGAGGTAGAATTAGTGCACTGAGACACAAAACACCACTTATAAGTCACAGCTGAGCTCATTTTCATGGACTTTTACGCACAAATTCGAAACTCTCGCCAGCACGCTATTTCCCCACCCTCGTCAGGCGCAAATAACCTTGTAAATAATACCCTTGGCAGTCGTACTATCGAGTGACGTCAGTGCTTTGTCAGCCAATCAGATTATTGGAATTAAATGACGTAATTAATAGGTTTTTAACAATTTTTGTACTTTTTAGCTTATATAAATCACAAATAACAAGCACATACTGACTTATAATTTAAAGCACATATACCCAACATAATCTTTACCCAGCTCAAAAAAGTGTAGCAGACCCCATTGCTCGTTCAGAGTCTCTGGCAGAACTGCAAGTTCATGGAGTCGACCTTGAATAATTCCGTTCTTACCACGCCAGTCTTGTCCAATATTTATACGACAGGCGTCGCATGACGTCTATATAAATCGTTTCTCAACATCAGACATTTTTTTTGCAGATCTCAGCTTCGTGCACACTAACTATCGGCCAGCACGATGTGCTGGCCGATAACTTATGGTTTTCTGCGCCTCATGCCCATGTTGTCCAATGTCATGTCACCAAAATCATGCAAGTTATCATATATGTCATCATTCTAGGCGATCGGTTAGGGCAAATTCACCAGTAAATACAGCTCAGACATAGCTGGTGGTGTCAAACAGCCGACACGATGGAACACACGACGCAACCAAGGAGCACCATTGGGTCAAGGAGCACGGTGCGGAACACGGGAGTGTGCTCCATCCACACCTGTTGTGGGTTGCTCACGTGGCGCGAACCACTCACAAATGGTTCGGGTCTCGCATTGTGCTCAGTCACGTTCGGCATCATCTTCTGGGAGCTGGCCCAATTACGTTTACCCACGGTTTGGTTATATCACGCATCCGATTTTACATGTGTGCAAGGGTGTTGACTTTTGGAGGGGGCACAATGCATAAGGGCAATGGGAACTTGCTCCTCAAAAGTATACAAAGCAGCACCCCCTGCAGGTGCGTGCCTTCGAACTGTTCCCACAAAATCACAGACGGCTTCAAAACGTAGTCCAACTATCTGCAGGGCTGGCCCCCGGAAGGCGCAGATGTCACGTGGTCGGTATCCACAAACAGCCGACAATCAGGCTGGTGCACTGCTTGATACTCCTCGTGAGTGTGGGCAGCCGCCAAGACTTGCTCCCAAATCCAACCACCTGCGACTTCTCGCGTCCACCGTGTAGGCGCCGTCGGCTGAGAGACACATATCCCAGATCCACTCCTGGGCCGGACGTCGCCGGGTGAGACTCATCTCCCAGATACACTCCTGGGCCGGACGTCGCCGGCTGAGAGACGCATCTCCCAGATCGACTCCTTGGCCGGACGTTGCCGACTGAGGGACACATCGCCCAGATCCCCTCCTTGGCCGGACGTTGCCGACTGAGAGACACATCTCCCAGATACAATTCTGCGCCGGACGTCGCCGCTGAGAGACACATCTCCCAGATACACTCCTGAGCCGGACGTCGCCGCTGAGAGACACATCTCCCAGATCCACTCCTGGGCCGGACGTCGCCGACTGAGAGACACATCTCCCAGATCCACTCCTGGGCCGGACGTCGCCGCTGAGAGACACATCTCCCAGATCCACTCCTTGGCCGGACGTTGCCGACTGAGAGACACATCTCCCAGATCCACTCCTGGGCCGGACGTCGCCGCTGAGAGACACATCTCCCAGATCCACTCCTGGGCCGGACGTCATCGCTGAGAGACACATCTCCCAGATCCACTCTTGGGCCGGACGTCGCCAGCTGGAATTCCCCACATCAGTGCTTCATAACCTGGCGCCACATCACCGTCAAAACTGACACATGCAGAGATTATATTTTGAAAGGAGCTGAGGGAGCTTCTGAAGAGTGACCATCAATGGAATGTTTAGTGTGCTGTCCTTGCGCTCGTGCACAACCTGTTTTAGTGCTGAACTGGAGACTTGTTCGTCATGTATTGAGGACTTATCAGCATGTTGTGTGTGTTCAAGTACATGTGAGCTATAGATGGCAAATGCAAGGCTGAAAGGCCGATCATAAATTCCGGTCAGAATCGGAAGGTTTTTCACTAAGTAGTTCTAACATATCTGGTTTGCCAATAATTGAAAACAGCGGTTCACTAAAGATATTTGCTAATAGCTCAAACATATTCATGATATGTAGTTGAAAAGGCACAGCTTGCAACAGCAATTAAGCCAAGACGTGCTTCAATTCGCTTCACCATATGCCAATCAATAGAATACCATATATCAATCAACAGAATAGCCAGGCTAGAATGCCCAAGGCATAACAAATCACCAGCGCTGCAATAGATGGTTTTAAGATGACTCATCACTATTATTCTTTTCATTGTTGAGTGTATGCACAATCTGCACTATTTTCCCCAAGATATACTCTCACACTGCAAGCAAAATACAAGCCTCCTCTCCGAAAGTAAACATTTTTGCACCATGCGTATCATAAAAATTCCCCAACAAAGCACCTTTTCAAATGCACGGCTTATTACCCATCATCTTCATCCAACGAAAACAGCGAACTTGCGACTATGAACAGAGATTCACGTATTCATTTATGAATAATATAAAACATTCCCACACCACACACAATGTAATGCCTCCTTCAACTATTAGATCAACAATTCAAAACTTGACCTTCTTCGGTTTTCAAATTATATGATATGATATGATGCATGATGATATGATGATGATATGAAGTCAAGTCACGTAAAATGATGAAGACTATCATATTACGTCTCGTACAACATACATTTGTATTCAAAATTGTTGCCCAACAACCGCTGGTTACCAAGTTTTGTTCTGCATATTACACTCTTTGATATCCAGCAGAGTTGCTGCTTATTGTCAGCTAGTTATCACACAAATTAAAGTAATTGATCATAAATGGATGAATTTGCAGGACAAACAACATTGGCACAACATTATTCATTGAGCACACAAATGGCTACCAGACCACTGCAAACGCAACTAAACTGGTGTCTTTATTAGTGCTCGGCGTTTAGGTTTGAGTATCTGAAAAACAGGATGCAATGTTCTGTCGTTTTCTTCTTTCTCTTTTATGTATACGATGCAACAGGTACGGAGCATAAACGCATTCGTTAATGTTTAATTTGACGTTTTGACTATTAGCCAAAGCGAGGTTGTGTGTCTTGTAAACAAGCAAATACAAGGCGCACGACCTGTACGCTGCAAGCAGCTGGCTAAGGACGACGGTAAATGTATAACGAGTAGCTTCATGTGCTATGCAGTAAATCAGACATGATTAAAGACCCGAGAATGTAGCATACATGCATTGCAAATGCAGCACGACCTTTTGCTCCTACATTTTGTAAGAGCGTCGCCGGTCATGTCTACATGCCTATAGAAATAGAATCTGAACACTTGTTGGAGAGGCTTTAATAAAGACCAGGGTCACATCGTAAGCTAGTTGCGTGAACCCTGACCACACCGCCGGATCCGGTAATTATTATGCAAAGGCGGATGTTAGCAGAGAGCTTTACTCACTCGGAAAGTGAAATGATATCAATACAAGCACGAATGAATGGAAATGATTCATGTCGGTTGGTTATTTGGACTTTGTAGTGCATCGATTGCGTTGGTTATGCAGCGCCGGAAAGCGACTCATGGCGGGGCGAGCCTTTGCTACGCAGAGCACCAGACAGCTAGTGGCCGCACGATTTGCCACCAGTGCGCCAATAGTATGTAAGCCAATACTACTTGCATCCCAAGTCATCATCTTAGCCGACGTGACGCCGACGTACGTGACGTCATGAGACCAAGTTACAGGAAAAATAATCATACAACGTCGAATTTAGCTAGCCAGACTTATGATTATGAAGTATGGATGAACTGAAACCATAGCTAATAAATTCCAATGCATACGTCAACATGCGTAACACATATCAAAACAATTGACATGACTCACAATGTGTCATCGTAGTTCTTCACAAGTTGATGATTATAGCATTATTGTAGCTGCCGCTATGCTGCCTTCTTTTCAGCTTTCCTTTGTTAAGGATGTTCATGCATTTCTTGTGATAGCTACATGGAGTGCAAGTTGAAATTAATTTTAATTTTGACAATACTTTTTTGTATTTCCCAAGTTCCGCGCCATTTATTGTAATCATTTAATATCTGCTTAATTTATCTATTAGTTATGCCAATCAGGTTAGTCATCATGAAAATAGTCAAAATAAAAGCTCGTAGGTTGAAGAAGAAAGCGTCGCAGCAAACGATGGTAGGGCAGGCCCTTTATATTGTTTTATAGTATATTTTTATGTGGTTTTAAGACTAAAGAATATTACAATTTCGCCTCCTTAACATGGTAGTGGTATGGTACGATTATTAGGTATACATGGTACATCATTCTACAGATTATTGAACAGTAAATTAATCAAAGTTTGGATATCGTGATTTGGCTACTTTCCTAGATTGATAACAGTAAGCAAGGAGTATTAATCGATGAGTTTTAAGAACGATCTTGCAATCATCAATGTCTGCTGATAAAAAAGCATTGCTAAGCGGTTTATGTTCAATTAACTTACCAGGAATGAATGAAGTATTCGATGATGATGTCAATTGCCTATAGGACAGAATAAATTTAGCAGAAGAAAATAATTGATTCTACTTATGCGGGAATATATGCGTTATAAAACCAGTCGCCCGACTTGCCTTCATTGAATTTTGTCTCGGGGTCGATCGGGCTTGGTTACATCAGACTGGACAGTCCGGGCTCTGGTCCAAAAAATTGAGCATTTTACCACTCCTAATGTGCTCCTTGCCGACTGACACGTCTATTGAACCTGCACCTGCGTTACCATTGCCTGTGCCACCTCCGATGTGCACATTGCTGACTGACACGTGTATTGAACCTGCACCTGCGTTACCATTTCCTTCGCCACCTCTACTGTGCACATTGCTGACTGATACGTCTATTAAACCTGCACCTGCGTTACCATTCCCTGTGCCACCTCCGATGTGCACATTGATGACTGATACGTCTATTAAACCTGCACCTGCGTTACCATTTCCTTCGCCACCTCTACTGTGCACATTGCTGACTGACACGTCTATTGAACCTGCACCTGCGTTACCATTCCCTGTGCCACCTCCGATGTGCACATTGCTGACTGACACGTGTATTGAACCTGCACCTGCGTTACCATTTCCTGTGCCACCTCCGATGTGCACATTGCTGACTGACACGTGTATTGAACCTGCACCTGCGTTACCATTGCCTGTGGCACCTCCGATGTGCACATTGCCGACTGACACGTGTATTGAACCTGCACCTGCGTTACCATTCCCTGTGCCACCTCCGATGTGCACATTGCTGACTGACACGTGTATTGAACCCGCCCCTGCGCTACCATTTCCTTTTCCACCTCTAATGTGCACATTGCTGACTGATACGTCTATTAAACCTGCACCTGCGTTACCATTCATCGTGCTCATAATGGCCATGTCGTGCCAAATTTCCGAGGGACATGAAATATAAACACCATATAAAGCGCCAAAGGACACTAGAGTAGCGAGAGCATAAGGCCAGGCGCGTGGATTAAAGGCTGCAATCACAAAACGAGCCTGGCGACCAGAATACTTGGGAATGTTGCGCAACTGTGCTTCTGACAACCTATGAGCACATAACCCAATTATATCTGAACTGGAGGAAATTGCAGTCATTTAAACAAGATACGTACAACCCACTTGGGCAACTCAGCACGGTGGATTCAAGCTTAAGATATGTCCGTCCTATTCGACAGAGGAGCCCGATTTGGAAGATAGTGCCTGCAATTTCGACATTAGCCCGCAGCACCACCCAGTTTCAGCTGAAATTGGCAGTGCCCTTGCCAGAACAGAGCTCCTCGACCAAACCTTGCCCACGTCACCCACACATCGCACTGGAGCGGTCGCAAAATAGCACAATTGGAAGGGCGAGTCACTGCCTAGTCTATCCCACAGATTATCCGCCAGTTTGTGTTGCACAACTGGCCAGAGTGCAGCAGAAGCTGTGTTTATGGTTCCAGAGGATAGGAAAAGAACCTCGGGTTATTTTACGACGCATTCAACCGTTAGCTCGTGTAGCGTCACCAACCTCTCACGCGGATAGGTCGCGGATGGACTCGGTAAATGCGGCGGGTTGCGGCATTCGAACCCACAAACTTGCGATCAAGAGTCCGACCTTCTACCAACTGAGCTACCGTGACCCCCTCGCGGTCATAGAGTATATGGACCTGCCATATCCGGACTAGAGTCCAGACATGGCAGATCTGCAGGTGGAGAGAGAACCGTAGTGCTAATTATCGGTGGATGTGCAAATATTCGAGCAAAACCTGCAGTCGATTTCACCACAATTCATCTATATTCAAGGTGCATGCTCCACATATTCAGCATAGAAGCCCGATTTTAGCGCGGTGTCTCCAGCGTCAACACCAGCTCACAGAACAAATTCGCTTCAGGCGAAGGTGTTTGGATTCGTGGCGAAATTGGCTTGCTGCTGAACAGTGCACGAGTGTAGGGGCGCAGTATTTTCGTGGAGTTTCATCGGGTCCAAAGGGGGGAGGGGGTAGGAGAGGCTTCCCCGTTCGCCCTTTTTATCTCACCTGGTTCCGTCGCTGCCTCGGACGAATAGCGTCTGGATATCCCACAACGGAATGCACTATGCCAAACTGAGACAAATGGCGCAGATTGCTTGGTGAGCCACGGGCCTGCCCGCCCCACCGATTCTCCGCTCATCCCACTCCACACAGCCATCCGTCGTGGCACATCCTACTGCATAGCCATTGCTCCAGCCGGCGGACTGGCCCGGGCCATGCGGATCATGCGATATGACGCAATGTCGCGTGACCGCGGACGGCCGAATCCACGCAGCTGCCGGTGGGGACATACCATAGGGAAGCATTCATAGCATCCAGAGTTAATTTGGTGTCAAAGTTTATAACGTCCACAATTCACAACGTCCAAGGATAATACCATCCAAAATGCGAAATAAAGTCCAAAAAGTCCAAAACAGTTCAAAATGGCTCGGATAGGGTGCGTTCATAACGTCCAAGGATCACAAAGTCCATCAAAGTCCAAAACTGGCTTCAGGGGGTGTGTTCATAACGTCCAGAGCTTATGAAGTCCAAGAATGTCCTAAAATAGTTCCTCAGTTGTCCGCTAGAGGAGCCAGTGAAGCCACGATGAAATCGTGCGGATGTGTCTCCGCTTTCTGCCAGCAGGTGGCAGGAGTGTGCGGCTATTGTCTCATAGCACCTCGTGAATATGGTGTCAAATGTGGTCTGGTGGTTTCTTCATGTTTGGATTCTGAATTCTTCTCCAGTTCCTCCAGGTGATGAATGACCCCAGCGGATCGCCTTTGGTGGGAAAATTAACTGAGCGGGTGCAGGGGCTGCGCTTAAGAATACTGAGGGGAAACCATTTCCTCCGAAGCGCGCCTTGAGCTGGAAAATCCGTTCCAAAGGGGTGAAGGAGGCTCTTTCCCGGTCGAAGCGGCACCACCTTACTTTGGGGAGCGGGGTAAAGACTGCAGTGGGATGCTGCAGAATGTATTGGGACGTCACTGCTTATCAGTTATCAGTTGGCTGGACGGTCCCACAATGCCGGAACTCAAGACTTTGACCATAAGGGGTGCGCCTCACCGACCCTCTGGGACGGGCAGCGTAACGAGCGGTGGGGCATAAGTTTGAATACATACAGTTAAGTTTAGTGAACACGGCAAAATTGAATGGGCGATACCTCGCATTCATATCCAGGGATTGAGGGATAAAAGCTAGGAAATCCAATTTCTTCGCGTATCCTTATTTTATTCCAGTTATTCACCATAGATATCCTCACGGCTTATGAGAAGATACACATAAATTGTCATGTGCGTTGCAAGTCGTCTCCAAGAAACCTGCTGACTCATTCAACGCCAAATCGACAAGTGAAAGGGCCAAAATAGCACCCAATATTTTGTTTTCATCAACATATTGGTGTCGGGTCATCTGATGCAGCGAATCCAGCTGTGCCATTCTTGGAAAGAACAGATCAGTGGTCAAGCAGTTGCAGACTGAGACATTTCTCGCCCCGGTAGCTCAGTTGTCTAGAGCGCTGGCTTGCACTGGTTTCCCCGGTCCTGGCACCGCAGGGCTCGAGTTGCTTCACGCGCTCGGATTTACCCCCCCCCCCCCTCTCCCCGACTGGGAGGGTTAGTTGGCAGCTGGCCCGATAAGGCAGGGGACAATCTACCAGGCGGCCGTGTCGGTGCATTGACGGCAGGTTAAACCTTTGGCATACATTCTGCCGTTGAACTGGAATTCATGAATCGGATGGTGGAGCCGGGGTTCACGCAACAAGCTCTGCTTAGCAATAGAACCCTGGTTCATAAAGCCACCCCTGCAAGAATTCGTCCTTTAATTTAATTGTGATAAGTCACCTAACAAGCGTGTCTTTTAAGGTGTTCATCTCAAGAACAACAACAACAAAAAACAATCCGAATTCTGAAAGCGTATATATATCGGCTAACTGATGGTACTCAACTGCATCTTCTGGCTCTTTCGGAATTTTCCTTTACGTGGTATTTGAAGTGACATCGTGACCTAAGGTCACACGATCTACATTCGGAACTTCGGGAACAGTCACAATGTGATCTTAAAAAGTGAAAAACTGAAGTTCGATTTATCCTTCGAAACAAGTACTTAAAAAAACAAGATTATGTCAATAAAACTCGACATATCCGCTTAAAATTAAGCATGCATGGTGATTTGTGCGCTAGTGTATCACTTCCTGTTTTAAGGTGTCTTTGAAACGGTACATCACTGAATTATAAGCCTCTTCACGTTCTAGGCACGTGCTAGGATGAAAATGGTGGTTATATGAGGCTGAGTGTTGTATTGCAGAAGTATTCGAACGCATGATGTCAAAGGTTCAATAGAACTGACAAAATTTATGCCAACTGTGGTAGTAGACGAATTACAAGTTATGTTGGGATAAATTGCAAGGAGATAGAAGCAACCACAACACAACAATCACATAATGATCACCGAGTAACCATTCGCACAACCATTTATCGGATCTCGACAATTATAATAGCTGCGAATGTAGTGGAATATCAGGAAGGACACAAACATCAAGTAGCGCCGTGTTTGGGTGCCTAGTGTTCACTGCTCTATATGGCTGACCGTGCTGCCTGTGAAGCAAGGCAATTTTTGAGGGCGTCGGACGCAGACGAGGTGAAAGCGAAAGCGCTATTGCATGACTGACCAGATCAGTCGAATGTGTTTCGGGAAGACCGACTGTGTCACGATGCGACATGCTGATGGGACCAAAAGTAGAGCTCAGAAAAGGCTTGTTTCGGGAAACTTGTGCGAGATATATGATCTATCCGCTCTCGGCCTTCCCGGTCTCAAAGGCCATGACCTTCTCAATCGCGCTGTATTTGGCAGGAAAAACCGTGATTGTATGATGCATAGATGTGAAGGCTGCGATGGTAAAGACAGGGTGATGAACTTTCTAGGGATTATCCTCATGGACAAATCAGGAGAAGACAGTGAAAGTGATTCAGTCCCAGATAATGACATGGATAATGAGATTAAGTAAAGACAGTGGATGAGCATGCATCAATTTGTTCTCGTATAAATAGTGTAGACCAAAGAGGGAAGCACGAAATATTTGAGCTAGCAAACAGTTAAGCTGACCAGACATCACTTTCTGGCTAACAAACAAGGTTCGCATTTCACATACGCAAAGGCTGCTGGCAAGGAGGGCGAAGCGATGGTACAGTGCGATTTTGCTGAAAATTATTCGTTTGTGGTACATGATATAGCTCAAGGCTTCTACATGGGTTCGTCCATGTGCATAGGGCACCAGTTTGTAGTGTACTGGCGTGAGGACGAGGCACTGTGCCATCAGAGCTACTGCTTTATCCATGACGGCACAAAGCACAACACTGACATGGTGCATGCGTACCTGCAACGGCTTATCTCAGAAATTCGAACCGCAGTACCCGTCCGTGGAATACATATTTTTGGAGGTCAGGTACTGCGGTCAGAATTTCTGGGATAGGCCGTTGCAGGAACCCATGTACCATGCCAGTGATGTGCTTTGTGCCGTCAGAGATGCAGCAGTAGCTCTGATGGCACAGTACCTCGTCGTCACGCCGATGCACTACAAACGGGTGCCCCGTACACAGGGACGAATCCCAGTGGAAGCCTTGAGCTACTTCCTGCATCACAAATGATACATTTTAGGCGACATCTTACCAGGTAATTACTTTGCCCTCCTTGGCAACATCATTTGCGTAGGTGAAGTGCTGTCTTTGTTTGTCAGCCACAAAGTGGTGTTTGGTCAGCTTCACGGTGTGCGGGCTGAAATATCACACGCCTCCTTCTTTGGTCTAAACAATTGCTGCGAGTTTACAGCGATGCGTGCTCATCCACTGTTTGTACCTAATATGATTACCTAATATAAAATACCTAATACCTATACCTACCTATACCAATACCTAATAAAATACCAATATAAATACCTAAAAATTTAATAAAATACCTAATATAAAATACCTAATATAAATACCTAATAAAATACCTAATATAAATACCTAATAAAATACCTAATATAAATACCTAATATAACCTTAGCAACTGGAGCTTGATAAGGTGATTTGTGAGGAAATCGGTAGAAACCTTCAGAGGAAGTGCCTTATTCTTTGTGACTTTAATCTAAAAGGATATGAAAATGTTGGTGTTGGCTCCCCATCATACAAAATGTTTAGGAAATGCCTTGAAGAAGACCTGTTCTTATACCAGTTTGTATCGGAACCTACCAGGCATGGCTCATTCTTGGACCTTGTATTCTCGGATTTAAGTGACTTGGTTCAAGACTTAACTGAAGGAGAAACTCTGGGAAGAAGTGACCATAACATAGTTAGATTCAAGGCACATGTAGGGGAGATTATTAGGGATAATTTGGTAAGGATTCCAAATTTCAACAGAGCAGACTTTGACTGGATGAGAGCGGCTTTAAGTGCCATCAGATGGCAAGAAGAATTCTCCAATTTAAATGCCCGTGACAGGTGGGAAAAGTTCAAATCTTACTTGAAGGAAATTCAGATTAGACATGTCCCCCAAAACCAAAGACGCAAAAGACGGGTAGGAAAGCCAGCATGGCTTACACCAGACTTGACAAAAGCAATTAAGGCTAAGAAAACTGCATTTAGAGTGTTTGTGTTTAAAGAAGCTTGAAATGTCGTTAATCTAAAGGCATATCGAAAAGCTAAAGACACTGTGAAGCAAAAAAAAAACAGAGCAGCAAAGCGAGTAAAAGAACTGGATCTAGCTAGGAACTGTAATGGGGACAGTAAAACGTTCTTTAGTTTCTACAAGCTGAGTACGGTTTCTAGCACAATTGGCCCACTGGTAGTAAATGGGACTACATTGGGTGATGATAGTGAGATGGTTGAGGAGCTGAGCAAGCAGTTTAAATCATTGTTTACATTGGAAGATATGTCCAATCTGCCAACCGTACACCATAATTCAGTGACATGTGATCTGATAAATGATGTTGATTTCATTGATAGTGATGTTGTTTACAATCATATCAGGAAAATAAAGCCAAACAAGGCAGCAGGACTTAATGAAATTTATGCTAGGGTATTGCGGGAAGCTGAAAAGGAATTGGCATTTCCACTTAGTATAATATTTTGTAGATCAGTTTCACAAAATGAAATTCCAACTGATTGAAAAAGGGCAAATGTAGTTCCTACTTTCAAGAAAGGAAAAAGAGGGAAAGTTGAAAACTATAGGCCAGTAAGTCTCACATCCATAGTCTGCAAGGTACTCGAATCAATTATCAAGGATGGAATAGTTAGTTATCTGGAAGGAAACAGATTGATTCAAGATACTCAACATGGGTTTAGGAAAGGACGGTCGTGTCACACAAACTTCTTGGACTTTTTGAACTTCGCCACAAAACAATTTGATGAGGAAAATCAGGTTGATGTAGCATATCTTGACTTTAGTAGGGCCTTTGACAAGGTACCCCATAAACGGTTAATGATACAGCTTCAGGCCCATGGTATTGCAGGTAGCATCTTAAAATAAATAGAGTTGTGGGTTTCAGATAGACAGCAAAGAGTGATGCTGAATGGCACAAAGTCATCATGCCAAAATGTTCTTAGTGGAGTATCCCAGGGGTCAGTACTGGGGCCACTACTGTTCATTATATTTGTAAATAACATTGAAAGTGGTCTAAGCAGTAAAGTTTTGAAATTTGCGGATGATTTGAAGGTCTTTAGGGCAATAACAGGTTAAAATGAGCATATCTCGCTGTAAAAAAGACTTAAACGAACTTGTGAAGTGGCCCGAAGAATGGCAAATGAAATTTAATTTTGATAAGTGCAAAATCATGCATGTAGGTAAGCAGCATATGAAGACTCCATACTTGATGGGTGGCCAAGTGCTATCAGTGACTCAACAGGAGAAGGATTTAGGTGTTATTCTAAATACAAAATTGGGGGCATCAGAACAGACCAAGGAAGAAGGCACTGGGAATGCTCGGGGCAATAAATAGGAATGTATCATACAGAAGTGAGGAAGTCATCAGGAAGCATTACTGTGCATATGTCAGGCTACATTTGGAATACTGCATCCAAGCTTGGTCTCTTAGCTATCAAAAAAATTGTTGGCTTTTAGAGAGAGTACAAAAGAGGGCTACAAAAATGGTTAATGGTATACGCAACCTGGCATATGAGGAAAGATTGAAGAAATTGAATATGTTTTCACTTAGATATAGAAGGTTGAGAGGAGATCTCATCGAGGTGTTTAAATTTGTCCATGGTCTGGAGAGGGGATATCTTGGGGAAATGTTTGAATTTAACAGAAATGATGCAATTAGAGGTCATACATTCAAAATTAAAGTTAACCACAGCAGAACAAGGTTAAGGCAGACTTTCTTCACCAACAGGGTAGTAGAACACTGGAACCAGCTGCCAGAAACCATTGTCAGCAGCAGCACATTGAACATCTCTAAAAACAGCATAGACAATCACTATAAGAATAGAGGGCTTGCTTTTCAGTATTACAGGGAGGGCTGATTGACAGATTTGGTGGGCAACTGGTTCAGTGTACAGAGTGCATCCAAGAAGGCCCCTTGTGGCTCATAGTTGCACTAACCTTTTATGTCTTTATGTCTAATTATTCATGTCATCATCTAGGGCTGCATCACCTTCACTCTTCTCATGATTCGTCCAAGAGGAGAAGCCTTAGAAAGTTCATTTGGGCACCATTCGTCTTCCCCAGGCCAGTCCACACAGTTGTGCATCATACAATTACGGTTTTCAGTGTGTCACATACACATACATGCCAAATACAGAGTGATAGAGGAGGTTACGATACTTGAGACCGGGAAGGCCGAGAGCGGATATGAGCAGTTTTTGGTTTTGATGACAAGTGCACATGTGCATCGAGTACGTCCCATTGCTGTCTGCCAAGACACAATGCTTCAGATGAAGGGCAGCAAAGGCTAAGAAGCAGGTTCGAGGGTTTTCAGAGTTTTGCTTGTATATATCATATATTTCACACAAATTTTCAAAAGCAAGTCTTTTCTGAACACTACTTTTGGTTCCATGAACCTGTCGCACCGTGACGGTCGGTCGTGCCGAGACACATTCGGCTAATTTGATCCGACTCATAAAATAGCTTTACTTTCACCTTGACTGCGTCCGACACCCTCATACATTTTCTCGCTTCATATGCAGCATGTTCAGCGAGAGTGAGCAGTAAGCACTGGGCGCCCACACTCGGTGCCACCCCTTGCTTGTGCCCTTCCTGATGTTTCGCTACATTCGTATATTTTTATTTTAGCGATGTAGTAAATAGTTGTCCATATGGATTATCGGTTATTGGAATGCGATTAATGCATTGTGGATGCTTCTCTTCTTGTCATTCATGGCAAGGTATAACTCATAAATTATCTACTACTACAATTATGACACCTTACAGAAATATATATGCAGGTTTCCAAACCATCTCCTCCTTCCTTCATTAGCAGCACGGGACATGCGGAAAAGTTCTTGACTGAATTGAACCATTTATAAGGGGGTAACATCGCGAAGGAAACAAAAGGTAGTATGCAATGGATATCAATCTGAATGGAAGAATTATGATTTGTGTGCCACATGGCACCGTTCTAGATCCTTTTCTATTTACAATCTTCGTGAGCAATATTGAGGTTAGCCTGAGGAACAGGCTGCTCAAAATTGCTCATCATATCAAACTGGTAACAATGGCCTGTGCATGGACTCGGCTGATCGACCGGTCAGTGGCTAGCCGGTGGGTACCAGAGAGCTGCCGGTGCGCTTGTCGGTAGGGTGTGGGTTATCGCGATAGATAACACATGCCAAATCTGACGCACCGAAGTGTGCGATGGGGAAGGCGGCTTAAGCAGAAGGGTGGACGGAACGTTGGGTGGTGGATTGGGTTTAGGGGCGCGTCGACATCAAGGGTCACTTTGCGCTCATAACTAAATTTTAATCACTCTACGGTGCTGCTATCATATCTTGCTATCTATCTTCACGGGTGGGGTATATCACGTCAAGGCGAGCTTGTCGAATGAACGTAAAAATATTCCCAGACGCCACGACCTCAGAGTCGTTCCCTATAAGCATACGTAAAGATGAGTCGGTATTCAACCGCCCTAAAATCTGGCGTCGTAGATGATCTAGTAGTGTACAGCCAACTAAAACATGGTAGACGGTAAGCGGGTAAGAGCAGCGCGAACATAGAGGTCAGTCGTCACCGGTAAGAATGTAACTGTGTGTTCCGAATGTATGACCTATTCTCAACCGGCAGAGTATTACTTCTTCCCGGCGTTTGGTTCGGTGAGAGGACAGGCACTTTCCTAGTGTCGGTTTTAAAACTCCGAGCTTACTACACTTGGAATCCCAGGTTTGTTACCATTCTGACCGTATATTTCATAATATAGTGGGGTGTAGATCCCCTGGAGGGAGCCATAGACGGACCACAACGCCATTACCTATGGCGTGTTTGGCGGTAATGTCGGCAGCTTCGTTTCCCGCGGGTCCAACATGGCTGGGAATCCAACAGAACATGATATTTCTGCCGACGTCATCTAGGGATTTTACGACTTTGGTAATCTTCCGAACAAGTCGGTTATCCTAGTTAAAGGTGTTCAGTGCCAGGAGACTGCTCAAAGAGTCTGTGAAAACCACGTGTTTTGTGGACCGGTCTTTCTGTATAAAATAGAGGGCTTGTAAAATGGCATACAGTTCGGCAGTAAAAATCGATGTTTGCGTCGGTAAACAAAAAGATCGAACACCTTGTCTACTTACGAAAGCACACCCGACACCAGAGGCCGCCTTTGAGCCGTCTGTGTAAATGCGTGAAAAATGATATTCGTGTATTTTTTCAATGCTAACATGCGGAGTTCCTCCGGGCTTACCTGCCTTTCTTTGAGCAGGTTAGAGTCATGTCAGTTTTCACTGGGACACCATGCCAAGGGGGAGTGCTCGGAGTGATTACACGTGCTACGGGACGCGGCCGGATATTACATTCTCGAAGAATCGGGGACATACGAGTGGAAAACGTTAATCCACGCTGAGTAATGTGACGTGCACTTGAGGTCCCTGAGAAAATCCACCGATAGGCTGGATGGTTCCGGTTTTGAGCAACATTGCATGCATATCTCGCGCCCAATAACTTACGGCGTAGTGCAAGAGGTGGCTCGTCTACTTCTACCATTACACTAGCAGCCGGTGAGGTGCGGAAGGCTCCAGTAACGATGCGAAAGGCTGAATTGTGGATCACATCAAGACAGCGCTCGGATGTGGCACTCGCTCCGTCATAAATCGAAGATCCATAGTCAATTTTAGAACGCACGAGCGATCGGTGCATGAGAAGTAAAACTGATATGTCAGCTCCATATGAACACCTAGAAACGGTGCTCATTACCAGATCTTTTGCACATTTGTTGATAAGGTCAGTGATGTGAGTTTTATACGAAACATGGCGATCCATCCACACCCCCAGAAACTTGACTGCAGGTCTGAAAGGTATGAGGTGACCGTTCATCCTTATCGTTGGGTCTGTGCAACGGCGTTTCCGACAGAAGTGAACAGCGGTAGTCTTTGAGGTGGATAAAGTGAAACCAGTTATATTACACCACTCCATCAATTTCACTACAGTTAAATGGAGCTGTCTTTCCACTGACCGCACCGTACGAGAGGAGACCATACTGTAAAATCATCCACGAATAGCGCTCGCCCTACCGATGTTGGCAGTGCATCACCCACATCATTTATGGCAATGGCGAACAGAGTTACACTCAATATACTTCCCTGCGGAACCCAATCAATCTGTTGGAAGGTGTCAGAGAGGTAGCCACCTATTCTGACCCGAAATGTCCTGTTTGTTAAAAAAAAAATCGTCAAGAAAAACCCCATCGGGCCTCTTATGCCTATTTGGTGCAACTTCATGAGGATACCATGACGCCATGTGGTATCATAAGCGCCGTCAACGTCGAAAAATATGTCAGCGGTGTGACATCGTTTCATGAAACTCAGGCGTACAACGGAATCGAGAGCTAAAATGTGGTCAAATGTGCTACGATGCCTGCGAAAGCCACTCTGTATCGAGGTGAGCACATGGCTGTGTTCTAAAAACCACATGAGTCGCAAGTTCACCATTTTTTCAAACAATTTGCAAAGAGAACAGGTCAATGATATGGGTCGATCATGAAGTGGGTCCTTTCCAGTTTTGTTTGGCTTGCAGATTGGGATGACAAGCGCCCTCCGCCATGTCAATGGAATTGTTCGCCTTTCCCACATTTAGTTGAACACTTGCAGAAGTGTGTTTAAAGCTGTAATCGGCAGATGCTTAATAATATCATTGTGTAGAGTGTCGGGTCCTTCTGCTACGTTCCTAAGGGTGCTTAAAGCAGCAGTCAGTTCGGAAATAGAGAATGGACTGCTGTAATGGGTAGAATCTATTGTTGTAAAATCAAGGGGTAGTGCCTCACACCGGGCTTTGTATTCCGAGAAACGTCTACTGTTTTTATTTTTCGATCGTTCCGAGAAGGCCCATCCAATCTCGTTAGCGACATCCTTCGGATTAATAATATCTTGTCCATTTATGTGCAGTGTGGGGAGTGGGGTACAGGTAAGTTTTCCTGAGATACGTTTGATGTGGGACCACACCGATGACAGTGATGTGGAACGGTTGAACGTGTTTACATAGCTTTCCAGGATGGTCGCTTGGAGTCAGCAATTGTGCGCCTCGCGTGTGCCCTTGTCTTGCGGAAAGCTACGAGATTCGCCATGCAGCTGTCACGATTGAAAATACGGAATGCCTTCTTTCTAGCACGTAATGCATCTCGGCATTTATCAGACCACCAGGGGACTGGTACACGGCGTGGCGTGCCCGACGAACGAGGAATATATTGCTGAGAACTTTGAAACGTTGTGGTTGTAAACATCTCTATGGAAACCAATCCTTCGGAGCACTCGCCGAGTCTCTCCTCGACATCGGACTGGAGGGAACCCCAGTCAGCTTTTTCAAAAATCCACTTGGGGGTCGTCGACCAGCTTCCACACCATCAATAAAGCGAGTCCAAACGGGAAAATGGTCACTTGTACCTGAATCATCATCCACCGACCACTTTAGATAGGGAGAAAGTCCAGGGCTGTAAAGCGTCAGGTCCAGCACAGAGGTCTGTCCTGTTTGCAATGTAATGTGTGTTGGAGTTCCAGTGTTAAGAATACTAAGTGGAAAATTCCGCATTATACCTTCCAATGCACGTCCACGACCAGTACTATTCGCTGAGCCCCAAACATGGTGATGTGCGTTAAAGTCACCGCATAAAAACAGCGGGGGAGGGAGCTGATTTACCACTTGCAGCAGTTCTGCAAGTGGAAAGCTTGTTCCTGGAGGTAAGTATATGGAGCATATGGTGGTAACACGGCGATTAATTATTATCCGAGCAGCGACAGCCTGGATGTTTGATCTCAGTTGTACTTGTTGGAAGGGGACTGAGTGGTGGACGGCAAGAAGCACAACACCATGTGCCACAGTGTGGGTGACGACGTCCTTGCGTAAAACAGAGTAGTTTCTTAAATAAAAGGAAGCACCAGGAGATAGTTTGGTCTCCTGTAGGCATATTACGGCCGGTGTACGACGGTGCAAAATATGTTGTAATTCGTTACTGCTAGTTCTCACACCTATACAGTTTCACTGCATAATATTACTCATTTGTCAGTAAGTGAAAGAGGAAGTCCTAAGCTAAGAGCGTAAAAGACCAAGAGTGACTAAGTCATGGTCCTGTAGTCGGGGGTCTTGGCTTCGTGGGCGTGAACGCGGGCTCCCAAACTCACATGGCGACACCGCACCGGGAAGAGCACGCTTCATAGCGCGATTTGGGGATGGGGAGGATATTGGGGGGTGCACGGTTCGACGGGAAGGTGTCTCCGGCGGTCCCATGGCCGCTGCGGGAAATGGCGTGGAGTGAGGTGTCCTCAGTGAGCGCGGGCCCTCAGGCTTGGAGGTCGAGGGGGTTGGGACATGTCGGGCGGTGCGGACCTGTGCTCCTAAATCTGGGGCTCCAGGGCGCACATGCACCATAGCTCCAAGCTTTGGATCTGAGATGGTTGGTGGTGGTGGGGGTGGAGGAGTTGGCATGGTTTTGGAAGGCTGGATAGGAGTGGGTTCGGTGGGTATGACGGGTAAGGATTCGAGGGTAGTGGAGGTCTTAGGGGGCTTCTTGGTCCGCTGAACACGATGCCACTCTTCTGGAGCTCGCTCTGTAACTGGTGGGGTAACTGCGACTTCCTGGGCCCTTGGCGATGAAGCAACGCGCTCTGCCGTGTCGTTTGTGTCATGTGCAGGATTACTTATGGTGGGGGGCATTTCGGTGGTCTCAACGCAGTCTTGGGTTGTCTGCCTGTTACTTGTTGGTATCGTAAGGGGCACTCCAAAGGAACGAAGTAGGGCTATCATTTGAGAGACGAGCTCAGAAACCTTGTCAGGCTGAATATGTTGTGGGATCACGGTATGTCTTTTGGCTTTTGATGCGTAGGTGATTCTGGGATGAGTGTGTTCATACATATCTCTGGCCTCGCGGAAGGTTACTTTTGTGTGTTTAATAGCAATCATTTCCTTCTCCTTCAGGTAGATTGGGCAAGTCCTGTCATACAACGAGTGGCCCTGTCCTGGGCCACAGTTTGCGCAACGGGTGGTCTCGGAGGAGCAATGCTTCACTTCCGTGCTCTTGGGAGGCGCACTTGCCACATGCAGGGCGATTACGACAAAACTGGTTTGTATGACCGAATTTCTGGCATTTAAAACACCTCATAGGGTTGGAAAACCAAATACGAACCTTAACCCGGACATATCCCACACGAATCTCACCAGGAAGATCGCTCGTGCTAAATGTTAGTACGGTGTTGTTGGTTGTGACCATCTCTGCACCTCTCCTCACCTTCAACTTTCTCGCTCCAATCACTCCAAATTCTGCTAGTCCATCGACAATCTCTTCCTCCGGTACGTCTCTCAAGTAAAAGCAATTGATGATACCTCTCGACGAGTTCTTTGTTTTATAGTGTTCTACGTATATTTAAATAATTTCGTCTACCTTCTTGCTACCCTTTCTCATACTATAAACAAGCTTAGTCATCGACAGCGCTCTCTCCGCTTCCTCAGCCACCGCAAACTCCACCTCCAACCCTCCATCCTTCAACTTCTCACACCGAACAACTTTTCCAAACCGGTCGCATCCGTTACGTCTATGAAAGGGGGACAAAGAACCAAGAGACTGTGTTTTCCCTCGAATAATGAGAACTCGCGGGGTAGCGGAAAACGTGTTGCGTCCGCCGGAGCAGGTGGTCTGACCCTCACGAGAGGGACCATGAATGTGTTTTGTTGTTGTCGGTGCCATGCGCTGGTCTTGGTTTCGGCTCCTCGGGCGCCCCACCCATAGGGGCCCTACTGGGGGACGCCTGGGTCCCGCGAACGGGAGGTCGCCAGGCGCCCGAGGAGCTATACGGGGCAGGCGGTGCCTTCACCCGGCCGGGAGAGAGAGACTCACCACCCAGACCAGGATCCAGCGCCGCCCACCCCTTGACCCCGGCCGGCCGGGCCGACAGGCACTGGGAAACCCATGCCCCCAGCCCGAGGCGACCTGCCACTTGACCCGCGTGAGGTCCCACGGGCCCGCCCGCCCCTCCGGGATATCAGGACCAAAGAGGTGTGTTGGTCCCCCGTCACAACTAGCACCGTGCGACGGGGGACCTGAACCTCTAGGACTCCGTCAACCCCGGGGGACGGGCCGAGGGGGCGCGGCTACCCCGATAAAACTGAGCTAGTGGGCAGGACCGGGGAAGTTGCCCTGCCTGCTCATAGTAGGGATAGTTAGTGTTGTAGGGCTAGGTGAGGGACATGTATTGGGATGAGATGGGCATTGGAATGGGGGCGTATAGATGGAAAGACGAGTGAGGCACTCTTAGTCTGACCTCTCCCCGGCCGCCGGATCCTTGAGGCACGCAAGCCCCCCCCCCCCCACCACGGAAAGGTGATTCCTCATCGGGAGGGGGGGGGGACGGAACGATAATATGCACATTGCCACGTTTGCCTCTGCCACCTGTTGACAGAACACGGCCGCACGATTAGTTGGCTCCTCTAGCAGACAACTGATGAACTATTTTTGGACGTTATGAACGCTCCCTCTGAAGACAGTTTTTGACTTGTAATCCTTGGACGATATAACCTCTGGACGTTATGGACGCACTATATCTGAGACATTTCTGACTTCTTTTTTTTACATTTTCGCATTTTGGGAGCTATGATCTGTGGACGTAGTGAGCTTTCGACGTTATGAACTTTGGCACTAAATGCACACTGGATGTTATGAATACATCCCTGCCGGTACGAGCTCGCCAAGTGCAAACGAATAGCGCTTTCTTTGGTCACAAGGTGCGGTTGTCGGGGAAGAAATGCTGTTATGGTGACTGGTAAGGATCGAAATTGAAATAGACAATATCTATTTCTAGGTATTGGACAAACTGCCTTCGGGAGAGATAGTGCTCGAGTCCGACCAAAATCTGTACCAATTCAGTTAACTCCTCACACTTGGTTAGCGAAGGTAAAATTGTCGCCACAAAATGTTCAGTTCGAACGAAAATTGCTGAAAACTGCATGATGTATTCAAAATTAAATCGCTTCAGACGGGCCTTGCCCCCCCCCCCGTTTCTACTCTTCATCTCTGCATTCCGCCCTTAACCATATGGCTCCGCGTGTATAATTGCTACATACTGATGAACTTCACTCGTGAATGACCTGTCACCTTCGTGTGCGACATATTTAGCGCATCATATCCGTCGAGAGTGCCCCCTGCGACTCCAAAAGCGTCCAGCGGAAACATCGCGTTCTGAATATCTCATGTATTTCACACCCAATTTGTAGGATATATCAATGTTGATGGATAAATCAGCGAACAAAAATAAAACCGAGTCACACCTCTGTGAGCTCAACACGCACGTACCAGCACGAACTCTAATAAAATAAATACATGCTTGTATCCGGTACAGGTCACGCGCTCTCCACGTGGCGATGAGGACACACTAAACTAGAACACAACAGGGACAGATGTGCCGCAACGCAGGCACGGCTGAAGATATGCAGGGCCGGGTCGGGTAGGGGCGGTGGGGCAGGGGCGGGGCGACTAATGGCACACATCACGGCTATACAGCCCGCCGCTGGCGGGAGTGGCGGGGCGCGGCGCGGTGACACGTCGCGCGACCACGCCTGCGGACGCCTACAACGGCTCCCGGCTAGCTAAACTGAGATCAGCACATAGTGTGGTGGGTAATACTTGCGACGGTGACTGGCGGTGCGCCGGGCGGCGCGGACACGCGGTCACGCGGCCGTCAGCGGGCGTGTTGACGAGGTAGCTGGACGCGGCGCCGGCGGCGGCGCCGCCGGCGTGCCGGCCGTCAGCTGCTGCAGGCCTGCGGGCTGCCGGCCGGCGGCGGCAGCGGCAGCGGCGGCGGCAGCGGCGGCGGCACCAGCGGGAGCGGCAGCGGCGGCACCAGCAGCGGCAACGGCGGCACCAGCAGCGGCAACGACGGCGGCGGCACCAGCGGCAGCGGCGGCACCAGCAGTGGCGGCGGCGGCGGCAGGGCGGCGTCCCCCTCCGGTCAGCTGGTGCACGTCTCGAGCGGCCGGCACGGACTCTGCTGGCCGGCCGGCGGGCCCGGCAGACAGGCGGCGCCCGGCGCGTCGTCGGCCGCGCACGCCCGCAGACACTGCTCCCACTCCAGCAGCTGGCCCATGAAGTTCAGGTTGGGGCTGATGATGGGCCGGCGCGACTTGACCAGGCTGTACGCCTCCAGCATCGACATGGGCAGGTACTTCATGATGTAGGCGATGGCGATGGTGGGCGAACGCGACACGCCGGCGACGCAGTGCACCAGCACGCTGGCATCGTGTCGACGGGCGCAGTCTGCGACAGAGGAGAACGACCGTCACAAGAGGCGACACGACCGTCACAAGCGGCGGCACGACCGTCACAAGAGGCGACACGACCGTCACAAGCGACGACACGACCGTCACGGGAGGAAACACGATCGTCACAAGAGGCGACACGACCGTCACACGAGGCGACACGACCGTCACACGAGGCGACACGACCGTCACAAGCGGCGACACGACAGTCACAAGCGGCAACACGACCGTCACAAGAGGCGACCTGACCGTCACAAGCGGCGACACGACCGTCACAAGAGGCGACACGACCGTCACAAGAGGCGACACGACCGTCACAAGCGGCGACACGACCGTCACAAGAGGCGACACGACCGTCACAAGAGGCGACACGACCGTCACAAGAGGCGACACAGGAGGCACAGTACACAGACACGACGTAAGTCACACAGACGACACAGACCACACAGGAAAGCCCACACAGTCGACACACCATACACAGAAGACATGTGACAAGCCACACAGGCGACACAGGCCACACATGAGACATAGGGGCGCGCCAACAAAACACAGATGGTGCGTCAGCAGCAAGGTGGTGGCTGCAAAATATGAACTTCGAGTTGCCAACCGAGAAACGTTGGTGTTATATCTGAGACATATGCACGACACCCAAAGGGGCACCTCAAAGGGCAACAAAAGAGGACACCCCAAAAAAGAGGGCACCCCAAAAAAGAAACGACACCCCCCAAAAACGGCCCGACCCCCCCACACAACACCCCAAACCCCCCAAAAGGAAAAAAAAACCCCCAAAAAAGCGGCAAAAACACCAAAAAAAAAAAAAGTGCCACGCTCTCCATCCGTGCTTGCAAACGAGCTGTGGTGGTTATTGGTTTTACGACACGTCGACCGTTGAGTCATGTGTAGCGTCGCCAATCTATCACGCCGATTGGCCGCGGGCGAAGAGTAACGACAGGCGAAACCCGAACCAACAATCTTTCGATTGTGAGGCGGGCAACTTACCACTAGACTACTCTTCCCAGCAAATGAGCTGTGCCACTAGGACTGGTGTCCTGGTTACATTGGACCTCAGTGATTACAGCCAGAAAGGGGCAAATGAGCAATGCATCTTGGTCTTTTCCCCCGATCACCTCCACTGAAGCCAAAGCCAAAGTTAATGATGATGAATTGGAGTTTAGGGGCGCGTCGACTGCTAAGGTCATTTTGCGACCATAACTGTTACAAAACAAAATCGAAAACTAAAATTGCACGTCAAGGAAAGTGTGCACGTGGCATTTCCCTGCCCTTCACCCATATCGAGTGCTGAGCCGGAATATATTTTAAAAAAGCATCGAGGTGCACATCCTGTCGCACGTCAGCAGTCAATTCGCAGCGCCTTGCCGGCTCCAATAACGTCGACAATGACCACTCCACCCGCCGTCCGACGCTGTGTGCGCCATTCTCAACCGATATAAAGGCCAGCGTGTGAGGCGTCACGGCCTCTCGTGCCGAGCCAGCCGGCATGAATAGCAATCGTACGACAAGTCATCAGGCGGCCGGCCATAGCTGCCGTAGCCGCCTTAGGTACGGCGGGATCCAGACGCGCGAGTGTCCGGCCGGCAAGGGCTGGCGCAGATTACGCACGGTCAGCCCGCTCTCCGTCTCGGGCGCCAGTACCAACTGCCCACTCGAAGTCATCACAGAGACATGGCTCCGGTACCCCGAGCATACCGCCCAGTGCCCGGGTAGCGGCGGGCAGCGGCGGGCAGCGGCCGCCAGTACCTGTACCGCAGGACGCGGCCGCCGCACCGCCTCCGTCGGCGCCGACGCGGCAAGGCGTCGTTTCCGGCGACGGGCTACGGCTCAACTGCGCCGCACGCCAGCCGGCGGGTCGACCGACGGACGCCGGATGCGGCCGTCGATCACGACACCGGCGCGGCCGGGCAGACGATCGCCGCGCGCAGCGTCCGTTTCCGGCCGCCGACGGCCGCCGCTGATCTCCAGCTCAAGCGCGGTCGACAATTTCGAGCGGCGTTCGGCATGCCGATCGCCGGAGGGGCATTGGGAGCGCGTCCGGCTGGTAGGACACCAGTCGTTGGTGTCGGCCGGACGCGGCTTGCTTCAGCTGATGGTCACTACGTGGGGCCGGACGGCAGGTCGAGCCGGGCCGGACCGTCAGACACCGCCGGCCGCCGGCTGGTCTGGCCAGCCGGCGTCGTGGCTCGTCGGCTAGTCCCGGCTGTTCGCGTCGTCGCCGACGACCGCGTCGACCGGCCGGCCGCCGGGACCTTCGTCACGCGGCGTGGTCCACTTCCCGCGAGGGTGACGTCACGCCGGCGGGCGCGCGCATGCGCACTGCGGTCGGCCTGTTTTCCATGTATGACTCATCACCGGCCGGCGCGATCAATAGTTGGCGGAAGATGGCGGTAGCGGCGGTGGACAGAGCGCCGGCGCGGAGAGAGCGGCGGGCGGCGAGGCCAGCCGGCGACCTCGGAGGCCGGCGTCCGCGGGTCTGCGGCCGCCGGTGACGGGGCGAGGTGAAAGGGGGGTGGGGGCGACACCGGTCGCCAAGACTCTATGATCGGCACGTCGACCGATCGCTCTCCGTCCTCTCGCACTCGCCAAGGTGTTTCGCTTGGCGCGGCGCGGCACGCGCGCCAAGCGCACTGCCAAGCTCGCCGTACCCCGCCGGCCGCGGCTGGACGCGCTCCTGCCGCCGGCGATGAGTCACCGCTGGACCGCAATCGTACCGGCGCGTGACGTCACGACCGGGTCGGCCAATGGCGCGCCGGCCGTCCTCGCTGAAAGGCCGCTGCGCGTCAAGCCAGGGCCGGGGACTTCCGAGCCAGCGCCACGGTCGGCCGGCGTCCGAACAACAACACCACGGGAGCGGCCATAGCGATTACATCATCAAACGCATCGTGACGTCACTGCCAGACCAGCATGTCATCAGATCGGCTTCCGAAGCCGGTGGTGTAGCGGCGCGAAGCACGCTCAACGTCGGACGATCGAAGTGCTCCAGCCTAATCTGTTCGCTACGGAGTTTTGTTAACAACAACGTCAGTTTTTCATCTTTCCGGTCGTCGCTCATGCCGAAATGCAGCCGCCCGGTTACCGTCCGATCAGGGTGGTCGTCGATATGGACAGCCCCATGTCCCCTGTGTCGCGTCCCCCCATCGTCGTCTGCCGATTGACTGGCTAATCGTCCCCGGCGTGTTAAACATTCGGCGGCCACCGGCCGATTACGTGTCAAAAGGGGGAGCGGCGGCGGCACAGCTCCCCCTTCTCCCCGCCACCGAATGAATCATAAGCCAGTCATTGTTTGCCCCCATTACGCCATTACCGAACAATGAAAGCGCCATTCGACGTTGTGCCCGCGAAATCACGACTGCGTGGAGGGCAGCGCCGGTTGCTCGTGCGCCCCCAGCCCGGACGTTTGCCCTTTAGACGGGTGGTCGTCAGAATCAGCAGCGAATGAATCATCGGACGACAAATGACGGGGACGGGGGGGGGGGAGCGATGGCGACGACCAAATCGGCGCACTCGGCGCTGGAAACCGCTGGCTGGAGATAGGGGTGCTCAAGGCTCGCCGTTTACCACTGTCATCCGTGGTGAACAAGGCGAGGCGTAGCTTTCCCATCAGTCAGCCGCGAGATGGGTGCAGACTGCCCAAAAAGGTCACCATGCAGTGGTCTCGCCAACCGGCGAGTGATCCACGAACAGTATCCACGCCACGCATGAACAGTGTCCACGCCACTCAGTGACGGCACGTCTGCAATGTCGAGGATTGACATGTCGAGGACTGACATCTCGAGGGCTGACATCTCGAGGGCTGACATCTCGAGGGCTGACATCTCGAGGGCTGACATATCGAGGGTTGACATGTCGAGGACTGACATCTCAAGGGTTGCCAGTACCGGCACCCGTGTCGGGGTCAACACGTCAGGGTCGCCGCGGCACAGCCAACTCGCTCGCCGACGGCCGGCTAACTATTCGCCGCTGCGTCGACAGCCGGCCGTCAAAGACACCGCCGGCCGGCCCGTGACGGATTCGGCGAACGCGGCCCGACCGTGGCCCAGAAATAGAGCGCGATTCACCACGTCCGCCAACTTGTCCCGTGCTGGTGACGCATCCAGGTGCAGTCCACTCCGGTACCCACTCCGGTACCATTATCGTATCCGCTCTGGCATCACTCCAGTATAACTCCGGTACCGACTATATCCCCACTTCAGTACCAGCTACGGCACCACTCCAGTACCAGCTATGGCACCACTCCAGTACCTGCTATGGCACCACTCCAGTACCCGCTATGACACCACTCCAGCACCGCTCCGGTACCCACTCCGGCACCACACTCCCGCCGGGAGCGACGCGGGCGGACAGACATTCTCCGAACCGCTCGACGCCCGCGGACGGACGGGTTTCCGCGGTTCGCGCCGTTCCTGCAACGCGGCCCGGTCCGGATGACGTCAGAGTGCGGGCTGCGCTGCCGGCCAGCCGGCCGCCGGTCTGGGACGTCAGCTGACGGCGGCGTGTGAACCAGCCGGCTCACCCGCAGGTGAGTCACCCCCGTCCCCGGCCCGCCGCGGCGGACAAGGTGCGACAACTGGCTGCGGGTCTGTCACGGCCGCACGCCTCGCTGACGCGCAGCCGGCCGCTGTGCGACAGGGCGGGGGGGGGGGGGCGCCCGTAGCACACCCCCACCAACCGGCCGGCGGCCCGCGCCACAAACGGGCGACAATCGACTTCGTGTCGCCTCCGACGCCGCCGTCAGTTAATTGTCGCCATCGACGATGTCGGCCGCACTAGAGAGACGCGAAGCCGCACCAGCGAGACGGCGGCGCCGACGGACAGCGAGGACGAAGCCACCGTCTGGGGTACGGCGTTGACGGCGCCGGCGACGGATCAAGAGATCAAGCGTCGCCGCCGCGCGACGTGCTCAATCTCGGCGGCGTCGGACGGCCGGCCGCCCTGCACCAGCTCAGCAGCGCCAACACAAAACGCGTCGGGCCGACGCTAGGGCGCGATAAGGCGCGGCCCGGCCGCTCGTGCTGGTCCGGCTGTGGAGCAGCACGCTGCGGCCGAGTAGCCTGTCCTACCGGGCGCCGACAGCTGCCGTCTGTCAGACTGGGCAACCAGAGGCATCCGCTCTTCCAATCTAAGACTGGTACTGCATATCCTCTCCAGTCGATGCACCCTTAAACCCCAATAGCCAACCAACCAACCAATTTGAGACAGCATATAATCGAATAGGATAGTAGGATTAACTGGTGGATTATGCATGTACACCTTGCTGGCAGAAACAGAACGAAGCTCGACATGATTAGTTAGTTATTAGGGCTTTAGGGCGCATCGACTACATTGGCCATGTAGCGCCCCGCTCGACACGATTAAGTACTCTCAGATGACGGAGCATGTCAGCACAATTAATCAGCTATGGGGAGAGTAGCATGCAGGATATTTTTGCTCGCAGTATGTCTTCATTAGACATTGGTACAACTGATAATACACATATCTCCAAGTTGAACAATAATTTTGGCGATTGAAATAATTTAATTGAAGCAATTGGTTTGGTGGTAGCCATGGTATTGTTCTCGTCCCGGGTATCTCCGTCGGTAGGTATTGGCAGCCTTGGTCCTGTCGTCACCGACGGTACCCGCGCGCCGGTACTCCGTCCATGTCGGCGGCTCGTTGTATTGTCGGACGCCATTGATTTCCGGTGGCGTGCGTGTCCCGGCAGTACGCCGCTCACACCGTTCACACCGCTCACCAACGGCGCCGCCAACACGCCATAGGGCGCCGCCCCACTGTCTGTAGTGGGGTCTGTAACGGCGCCGCCCCACTGTCTGTAGTGGGTCTGTAACGGCGCCGCCCCACTGTCTGTAGTGGGGTCTGTAACGGCGCCGCCCCACTGTCTGTAGTGGGGTCTGTAACGGCGCCGCCCCACTGTCTGTAGTGGGGTCTGTAACGGCGCCGCCCCACTGTCTGTAGTGAGGTCTTAACGGCGCCGCCCCACTGTCGTGGGGTCTGTAACGGCGCCGCCCCACTGTCTGTAGTGAGTCTGTAACGGCGCCGCCCCACTGTCTTTGGTCTGTAAGGCGCCGTCCCACTGTCTGTAGTGGTCTGTAACGCGCCGCCCCACTGTCTGTAGTGAGGTCTGTAACGGCGCCGCCCCACTGTCTGTAGTGGGGTCTGTAACGGCGCCGCCCCACTGTCTAACGGCCCCCCCCGTCTGTAGTGAGGTCTGTAACGGCGCCGCCCCACTGTCTGTAGTGAGGTCTGTAACGGCGCCGCCCCACTGTCTGTAGTGAGGTCTGTAACGGCGCCGCCCCACTGTCTGTAGTGGGGTCTGTAACGGCGCCGCCCCACTGTCTGTAGTGAGGTCTGTAACGGCGCCGCCCCACTGTCTGTAGTGAGGTCTGTAACGGCGCCGCCCCACTGTCTGTAGTGAGGTCTGTAACGGCGCCGCCCCACTGTCTGTAGTGGGGTCTGTAACGGCGCCGCCCCACTGTCTGTAGTGGGGTCTGTAACGGCGCCGCCCCACTGTCTGTAGTGGGGTCTGTAACGGCGCCGCCCCACTGTCTGTAGTGGAGGTCTGTAACGGCGCCGCCCCACTGTCTGTAGTGGGGTCTGTAACGGCGCCGCCCCACTGTCTGTAGTGAGGTCTGTAACGGCGCCGCCCCACTGTCTGTAGTGGGGTCTGTAACGGCGCCGCCCCACTGTCTGTAGTGAGGTCTGTAACGGCGCCGCCCCACTGTCTGTAGTGAGGTCTGCCGCAAGTGACACACTGTCTGTGGTGCCGCAGGCGACAGTGTGCGGTGCCGCAGGCACAGTACGTGGCGCCGTAGGCGATCAACAGTACGTGGTGTCGCCGGCGACTAACTCTGCCGTGGGGTCTCTGCAACAGCGACCGTCCATCCTCGGCGCCCGACCATCCTCGGCGACAGACCGCCCTCGGCGACAGACTGCCCTCAGTAGAATCCACTGCAGGCTGGCGCCTATTGTGACCGTAGCCCAGCCGGCGACATGCGACGACGAAGTCCCGCGGGTGGACAGCCAAGCTGGACCTGCCGGCCACCTTTGGCCGGGCGACTCATGCCCGGCGCCGGCGCGGCTGGCTCCGTCGGCTATTTCCGGCGTCAAGTACGTGAGTCACTGGCCACCCTCGCCGCCAGAGTGCGTACACGCACCCGAGGGGCGGCCGAGGGGCGGCAGAAGGGGAGGCGGATCGACCGGCACGGCGGTGGCTGGGGCGCCGCACCGCCACGCAGCGTCTTGGTAGCAGGCGGCTGGCGGCACCGCGCCGATGACTCGACAATGGGTTACACGTCGACGTCGACGTCGACGCGCGACCACACCTGCAGCGCGCCGACTTAGTCTTGCTTCGAGTACTTAGTCCGAAAGTGGGCCGCGGTCGGCCCGAAAGTGGTCGGCG
Source organism: Imbricaverruca yamaguchii (assembly GCA_034440575.1). Taxonomy (NCBI): domain Eukaryota; kingdom Metazoa; phylum Arthropoda; class Thecostraca; family Neoverrucidae; genus Imbricaverruca; species Imbricaverruca yamaguchii. Next base: position 1,782,212 of record JAOTOL010001556.1, read on the forward strand.
CGCGGCGCACCGGCCAGTGGCCCGCAGCTCGCAATAGCCTCATGTCCTGATCAGACACTGCCACTCAGCCTCGGCGGCTCGCGATAGCCTCATGTCCTGATCAGAACCCACCTAACCCCGGCGGCTCAAAAGCCTCATGTCCTGATCAGACACTGCCACTCAGCCTCGGCGGCTCGCGATAGCCTCATGTCCTGATCAGACACTGCCACTCAGCCTCGGCGGCTCGCAATAGCCTCATGTCCTGATCAGACACCGCCACTCAGCCCCGGCGGCTCGCAATAGCCTCATGTCCTGATCAGACACTGCCACTCAACCTCGGCGGATCGCGATAGCCTGATGTCCCGACCAGACGCTGCCGTGTGCACGCCGCCGATCGACAGCCGCGGGGTCGGCGAGTCGGTGCGCTCGGCGGCTGGCGAGTCGCCGTCACGAGCGGCGACCTGCCCACGCCTGCGACCAAGTGCAGGCGGCCGGCCAACTTAGCGACGGACGGCGAGCTCGACGGCGGCGAGCCGACGGCGCGCCGGCCGCCGACCCGGAGACCGTCAGACGCGACGACGTGTGACGCACACAAAAAGGCGGCGCCGTCGGCCGACCAACTCACCGATGAACTCGAGCGCCTCGTCGAAGTACTGGCTGATGTTCTGCTGGCCGGAGTCGGCCGCCGGCAGCGTCTTGTAGCTGATGCCGTGCTGCTGGTGGTAGCCGGGCACGTGGGCGGTGACATTCAGCACGCGCGTGATGCCGCAGCTCTGCCGAGAAAGGTCACGTCGGTCAGGTCGGGTCAGCTCAGGCATACGTGGCTGTGAAGTTCGTTGTCCGCTAATACCGCAGATCCGTCGGGAGAGGTCACGTAACGTAACGTCAGGTCAGGTAGGCGTGGCTATGACGTTGAGGACCCAAGTAATACGCACATCTTTCGGGATCGATCAGGTCAGGTCAGGTCATGACAGGTTAGGCTATGTTAAGCTAGGCGAGTGATGCATGGGAGCAAATAAGATCAGGTCAAGCTAGTCAATGTCAACCATCAGTTAAAGTGCTGCAATTGCAACGGAACAGTACCAAACGGGTTCCTATCGGTGCATTTACTTTTTCAGTTGTCCAGTAAATTAAGCATGCACACAAATACACGGATGTGTCGACGGATGTGGCCAATGGTTTGCCGCAGATACCTCAGCAGGAAATGCTACCAGGAAATACCAGTAGTATGCACCATATGACCACCCGTACACCACGCCACACCATAGGGAAATTCCCCGGTCCCCCCCCCATCCTCCCATCCCCTCTACGGCAGACGTTCATTGACGTATCCCGTCGTGACACCATGGGACGCACAGCATCGTGCAGCACCGTGCCGGACCCAGGCGGAAAAGCCCACACCCGAAGATAAACGGCGCAACTTCGCTACGACATCGGTGACGTCACACCGTACGGCGCAGGGAGTGCTTGCTTACTTAGCATGCAACCGGCAGCGTGGCAGGAGAATCCGCCCAGTCACGGCCGGCGAGGGGGAGGGTAACCGTGCATGGCATCAATGCACTGACGGGGCGGACCGACGGCGAGCGTCGCCGGCGCGAACCAATGGGTGGCGGCGGTCTGCGACAGGGGGGGGCACAGCCGGCCCGACCACGTAATCTGTTTAGGGCCGGTATCCTGGTCGCGGATCCTCGCGTGCCGCCGCAAAGTACGCCTGGAAGGGGCGCATTCCTGTCGCGGGGACGTCCAGCGCCGTGACGTCAGTCGGTGTACGGCAGTGTCGCCGGCTCGCCGTCTGTGTACGGCAGCTCGGCGGTGCCAGGAGGCAGACTGTTTATCGACATGCGCGCCGGTCGTTAGCGTCACTGACGTTAACAGCGCGGGCCGTTAGTGTTGCAACCGATCGCGTCCTGTGGCGGGTTGGCGAAACACGGCCGATAAACAGGCGTGAAGGGACTCGGCGACGTTCGAGCGCTACTGAGCTCGCGGACGGCAGCGCCGCCGGCGTCGCCGGTGATCTCGCGCAGTCACGTATCTTTGGCGTTCGCGCACGCAAACAGCACTGCAGCGTACACCACCGCATGCACACTGGCTGCGCCCACGGCCGGGCACGCAGCCGGGCACGCAGCCGAACTCACCTTGAGGCTGCCCAGGTCCTTCGCGTCGTGCTGGTTGCCCACGTAGAGGAACGGCAGGATCTGCGTCACCTGGGCGCTCTCGATCTCGTCGGCGCGCTCGCGCAGCTGCGACACGTAGTCGGGCCCATCGAAGCCCATCGGCCGCAGCTCAGAGTCGCACTGGTGCTGGAAGTCGCGCGCGAATGCCTTCATTCCGCCTGCGGGCACAGCGGCGCGGGTCAAGAGAGGTCACGCGGTCGCAGGATCAGCACGCAGGTGATGTGGTTACGCATTGGCTGGCGAGATGCCGCGCGGCATCGTCAACAGCCCGTACCTGTGCAGACGAGAGTGCCGGTGGGCTAGGGGGGGCTGGGGGCGGTGGGCTGGGCGTCGGTCGGCCCGCCGCCAGTAAGACACGCAGACCAAAACACAAACACTACCGGCTCGACAGTGGCTGTGGGGATGGGGGGGGGGCGGACTGCGTCACATCCGTTTGTGAGCGGCATTACTCCGGTCGGGAGTCGGCCGACCCGACCTGGTCGGGTCAGTGGGCGCGAGTTCCGCGCACAGAGCCGCGGCCGCAACGAGAGCGACTCGTGCTTGTCGCCCGCAGTCGGCAACCCGCAGTCGGGAACCCGCAGTCGGGAACCCGCAGTCGGGAACCCGCAGTCGGCAACCCGCAGTCGGGAACCCCAGTCGGGAACCCCAGTCGGGAACCCCAGTCGGGAACCCGCAGTCGGGAACCCGCAGTCGGGAACCCCAGTCGGGAACCCCAGTCGGGAACCCCAGTCGGGAACCTCAGTCGGCCGCCCGAAGTCTGCCATGGCCGAAACACACACGACCCAGTCGACCGGCCCATTTGTTTACACACGCGGCGCGCATACCGTCCTCCGCCTTTGGCTGGCCGGTCGGCCCCGGCACGGGCTCGAGACCGCCGCGTGACTTGCTCTGAATCACACCGGCCGCATAGTTGGCCCTCACGACAGCAGCCGCCGCCGCCGCCGACGGAGACTCCCCGTCGCCGCCGACGAGACGGCAAGACGCGCGGGGAAGATAAGACGCGATGAGTCAGGACGAGGGGAGCGCGTGCCCGCACCGTCGGCCCCGACCCTCGAGCGGGGAGCGGGCGCGCACGCCTCCGACGGCCGACACGGCGAGCACGCCCCGAGCACCGGCCGGCTTTCATCCCGTGCCCGGCCTGACGCGGTCACAGCCGCGCGCCAGCTGATTGTGAGCGCATCTGGTGCATGGCGCCTGACGTAGGCGGTCGTCGCGCCCAAGGTCGCGGCCAATTTAACCGGCCGTTGGGTGCGCAGACGCACACAGGATGTGTGTCCGAGTTTAATTGTAGCGTTTACTAGGATTACCAATTTTACTGGGCGTCGTGCAGTGCGACAGATGCCACGCTTCCTGCGTGGGCCGGCCGAGAAGCGGCCTCTCACACGCGGCTACGAACGCGTCAGCTACGAACGCGTCAAATCCGGGTCGACTGGCCAAATGAGTGCCTTTAGCGCGGGCGCGAGCTTTTCAATGTACGAGTTACTTCTCGGCGAAGGCTTCGAGAAAACGGAGGCGCGTGCCCTGGATATCACAAGATCGGGCGGGCCAACTGCTGCCATCTGGACGGAGAAGCTCGCCAATCATTGACGCATACATGGAAGATGCATGCATGATGCAATTCCGTGAAGATAATTAATACTGCCAATTTGGTCCGTGGAACCCATTCCGAAGGGTCCCATGTGAAGAGAGCAAGAAGTTGGTAGAGCCAAGGGAAACCCGGTGGGCTCACCCACGACCATGAGCAGTTAGCCCACGCCCCCACAAAAGTACCACCCTCGCCTGACCTCAGACACCTCATTCATTGCCGCCGTGGAAACACGGCCGCGCCACGACTCTGAGAGATGGACCACCACGCGTCCGCACCTCATACGGGGCCGACGGCGGCGACGGCGGCCGGCCCGCGCTATGCCCGCCGGCTATTTCGGTCGCGTGGCGACCGTCGTCGGCGGGTTGGCGTGTCGCACCGCCACACGCACCGGCCGCCGGCCAGCGTGCATTATTAGGTTCAGCAATCAGGCTAGGGCCAGCTGTGAGTCGGCTAAGTTAGCACACTTGTGTGTGTTGCACGACCCCGCGCCATGTACGATGGGTGGAGAGGCGAATTTGGGTCGACAGCTCAGCAAGGGACAGCAATCGGCGTGGCAAAGCAAAGCGTGCCGATTCAGCAGGGGAAAAGGGCATGGGAAATGATCGACCAGCGTCGTCCCACCCACCACCAAGCCAGCCGCAATGCCCCGCACTACGGGCACGCCGTTCGGCACCCAACTCGTCTCTGAATGAGTTGCGACGGCCGCGCAGAGCGGCGCCGGCCCGAGTCGTCGCCAAACCTCGTGACGTTCTGCCAAGGTTCCGTCGTCTCGGCGCCAGGAGGACGGCCGCAGTGCAGCCCGGCCCGCCCGGGCCGGCCTCAAAGGGCACGGATGTGTCGTGGACGGGCCGCAGACGGGAGGGGAGGGGAGGGGAGGGGAGGGGACGGGACGGGAGCGAAGAATGGCACGTCGCGGCGGCCCCGCCCGGCCAGGCCAGTTCCGCCGCCGAGATGAACGCCGCGCCAGGTGCACAGGATGCTGGGGAGCGAAAGCCGCGCAGCCGATAAGGGAAGCGGAAACAGAAGCAATCCCGATTTGTTGGCCCGCCAGGAAGGAAGTGGAGGGATGGATGGGGGGGTGCGGCGGGGACAGGCGCGCGCGCAAACGGCCGCTTCCGGGCGGCCGCCGGAAGCGCGCCGCACTGCCGCCGGCGCCGTGATTGGCGGTAACCCGATAACGCCGGGGGGACGCTGTCACTGCGATAACGGGCCGAGCTGTGAGTCACGCGCACACCGCCTGGCGGGCGCACGCGCCATCAGCTCAACGCTAATTGATAGGCAAATACCGGGGAGGGGCGCGCGGCCTGTCAGCCAACCCCCACAGGTCCCACGTACGGCGGCTGATGCTTTGACAGCTGAATTTAATCTGGGAGCCGAGCGGCGAAACGCCGCCTCATTGAGAGGAAAACAGGATCGGATGCAAGCTGAATGCTCGCGAGAGGGGTCGGGCTGGAAGGGCGGGAGTGGCGCGACAGGGGATCGAGAGGAGCGGTCGGCGGTTGGTGCCGGAAGCAACGGCCGACGCGACTTTCAAAAGCCCTATATGCGCCCTCCCCTGGCGGAACCGGATATCCGAGAGACCACATTATCCGGGGCAAACTTCCGTTGTCCACGTGACACGTCCCAACACCGAGTGGGTGGGGATGGACGCGGGGCATGACGAACTGCTCTTGCGCGACACGCTGCAAATTTTCCCCAGCCACTGCATTTCAAAATTCGCCACTCAACCTGTACATCCTTCCCACCCCCAAACAGTTGCCCACACCGGAACCGGGCAAACCAGAGGGAGGGGAGGGAAAGCACACAAACCGGCGCTCCAAAACGGAAACACACGGCCGGAACCCGACTTCCCGGCGACTGCCGGCGCCGACGCTTTCCAGGCGGCGGGCAGCCACGCGTCAGTCACCGACAGCGGCCGACGGCGCGCCATTTGAGAGCCATTTGCGCGCCATTTCCACCGGCGCACAACGGCCGTTGCCGTTCCCACGCACGTGGCACACGCGCCACAGCCGGAAACCGGAAGCGCGTGGCGTCCCGTCAGCGCGGTGACGACAGGTGGGGAGTTGGACCGGTCTGGTGTGGCTCGGTCGGGTGTGGCTCGGTCGGGTATGGCCCGGCCAGTTTTGGCACAGCCGTCAATGCAAGCTGGGAATGAGGCTGCATGAGGGTGCAGCCTGACATACATGGAGGGTGGAGGTCGACCCATGAACGATTTCCATCCCAGAAATCATGTCTGTGGTAGCACACGAGGTCAAGGAGAGTGTGAATCTGCTTTTGTCACCCCTCCCCTGCCCCTCCTCATCCATTCATTGGAATGAAGTTCAACTCCTGGCATGCATATTTACATTTGTTGCACCTTGCCATCAGCAAGCGAACACGCTTCAATTTATGGGCGCTAAATGACCAACCATGGTCGATGCGCCCTAAAACCACAATCACTCACTCACTCACGCTTCAATTTAGTCCAAATATTCAATTGAGGCGCAGTTTTAGACCCAGCTGGGCCGCTGTTCTTCGGCCAGGCCCGAGTGTCGCGGCAGTGCAGTGTCGACAGAACCCAGAGCACCACGAGGGCCAGACGCTCGCCAGATGCGATACGGTCTATAGACGCGCCCATCGGCCGCCCGGGACTGGCGGCAGTGCGCGTCGCTATCTAAGTCACGCCGAGTACGCGGGTTGCCATGGCAGCCGTTACGTCACGGCCATGACTGGAGGGCGGCGGGCGGCGGCCGCCGCTGCACCACCGGTCCTTCCCGTTCAGATCGCGGGATAGCCGCCGCCGCGTGCAGCGTGCACACCGGCCGGCGCCGGCTCGCGAAGCCTCCGCACGCGCAACCGAAGCGAGTTGAACCGAGGCGGGTCGGGTCGGCGGAGCTTCGGACGCCACCGGCGACACCCGGGCGGGCCGCGGAGAAAGCGGACGGCCGGCCGGCGCGGCCGGACCTGGAAGTGGCACGGACGCACCGAACCCCGTTCGGCGGATGCACGAGATGGCGGCCGTGCCAGCCGCCCGGAACTGGAAAAGAAAACCCGTCGGGCCGAGGTGCGGGCGCTGACGGTCGGCGGGCCGCATGACTTTCGGGCCATCTCGCCACGGAAGATATTGATCCACTGCAACTTCCGCAAGCATATTTATTACAGAGCCTTGGAAGGCCTTAGGTTTTCTATATACGCAATTTATAAAGACATAAAGACATAAAAGATTAGTGCAACTATGAGCCACAAGGGCCCTTCTTGGTTGCACTCTCTACACTGAACCAGTTGCCCACTAAATCTGTCAATCAGCCCTCCTTGTAATACTGAAAAGCAAGCCTTCTATTCTTATAATGATTGTCTATGCTGTTTTTAGAGGTTCAATGTGCTGCTACTGACAATGTTTTCTGGCAGCTAGTTCCAGTGCCCTGTTGGTGAAGAAAGTCTGCCTTAACCTTGTTCTGCTGTGGTTAACTTTAATTTTGAATTTATTACCTCTAAGTGCATCATTTCTGTTAAATTAAAACATTTCCCCAAGATATCCCCCCTCCAGACCATGGACAAATTTAAAGGCCTCGATGAGAGCTCCTCTCAGCCTTCTATATCTAAGTGAAAACATTCAATTTCTTTAATCTTTCCTCATATGCCAGGTTGCTTATACCATTAACCATTTTTATATACAAGTAGTAATTACTTCCCAATTTCACCTAACCGCTACGTTCTAATATGAACCGCTACGCTTAGTTCCATTGCCATTCAACATAATACAGTTTGGATCCACCAAAAGTCTGCCGATCTCGAATGCCCTTGGTGTTATCAAAACAAATAACCAAGTATTTCATGTTAATAACGAGAATAGCCAGGCAAATGAGGCATTAAATTAGCGTTTCGGCTAGTAAACTAGAACGAACTGATAAATGTGTTGGTTCTGAAACTGCATTGCGAACGATTTAATGAAATTAAGTGCAGAAATGAACATTATTAACGTAACAAGAAATCATACTGTACGATCGGGTAGGGCGAAAGCATGTCTAGGATTTTCTTCGGCTTTCCCGATTTAATATAGCAAAATACAAATATATGTATTAATATTTGCCACACCAAGAAATAAGTCTCTCGAACGACCAAAATAGCGCACAATTCAGCGAGCCGAGCATATTCCCTTCGTGGATTACCGAAGTGTGCAAGAGGGGAGGGGGCACCTCTCATAGCGAGTCACATGCCAGCAGCCTGCCCAGCACTACACAGCGCGAGTCACGTGCCAGTAGTCGGCCCAGCACGACACAGCGAGTCACATGCCAGCAGCCGGCCCAGCACGACACAGCGCGAGTCACATGCCAGCAGCCGGCCCAGCACGACACAGCGCGAGTCACATGCCAGCAGCCGGCCCAGCACGACACAGCGCGAGTCGCATGCCAGTAGCCGGCCCAGCCCGACACAGCGCGAGTCACATGCCAACAGCCAGCCCAGCCCGACACAGCGCGAGTCGCATTCCAGCAGCCGGCCCAGCCCGACACAGCGCGAGCCACATGCCAGCAGCCGGCCCAGCACGACACAGCGCGAGTCACATGCCAGCAGCCGGCCCAGCACGACACAGCGCGAGTCACGTGCCAACAGCCAGCCCAGCCCGACACAGCGCGAGTCACATGCCAGCAGCCGGCCCAGCACGACACAGCGCGAGTCACATGCCAGCAGCCGGCCCAGCACGACACAGCGCGAGTCACATGCCAGCAGCCAGCCCAGCACGACACAGCGCGAGTCGCATGCCAGCAGCCATCCCAGCACGACACAGCGCGAGTCACATACCAGCAGCCAGCCCAGCACGACCAGCGCGAGTCACAGCCAGACGCCCAGCCCCCAGCACGACACAGCGCGAGTCACATGCCAGCAGCCGGCCCAGCACGACACAGCGCGAGTCGCATGCCAGCAGCCAGCCCAGCACGACACAGCGCGAGTCACATGCCAGCAGCCGGCCCAGCACGACACAGCGCGAGTCACATGCCAACAGCCGGCCCAGCCCGACACAGCGCGAGCCACATGCCAGCAGCCGGCCCAGCACGACACAGCGCGAGTCGCATGCCAGCGCGTCAGAGTTGAGCCGGCGCGTCAGCGGCGGCGGCGGCGGCACAAATAAGGAGTCGGCGTCACCGCGCGGGCCGCCATAGCCGAGGCTCCGCCGTCGGCACGCGACCGCCACGGTAGGCTGTCGGCCTTGGTATCTCCATTACCGCATCCCGCGGCGGTCGGCGCTGGATCGGGTGAGGAGTGAGGCCCGGTCAGGTCTATCAGCACCCGACCCCTCAGGTGTGCGTCGCGCTGTCAGCCCGCGGCCGCCGGGGAGGAGCGGGGAAGAGGTGGGCCTGGTCGGGAAGGTGGCAGCGTCGTGATGCCATCTCCGCTGGCGGCGGCCGCCGGGGAGGAGCGGGGAAGAGGTGGGCCTGGTCGGGAAGGTGGCAGCGTCGTGATGCCATCTCCACTGGTGGCGGTCGCCGGGGAGGAGCGGGGAAGAGGTGGGCCTGGTCGGGAAGGTGGCAGCGTCGTGATGCCATCTCCACTGGTGGCGGTCGCCGGGGAGGAGCGGGGAAGAGGTGGGCCTGGTCGGGAAGGTGGCAGCGTTGTGATGCCATCTCCGCTGGTGGCGGTCGCCGGGGAGGAGCGGGGAAGAGGTGGGCCTGGTCGGGAAGGTGGCAGCGTCGTGATGCCATCTCCCCTGGCGGCGGTCGCCGTGGAGGAGCGGGGAAGAGGTGGGCCTGGTCGGGAAGGTGTCAGTTGTGATGCCATCTCCGCTGGCGGCGACCGCCTCGGGTATAGCCAGCCAGATCCGCACAGCCCAGCTTCATTAAATATCGCCCCGCTGACAGGTCGGCTTGGCGGCTGCTCATCTGTCCCCTCCCCACCGGCCTCCCGCGTGACAGCAGGTGTCAACTCCAGTGGGGATGGGGGAATTGGCGACCTCTGCATTTTAGCCTATCCCCACGCACATACCAACACAATTCGAAATGCTGGGAAAAAACTAGCCATGAACCATTGTGCTGTGATGGAGGCCGGAGCATCCTGCACATCACCAAGCGTCAGGTAATGAACAAATAAATACCAAGTGACCAGTGGCCAGCGACGCAGGACCAACATGTATCGCAGACTGCTCATCAAGTCCGATGTTGCAAATTTGCGGTGGCGGCGAGTCGCGCTGTTTCGTATCCATCATTGACTACGGCGGCCCAATAGCCGCCTAACTAGCCAGCGGATCAGCCCAACGATAAATAGAGACCGCAGTGGCGAAGTGTACAGACAGGCGAGGGCGAGGAAGCCATCTCGAGCGACAGACTGGAGATATACAGACAGAAACCGGAAAACGGAATTAGGGCGCGGGCGGAAATGACAACATAATGAAAACGGACTGGTAGGTTCCAGCGAACACTAGGTGGGATCCGAACCAATACGACAGGAAGTGAAAACGGGAATTGATGGCCGACTGGTAGATGGTCGACTGGTAGGAGGGCAGCTTGAACAGAGGGACACGTACCTACACCACAAGCACGAACAAGGACACACCATCAAACAAATCAGGACAGACTGTGACAAGCGTGGAATCTACACAGGATGGCACAGATAACGAACTGACAAACGGGGAAGCTATACAGGATGGCACAGATAACGAACTGACAAACGGGGAAGCTATACAGGATGGCACAGATAACGAACTGACAAACGGGGAAGCTATACAGGATGGCACAGATAACGAACTGACAAACGGGGAAGCTATACAGGATGGCACAGATAACGAACTGACAAACTGGGAAGCTACACAGGATTACACAGATAACATGCTGGTTGGTTGGTTATTGGTTTTACGACACATCGACCGTTGAGTCATGTAGCGCCGCCAATCTCTCACGCCGATTGGTCGCGGGCGAATAGTAGCGACAGGTGAGATTCGAGCCCACAACCTTTCCATTGTGAGACGAGCAACTTACCCCTAGGCTACTCGTCCCCACAGATAACATGCCGACAGACTGGGAAGCTACACAGGATGACAGATAGCATGCTGACAAACGTGGAAGCATATACCTGGACATGAAAATCCAGAGGCAAAGGAGGCGGGTGGGCGAGAACTACAGGCAGACGGGTCGGCGAGAGACAGGCAGACGGGTCGGCGAGACAGGCAGACGGGTCGGCGAGAGACAGGCAGACGGGTCGGCGAGAGACAGGCAGACGGGTCGGCGAGAGACAGGCAGACGGGTCGGCGAGAGAGGCAGTCGGGAAGGCGCTGGTCGGCGGCAGACGGATGAGACCCGGACCGGCCGCCAAGTCGCGCGTCGGCGACACCCGGAAGTCGCAGTGCCGCAGTGACAGCCGTGCACGTGATGACATCGCTTCCTGTCGGCGGCCACTTTCACGCGTCTGCACGATGCGGCGCGGGCGGTACGCGGAGAAATCTCGGCAGCCGGCCCGATCCGTTCGACGAAGCACGGAGTTCGCTCGGCGAAGAGTGACAATCGCTCGACGAGGAGCGATACTCGCCTGGCGAGGGTCGATGCTCCATCGCTCAGGGTTGACACTCGCTCGGCCAGGAGCGATACTCGCTTGGCGAGGAAAGAAAGTCGACCAGCGACCGAGACCGGCTGGACAGCAGGCGGCGGCACAAGCCAAGCGGCCGGCGGCGATGGCGACGGCAGACAGACGCGACAACACCGTCGACGGGCGCACGCTGATGCCGCGCCTGCCCGGCACAGCCAGGCTCGCCGCGAGTCGCCACATCAATTATTACCGCCGCCTGCGACACGAATAGCCGGCGGCGCTGTCCGGCGCTGTCCGCCGCTGTCCGCCGCCGGCCCCACCCGGTCCGGCACAAAAACGGCGCGGCCGTGGACGGTCGTGAGTGCAGCGAGGTCGGCCGGCAGCCTGACTCACCCGCTCACGCAGGCCGAGCGCAGCCGGCCCCGCCGAATGGCTTCCCGCTGGCTGACTCACGCCGCGCACGCACACGGCGCCGATGCGGCAACACGCCTCAGGTCAGCGTGCTCGGCGCCGACCGGCACGTGCGGCGACAGGCGCCACCGCAGCGCCCGACGACAGACCCGAACACGACGCGTCGGCCACGGCGGCCGGGTCGGTGTGGGTTCGACTGGGACGGGGCGGGCGGCCCGGGCGCGCCGGCCGGCCGCCGCCGAGGCCGCTGCCGGCGGCATTGCAAGGCCGCGCTCGGCCGGCCGGGGCCGCGCCCGGGCCAACGGTGCACCGCCGGATGCCGGCGGCGACCCAGCGACCCCGAGCCGGCGCGGTCGTGTCGCCAGGCGCCGGAAGTGGCGGACGGGCCGTGCGAGAGGTCGCGGTCGGCGACAGCGGCGGCGACGACGCCGTCCCGTCGGCAGCCAGCCGGCCGGCGCGGCGCACGGACGCGGGGCAGGTCTTGCCCAACGCGGCGGCGGCGTTCCCGGTGGGCGGCGCGGCCCGTCGAGCGCGCTGAGTCACCACTCCGGCGTTCGCCATGCACCGTTGCCCGCTCTCTCTCTCACGGCGCCGCAAGAGGCGGCGATTAGCGTCGGCGCCCGCCGGCTGAGACGTGCCCGCTCGGCCCAACGGCCCGACCGCCGCTCCGTGTCACGACACGGCCGCGTCACGACCGTGACAAGGCCGCGCGCCCCGGTGCCGGCGCGTGACGCACGCCCGTGACGGACGCTTCCCGGCCGGGCGTCGGGTCGTCGCAACGGGACCGACCCGCCGTCGGGCGGCCGGGCTGACACGGTCACCGGACGCGACGCCGCAGACGCGCTAGTGACTGCCGTTATCACGTCACGTCACGTCACGTCACGTCACGTCAGCCAGGCGTTGACAGGCATTGTCGGGGTTGGGAGAAATTATCCGGAGGGTTCAGCAGTGCCAAAGCTGACGTATCAGAACGCATTGGTGGGGATGGCTGATGGGGCTCAGCCGGCCACCTGCTGGTCGGTCAGCCGACCAGCTCCTGGCCATGTCAGTCGGCCAGCTGCTGCCGTGTCAGCCGACCAGCTGCTGACTCCAGCTCATAGCGGCCTGCTACCAACAGCCACATGACTGCCCGTCACAGATGCAGAACATCCCACCACACAGAACCACATGCCACGTGGCCGACCTGGTTCATATTTGATTCAAAAGTGCGTAGTTTTTGTACTCGGTTCATGACCTTTCACTCTGATGTTTACTTCGCGCGTTCAGACGTCTGGCCGAGGGGCAAAGGTCAGACTAGGCCAGCTTCCCAACAGGCCGCGAATGGCTACACAAAAAGGTACGCTTCAATCAAGGGTGGCGAGTCGGACCAAGACAGTGTGGTTGTCTTGACTAAGCGAGACTAGGTTTGACAGCGCGGTCATGTTGGCTAGTGAAATCGGATGTGTCAAATATGGGACCCTCCAGCTGCCAGAAATGAGGTGCGTGTCGTTTAGATCAAAGCTAAATTGCAGGCGGCCCACGACAGGCACGACGGCTCAAGAAGCTGACCAACCTGTGAGTAGCACCGGCTCCCGGTTGTCCTCCAGCAGCGCGCTGAAGACCATGAACAGCGGGTGACTGGATGGCAGCTGGGTCAGGTCAGTGGTGGCCTCGTCACAGACGATGAACTCGCGGTACGTCCTGCGCTTCAGCAGATCCTTGGCCTCCTTGCTGGTGGCCAGCTCGGCCAGCGACGCCTTGCCCAGCTGGAGCCGACGCCGATTGAAGCGATCCATGCAGTTGAGGTTGATGGCGCCCTGGATGTGCGACTGGTTGTACACCATGAACGGCCGCACGTCCAGCAGCACGAAGGTGGTGTTGCCGCGCGAGCCGAGCCGCTTCGAGAGCTCCTCGCTGCTGCACTGGCGAGTCCGCGCCACCACCACGCCCTTCTTCATCTCGGCCGCCTCCGTGCACGGAGACGCCGGCAACGAGACGGGCCGAACGCGCGCCGGCACGGCTAGACTGTTCGTCGGCAGCGACTGGGGCACCGCCTCGGCGGGAGCGCTGATGCTGCGGCTGAAGTTCAACTTGAGACCCTCGCGCTTGGCGTCCGTGCCAATCATGTCTGGGAGCGCGAGCCTCGGGCGCGACCTCACCTCCCCGCGCGCTGACGGCAACTGGCGGCCGGCCGTGACGCAGTAGTCGAGACACCCAGCAGCTGACGGCCGGGCCGCAGTCAGCTTGTGATTCACGAGTACGCCGCCGACGGCTCCACCAATCAGCGGCCGGCACCGCCGCGCGCTGTGCGCCACGCAGGAAATGACTGATGAATGAATGGGCCGAATGCACGGGCGGTGCGCAATGCACGGGCGGCGGCGGCGGCTCGTCATTCGAGACGGTTCCCGTGAACTGTGTCGGCCAGATTGTGACATAGTTCGCGGCGTGCCCAGACGACCTCTGCACGGCAGTGACTCAGATGCCGCACCGAGCACGTGATGATTAATGCATCATCAACGTCATTGCGAAGGTGCGGATTCACCGTCCACCACCGCTTGTGGCGAGCTCCGCGTACTGGGCGGCGCGCAACACAGCCGACAAAACCGCACCGAGATGACCCAGAGGCCAAGTCGCCAGCACTGCGGCACTGGCCACCGGGATCAAAATCGGCCAGGCGGAACAACGTGTTTATGAGACTTGGTCTTGCAGACGACGACTCGTAAAATTGCGGGTGCTGGTGAATCAGATGAAAGCGTAGTCCGGACAGAGATCAGGTGGCAGCCAACTATGTCGGGCTGTGTTTCGTTGTGTTTTGCCAAAATAGAACGTCTGGGTGCATTACTGATGGATGGGTGTTGTGCAGCAAAGAGAGTGCAAGAGAGGGGGAGAGAGATAAATGTGGTTCACGGTACAGTGAGACAATCATGAGGTCGTACAAACAAGATTAACAAGACATCTCCAGGTCTTGGCGCGTGAATAAATGACGTTTCCATCGCGGACCAGGGTAGAGCTGGTCAGTTCGATACGAGAAGTAGAGGAGGGGCACTGGCGGATCTGGGGAGGGGGAGGCATTGGGTTCTATCGGGCTTTGGTCAACCTCTTGTGGTAAGATTACTTCTTTTTTAATTAAAGCACATTTTATGGGACGAATATTGTATTAAACGAATCCACCGAATGTTAGCTGTTCAAATATGAATTACTGTCCAAATCGTGGACATTCTTGTGAAATCTCCTACCAACCCCCCCCCCACACACACACACACACAAACCACTGGTGGAAAACCGGCCTTCTGGATCCGCCATTGAAAGGGGGAATGTTTTTAATTAACCAAATATTGGCGATACCCAATACTATTAGATGCGAGCATTTGGCATCTTCTGAAAAACATATCATGCCTTCCTTTTGCGGATGCAATCTCAGGATGAAGTTCGACGCCGGGTTTGATTTATCGCACAGCTGTGACACATGCGTATTTGCGGGAGGGTACGAGCACGTTCCGACCGCCCTCCTGTACCGTCGACACCATGTGGTTGATGCCACATCGGCCACATGGCGTGAGGAATACCTTAGTTTCTCGCCAACTCAATAAAGGCATCCCAGCAGACGCATGCCTGCTTGCCACCCATGACTCGTTCCAGGGATGATTGTCCGGTTGTCCTGATGAAACACCATCACATGTCAGATGCAGCTTTGATGATGACGGGTGTGTCTGCATATGGCTGGTGGTACTCAGTTCCATGTCAGCCCGCACACCTGGCGTTGGACAGGAAGCAGGGGGTGGCACAAGAACTTAAATATGCCTGCTGGCGGCACTCAGAGCGCGCCAAAGCTCCATAAATTGAGAGCAATGGCGCCCTTAAGAAGCTTAAGAAGCTGACACACTGACAGCATTACCCCAGCATAGCGATAATATCACCCTGACACACTGAGAGCATTACCACAGCATAGCGGCAGTATCACACTGACACACTGAGAGCATTACCCCAGCACAGCGGCATTATCACTATGGCACACTGACAGCATTACCCCAGCATAGCAGTAGTATCACGCTGACACACTGAGAGCATTGCCCAGCACAGCAGCAGTATCGCTCCCGCACACTTACATTACTACCCCAGCACAGCTTCAGTATCACCCAGACACACTGAGAGCATCATCCTAGCATAGCGGCAGTATCACACTGACACACTGAAAGCATTACCCCAGCACAGCAGCAGTATCACTCCGGCACACTGACAGTATTACCCAAACACAGCGGCAGTATCACGCTGACACATTGAGAGCATTACCACGGCACAGCGGCGACACACTGAGAGCATTACCCCAGCATAGCAGCAATATCTTCCAGTCTGCCGCCAGGCGTTGAGGAGGAAGCACGTGTTTGGTGGAGCTACTACATACGAGCT
This sequence comes from Imbricaverruca yamaguchii, assembly GCA_034440575.1. Lineage (NCBI taxonomy): Eukaryota > Metazoa > Arthropoda > Thecostraca > Neoverrucidae > Imbricaverruca > Imbricaverruca yamaguchii. The sequence continues at coordinate 1,798,241 of JAOTOL010001556.1, forward strand.
AAGTGTTGCGGAAAAGGACGGTGTACTGGGATAAATTGTGTATAGATATTTAGCGGTTGCTTCTGAGCGTATATTTCAACAGTTTTTATCAAATAAGTATTTTTGACCAGCAAATTAGGCTATATTAACCCAGGGAGGCTGCCCAGCGCCATTTTGTTAAGTTCTAAGGGTGTTGGCTGTGTCAATTTGGTGTTTAAGTTTAAGATAGATTTTAAGACTAAGATAGTAGGCATAGCATTACACTAGGTATATCTTCATATCCTAGTGTAACTGCAGGATTGTTGGGTGTTGTGGACGGGTACTACAGTGTTTGATTCAGTGGTGTATATTTGTGTGGTGTGAGCTCTGTAGTGTGTAATTCTAGAGTGTATAATTCTATAGTGTAGGCTTCTGTAGTGAATAAGTTTGTGTCAAATTGGTGTGTAAGTTTAAGATAGATTTTAGGACTAAAATAGTGGGCATAATTTACAGTAGGTATCTTCATATCTAGTGTAATTATACGGGATTATAGTGTATTGTAGATACTTATAGGCTATATTACTGTATTACTGTAGATATATTACAGTAGATACTTGTAGGCTTACAAGCTTACAGTAACTAGACTTAGTACTAAGAGTAGAAAGAAAAAAAAAACAACAACAAAAATGGAAGGAGACTGTGGGAATTGTAAGTGTGTGGGAATCATTGGGGACTTGAGTAAGAGGTTAGATATGTTAACGGGGGAGGTGGAGCGCTTGAAGTGTTTGGTGGCGGGACCCATCATGGGGAGGTGCCAGCCAGGCAACTCGGGTGCCCGAGCGGAGGACTGATGGGAGTTCGGATGGCTTGGTCCGGGATGGTGGCAGTTGGAAGGTGGCAAGGCGCCATAGCACCCGACTGGCGCTAAGGAAGGTGGACATGGGCGTCCCAATTAAAAATAGGTTTGATGCACTGGAGGAGAGGGAAGGTAATGATGAGAGGGACGGAGGTGGGGATGACCAGATGGCTGAAGATAGAGATGGAGAGAGAGGTTTTAGTCATAGGGGATTCCAGGGTTCGGTACATGGATCGAACATTTTGTAACAAGAACCCCAGCAGACGGATGCGTGTTTGCTACCCGGGAGCGCAGGTGAAAGATGTTAGGGATAGGCTGGAGGGAGTAATGAGGGGAAGTGGAGAGGGTGCAACGGTAATTGTGCAGGTTGGAGTTAACGATGTAGGAAAAAATAATACAGAGGAAACAATGAAAGCCTATAGGGCTTTGATAGGTAGTTTAGCAGGAAGTAGGAAAAGAGGAGTGGTGACATCCATCCTCCCTATGGTCCATGCAAGCATGGAGTGGTATTCGAGGGCCATTGGGCTCAATACCAGGGTGGCCAACATTTGTAAGGAGCTTGGGGTGCAGTTCTTGGATTTGTGGGGGAGTTTTGGGGGAGGACGGAGATGTTTGCTTTAGATGGATTACATCTGAGCAAGAGAGGAGTGGAACTGCTCAGCAATAGGTATGAGGAGGCTCTCAACAGGAAACAGGGAAACTAGGCAGGACATGGGGGATGTAGCTGATAAAGAGAGAAGCATAGCAAGCAATGGAAGGAATAATTTAGCATGTTTTTATGTCAATGCCAGAAGTGTTAGGAACAAAATTGGGGAACTGCATGCATATATGTTGTCTGAACAGCTAGATTTGGTGTGCATAACAGAAGCATGGGTTAACGAAAGCATGTTTGGAGACAACTTGCAAGAATTTGAATTGACAGGCTACAACATGCATGCCTATCAAAGAGAGGCAAGGATAGGAGGTGGCATTCTCTTGTATGTTAGGCAAGTAATGAAATGTCATTCCATAGAGGATGGAGTACATAGTGCAGGAGTAGAATCTTTGTGGTTAGATATAATTCTGAAGAATGGAACAAAATTTAGGATTGGGGCATTCTATAGACCTCCAGACCAGAATGAAAACACTGACAGGCTGATGCAGGAAGAGATAAGTAGGAGAGTACAGGAGAGAACTATTTTGTTGGGGGATTTCAACATAGCAGGATTGGGAAACAAAACAATAGGTGTAAGCAAATCAGAAAGATGTTTCATGGCTTGTTTTAAGGACAATTTCTTCTTTCAAATGATACACGAGCCTACAAGGGAAAATAAAATATTAGATCTAGTGCTTACTAATGAGGAAAATTTTGTCCAAAATGTTAACGTAGGAGAGACCTTTGGTAATAGTGATCACAACATTATACGCTTCTCATTATATGTTGGAAGGGTAGCAACCAACAGAACATTGATTCCGAATTTTACAAAAGGGAATTACAGTGAGTTCAGGAGCTTCCTAAGTGAAATTAATTGGGAAGTCATATTGAATGGCTTAGATGCTTATGAAATGTGGACAATGATAAAAGATAAGCTATTTCAGGGTCAGGATAGGTTCATTCCCAGTAGGCAAATTAGATCAAACAGGGTTAAGCACCCTTCGTGGCTGACTAGGGAAGTTAAGCAATTACTGGACTCAAAGAAACAAGCATTCAAGAAACTAAAAGATACTAACTCTGGGTTAAACCTAGAATCATATAGAATAGCTAGAAATAAAGTTAGGAGGTGTGTTAGAGCATCTAAAAGACTTGCTGAAATCAACTTTGCTCGAGAATGTTCAGCAGGTAATGCTAAGAGATTCTTTAGCTTCTATAAATTTAAGGCTAAAAAGTGTAGTGTAGGACCACTGGAGGTAGATGGGGAAATAGTGGTTGATGATTGCGACATTGTGGAATCCCTAAGCAAGCAATTCTCATCAGTCTTCACTAAAGATAATTCTGGTACAATAGGAACATCTGTAGGCCATGCCATGGCAGGTGATATGCTGGAGGATCTTACAATAACTACAGAAGCCGTAGAGAAGCAGTTGCAGAATATAAAACCTAATAAAGCTTCCGGACCAGATGAAATATATGCTAGGATCTTAGTAGAGTGTGCTAAAGCTTTAGCAACTCCCTAGGTATCATTTTCAGGCGATCTATGGAGTATTCAGAAGTACCTGAAGATTGGAGAAATGCAAGTGTAGTACCAATTTTCAAAAAGGGAAATAGGAAGAGTGTAGGAAACTACAGGCCAGTCAGTTTGACCTCATTAGTTTGCAAAGTACTAGAAAAGCTGGTTAAACAGAATGTTCAGATTCATCTTGATAGGCACAACCTTTTAAGGGATACTCAACATGGATTTCGATCTCAAAGGTCTTGTTTAACTAACCTATTGGAGTTCATTGAGTATGTTACCAAAGAAGTAGACAATGAAAGCAGGATGGATGTTGTGTACTTGGACTTTAGCAAAGCTTTTGATAAAGTTCCACATGGAAGGTTAATTCATCAATTACAACAACATGGGATTGTAGGAAAAGTTCTACATTGGATTGAAGCATGGTTGCAGGGAAGGAAACAAAGGGTAGTATTGAATGGATGTAAATCTGGTTGGAAAGATGTTCTGAGTGGAGTGCCACAGGGCTCTGTTCTAGGGCCCCTCCTCTTTATCATCTTTGTGAACAACATTGAAGTAGGGCTGAGGAATAGAGTGTTCAAATTTGCTGATGACATCAAGCTGGTAGGAGTGGCTAACAGCAGAGATCAATCTAGTAATATTCAACTAGATTTGGGCGACCTAAAAAGAGTGGGCTGATCAATGGCAGATGACTTTCAACTATGATAAGTGTAAGGTTATGCATATAGGGTCTGCAGGCGAGACATTCAGTTATAAAATGGGAGGGAGGGAACTGGATGTTATTGAAGAGGAAAGGGACTTAGGTGTGTTGGTCTCAAAAGACCTTAAAGCAGAAAAAACAATGTATCTCAGCTAGAAATAGGGCACTCAGAATGCTGGGACTCATTAATAGAAGTGTGAAATATAAGAGCAGGGAAGTCATGAAAAAGCTGTACTTAGCATATGTGCGGCCCCACTTGGAGTACTCTGTACAAGCATGGAGCCCCTACCTAGAAAAGGATATAGATATGTTAGAAAGAGTCCAGCGCAAAGCCACTAGACTCGTCAGTGGATTAAGTAACTTAGAATATGGAGAAAGGCTTAATGCATTAGATATGTACTCACTCAAGTATAGGAGATTAAGGGGAGACATGATTGAAATGTACAAAATTGTTAGAGGGCTAGATCAGGTCAATTTGAATGATGCTCTGCAGTTTAGAGTATCCCATAGGGGTCATCAATTCAGGTTAGACAAAATGAGGTGCAGGACAGTTAAACGACAACAGGTCTTCAGTCAAAGGGTTGTTGACCAATGGAATAGGCTGCCTGCTGATGCAGTGGGGAGTCCCTCATTGAATGTCTTTAAAAGTAGGGTGGATAAATTTTTTAGACAGGAAAATGTTGTTTTTGAATTCTAACTTGTGATGCATGGGATATTGAGTATTTTCACTAGCTATATAGGGTATAACATTATGCTAGTATTATGTTGTACTATATGGGGTGTACCTAGCAGTGGATTTGGCAACTTCCTTTGCGATGTCATACTGATGAGATTGGCTGTGGTGGCACAGGTGGAGGGATTGCATGGGTTTGGAATTGATAGGTGTGAACATGTACTTTCTAATATCTTCTAGACAGGCTTGACCCAGATGGGCCCTTGTGGCCCTTATTAAGCCTTAACACTTTATGACTTTATAATATCACCCTGACACACTGACAGCATTGCCCCAGCATTGCGACACTATCACCCCAACAGAGGGTCAGCATCATCATCGCAGAGCAGCAGTATCATCCCGACAGAGCAGCAGTATCGCCCAGCAAAGCAGCAGCATCACCGCGACAGAGCAGCAGTATCGCCCAGCACAGCAGCAGCATCACCGCGCCAGAGCAGCAGTATCATCCTGGCGCAACTGTAACGCAACCGCAGCGCCAACCAACCATTATATTGCTCGACTGTCTCTGCACTCAGCTGCCCGAAATCAGCTTTCACAAGTATATCCAATGTCAAACTTGCAATGTGCTATTTCGCCAGATGCGTCCTTCATCAGCTATCCACCATATTTTATGCAAGATACCAGTGTTGCAACCCTAACAATCATTTATACACTGGTACACCTGGTAAAGACGATTCGCTGAAAAAAAATTATCCATGAAACTAAATTATCCATGAAACAAAATTACCCCGAATCGTCGTGTCATGTCTGGGAACTTCCATTCCGCTGAGTACATTCTGCTTGACTGTTTGAGCCAGTGACGCACTGCCAATAAAGCACGGTGCACGGCTCTAAACTGGGAGACACTTTGCCTGCCAGCTGAGCATCTCCCGGCAGGCCATCTGACGTCACGACTGTCTGACGTCACGGCTGATGGGCAGGGGACGCCGTTCCCGTGACGCGCAACTCATGCTCCAGTGCGCGCGTCTGGGAATATTCGAGCGAATACCTGATGCGACGCGATGACCATTATTTAGTAAACATTATAGGCGTAACCCAGTTTGGCTCCTGGCTCTTAACAAGTCTGAACACTATGACTTTATGATTATGATTTAGTGAAATATGGCCATGTGTGTGTTGAATCGAATCACATAAGTTTAGTCGAATCGAATCACATAGTATGTTCATTTTAGGAAGGATTACTGGAGAAAATAAACGAACCGTCGTGGGGAGAGGTACATGAGAACCTGATGATGGCAATGCTTTTCTCATTGATAGGTGCCCAGAGACGGCAATGGACAAATTTCATGTCGGGACAGACCGTAATTTTTTTTCAGGTTTCACATGTGATATTTTATTTTAAAGACGATGGCGGCATTCGTCTATTTTTTAATAGCCTTTGAACTATTTCAATAATTCAAAGAAGCGCCTCAGAATTCCTCGATTTGTGATTGGTCGACGTATCTGTGACGTCGCATATGTAGAGGTCAGCGATGCCTGACTGCTGCAGCCTAATATATCCTCAATTTGGGATGCTGTCAGTTTGTAAGAATCGCGGCAGTTTTAGCTTACATCACATGCAATCGTCAGGAGCAAATATACCGTAGGAAACGACGCTATTATTCTTGTTTGTGCCGATGTATACAAATGCAACTGAAAGTAAGCCAGAAGCAATGTTCACCAGCCTCGCGACGACCGACACGATGAGGCCGTTGTCGAGAGATCCTGCATGCTGACAGTCCGCTGATCTCTGCTAGCTTACTGCGACGAACACTTCTATGTATATGTACAACTGGTAGACAGGGGTACGGCAGGGGTGCTTTGATAGGGGTGAGCACACCTAAGGCTGGAACCTCGGCATTTTCCTGAGAAGTGTAGGTTCTGAGGAAAATACGTTGAGGTTTTTCACATCGAGGGTTGGTTTGAAAACGGTGGCTTTATCTTCCCTTTTTGTGAAAACTCCCACAAAATAGAGGCTTACTTTTTTATAGAGATGGGAGCTGTGACTTGTTAGTATCCATTTTGTTGGAAACGTGGATGTCCACAGCCCTTCCATATTAGCATTATGTGAAGAGAAATTACAATTTCTAGCTGACTGCAGCATGCTGAAGATGACAAGACATTTGGCCAATTTGCGCTAGAAGGTACTTTTTGAATTTTTGGAATTTCTTTTTCCAGTGTAATGTTCATGATTGTGGTCAACATGATGTGGACGCTTGGTTTCTCTGCAAATGCATACTTTTCAGTTGGCTGGCAAAATAATAATAAAAAATGGGCTTGGAGATGAGTGATATAGCACAAGAATAATGAGAAAAAAAGTGAAGCATAGCCTAACCTAATATAACCTAGCATAACTTCCATGGAAAATAATAAGAATTGAACAGGAGCAGAAAATGCAAATAATTTTTGGTCTAACAAATGCTCTTCGAAACACCAAACTAAAGGTAACATGGCCTAAGCCTTCTTTACGAAAACATTTTCTTTAAACAAGAATCAAAATATATAACCTAACCAAACCTAACGTAGCCAAACCGAACCAATGTGCTTCATGCATATAAAATGTATGCAAAATTTGCATCGTGAATACATTAAAGCACAAGAATGCCAGACTGCCATACATTTAAAAAAGCAACTGCAGAAACCCCAGGAGTAGTATATTTGTAATGTTTCTGTTTTCTAAATGTCAGTGAAATTCAACACTATACCTAACCTTCCATGTAAAAATTAAGCCAACAGTCCTTGTACTACATATTAAATCCATCACAGTTCTAGCTAATGAATCATTCAATTTTCCATTTGATAGTCATCCCTTTTCGCATTATCTCCATCAACACAATACAATATGGCAGCAGTCGCATAGGGCATCTTGCTCACTGTGCATCATTGAAATGCTGCCTGAAGATGTTGGATGGCATTGGCCCACACCTGCTGATCGCTGATTATGTTCCTCTACACCTGCCTACATAGTATTGATCACGTCAGCCTACGCCTGCAGGTAGCTGACCATGTCTGCTCACACACTAATAACTGATTGCATTAACTGCTGCACACGCACAATGTACATATCCCTGCAAGTAAACTAGTAAAAATTCCACAACATTCCTGGCATTCCATGCAAATATCAACCTAAAACATGTATACCTTGTTTACAATTCATATCATATAGCAAAATCGTCCTCACAGACGTCACGTAATTGCTACGAGAAGGTTTTTATATGGATGGCAACCCCAAAGTGAAATTATTAAATAATGCTGTAAATGCTTCTTCTGTGATAAACAAAAAATGTTTTAGTTTTGTCTTCGAAGTATTATTACCATTTTTTTGTAACCAAAAACTCATTCCGTGAAACTTGTCAATTGGCCCCTACTTCAGCATGGGCCCAGGAAGTGCATAAGCCTGCCAACTCGCCTACCAGCGTAGGTGAGATATTGGCTGAAACTGTGCCGGTGTTGTGACAGATAATCATTATTCGAAGAAGGAAAAGTATTCACCACATCAAGAAGGTATATCACTTCAAGAAAGACATCTTAACGCAAAAATATTGAATGTACAGCTTATTTTTGGATATTTCACTAACTATTCGCTTGTATTCCGGCAAGTTAGCACTACAATTTCGGAACAGGGCATTTGGCAGCACCAACTTTTTTGGGACAGATCCCGGTGCACAATATCGGCTGCACGCAGTCAGCTCCATTAGGCTGAATCATGGCGCAGCAGGCTGTCACATACTCGCCGTGACAATTGATAGGGTTCGATTGCGACGCAGTTCCAAAATGTTTGTGCTATTTGAGTAGGTTTGGTAAAATCCGAGTTTCGAAATGTGACAGATTTATGGGGTTCAATGCTTCTACGAGACATTCTTCACGTTTTGTGCACCTCTGATTGACTTGCCCCCTTCAGATAGCTCTAGCGGAAGGTGAAGAGGGGGTGGTTTTCCTGTCTGCCCCGCTAACCTCACCCCATTGTGCGGCGACACGGGCAGGACTTCACGTACAGCACGAGGAATACATTCAGCTAGACGTACCTAGAACACAGGTGTCGCTCCCCTGTGTCCAGCCCCCCTCTCTCTCTCTCTCTCTCTCTCTCTCTCTCTCTCTCTCTCTCTCTCTCTCTCTCTCTCTCTCTCTCTCTCTCTCTCTCTCTCTCTCTCTCTCTCTCTCTCTCTCTCTCTCTCTCTCTTTTTTTTTTTTTTTTTTTTTTTTTTTTTTTTTTTTTTTTTTTTTTTTTTTTTCTCTCTCTCTCTCTCTCTCCTCTTTCTCTTTCCCCGTGTAGTGCCGCATGCAGATACCAAGTAGATATAGGTAGCAATAGGTATAGGTGAGTATCGTGTGATGTAGTGGCGGAGTTATCTACCCGGAACCACTACGCCGCGCTATGCTGACCAAACAGCACGGCTGCCGGGCAACATCGCCGCCCCAGGTGATGTGGCCAGTCGTGCAAGATGGATGATTCACAGTGTACGTTCCCGTGAAATGAGTCTTACATGCAGCGACGGGTGTGAAACAATGTGGGAACATATGTGCTACACACAGTTTACAGGCAGCTGTTCAGAGGAAGCACAGATGAAAACCGTTTACTTGGTCTATTCGTTGTCGCGTTGTCGTTGTTCTCCGCCCGTTCAGGAGACCCGTTGCTGATGGCTGGGATGCTTGCCCACGCTGCAGCGGTTAGAGTTGGCGCTGCAGCGTCTGACTGGGCGGCGAAGACGACCAGAGGCGACAGCGCGGCCGTGCGGCCCCCACAGTCACCTGCTGCAGGGGCCAGCGGACGCTCCGGTCACGGCGGTCACGAGTCGGTGTGGTGACCGGGACCGAGGCATGACCGCAGGTTCGGTGTGGCGGCACAAAGTCCGTTTTGAGCTGGGGCGTTGGAGGGGATTGTTGAGAATATAGTGGAAGCGTGGAAGACTAAAGTCAGGACGATGTGTGGAATTCGGTATTTCAGAACAAATCGTGCATTGCAAGCTAAGTTCTAATGGAACGTAAAAGCACAGGCAGGAAGATACTTTTTCGGAATGCCATTTTCTGATGCTTCGATGCTTTCAACTTGATTGCTATTGCTATTGAAAGCATGAGCAGGAAAGTGATAATGAAAAATTACTGATGAAATCCCGAAGTTGTATATTTTTATGATTGTTGGATGATTCTTCGCTGTGTGCCGTTCCCACAAAAATCTGGAAATTGTAGAAACTGGAATGGGGCCTGATGACTCACGTTCAACTCCAGACCTGGCTTGTCAAGTCCGGCTGAAGACAGGAGTTGTCAAGGAGTTTGCCAGACTGAGAAGGGAAGTCGGGTCTTGCCGTCACAGGTACGATGTACAATCAGAGGCAGTTTTCACTAACATCACAAGATGTGCATTCACACCGAATGTGCTGTGAATATACCTTTAGGCAATATTCAAGTATTACCTCTCGCACTTTCTTTACATGAGCGAGGTATTTAAGTCACCGACAGCTAACTGAAAGTCAACGGTTGGTGACTGAAACATTAAATAAGATTAAACATAATTAATTTAATAAATATTGATAACTTTAATACGCTTAACTAAGATTGCCTAAAGGTGCATTCACACCAAATTCGGTGTGAATGCACAACTTGTGATGTTTGTCAAATTATCCACTGTTCTGTTTGGAGTATTGACAGTGACGGATCAACATATCAACATATCAACAAACTTGGTCACATGAGGAAAAACAACATGCAAAATATGTTCTCGAATTGTCGTGTGTGGCAGCCGAAGGAGTAAGCATTATAATTAACACTCGCACGTCCGGCGGTCCGCGCCAACTTCGCATGTCCGGGGGAGCAGATGTCTGCCCCCCATAAGATTTACAAAACTATGCTAGCTAGCGACAAACTGAAAACGACGTTATATAGCTGATGACAGACTATATCGAAAGTGTTTCGGTCATTTTTTCGCTCAGGTCAATATTAAAGTCACTGTGCCATCATAGGTCAAATTCGACCAGATCGGGTGGGACTCTCAGATATTGACACATATATCAGGACATGTAACAGATAGAAACAAACAGTGAACACTATTCGACATTCCTTGAAATGTGCTATCGAGAATAGGCGGTGTGATTTAAGGTCAGGTCAACCGAAACTATGACCTCAGGTCAAGGCCATGAAGTAGCCTAGTGAGGGCATGTAATGTATCAATCGACACGTCTTGGCGATACAAGCACAATGACGGTAATTTCAGCCTTCTAGCTCAATGTAGTGCGATATAATGCGCAGAAATGTGTAATAATCTCAGGTTACCTCAAATGAAGTTGGTGAGGTCACTGAGCAAAAATATCAGCGGTAACATTGAGCATAGCTTCCGACTGCATGCCACAACCGTTGTGAAATCATTCCGAGAGCAAATATGTAACCAGGAAATATTTGTATATTTTACCATAGTCCTATAATGGGGAAGCCATGGCCGCGACCTGACCTGAGGCCATTGCTACAAAAAAAACAAATACATATTATGGTCCCTGATGAGATCATGATGTGTTACAAGTTTGAAATCAATCGCCCAATTATTGTGGAAGTTATGCCACCTAGAACTCCAAGTGTAGTTGGGTCACTTCGCCTGACCTGGTGACCTGACCTAAGATGACCCAGAGTTAGAAATATATGAGGATATGCGGAAAAGACTAATGAGCAGCCATGCAAGGTTTGGCCTTGCTGACACGATTAGTATGGCGGAAAATTATGAAAAACCGCAGGGGGGGGGGGGCAGATACCTGTCCCCCGGACGTGCGCGGTTAAAGCATGCTGCAAGATGAATTCAAGATAATTAAATCCCACTTTTATTTCGGCTGGGAAAATTGGTGGTAGCTTTCTTTAAAGCATGGGCTATCTTGCAACGTCCTCAGCTACTTTTCCAGGCGTCACCACTCTTTCGCGTCGTGAAGGCGCGGAAGGTCGGAATACTGCGTTGTCAGCGGGCCTCGAACCGGCGGCCGTTCGGATGTAATCCTGCCTTGTCTGCCACTGAAAGCCGGCTCCGCAGTGGCGACTCGACCTGTGTCGGTGCTGTATTTACTGCAGACACATTCACAGAGCACGGTGGCTATTATCGCGCCCGTCGAAATGAGTGAGATCGACAGGAATGGAGATACGATAGGCGATAGGATACTGGGAAGGATGTAAGGCCGGGTGTTGAGACTGGGTAAGGTAAGGACACTACAACATGTATCGGCGAGTCGGCCAGTATCGGCGCCTCGCTCAACGAACAGCAGGTAGAAGGATCCAGGGATAGGGGACAAGTAAGCAAATAAATACAATCCAATGGAGAAATAATGACCTTGTGAGCTCGAGATTCTGTTCGTGAGGCAAATAAACGCGTGTTCTTGCTTTTCCCTCGACAACCACTAGCTCAAATTCCAAACAATCGAGAATTAGCTGTTTCGACTTCTTCATCTTTGAAGTTTGCATTAATCAAACCTGCTAGTATGTCATGAGGAACGCTGCCGCTTCGTCCAACAAATGGTATATCGCTCATTTGCAATGGCTGTAATATTCCTTACACCAGGGAAGGTTCTTCACCACAAATGTCACGTTCCGTGACGAGAAGGCAAATCAATGTAACTGAGGGAGCGATAGCTTGTCCGAAAATGTCAGCCGTTCGCAGAACAAAGCTAACACAACTTAAATTTAACTGACTTTCTTCAACGCCGATCTAGATCGCCATGTCAAATTCTATGTACATGATTCTACTTTCTTCACGCATACGGCTCACATCTTGAAAATTTCCTTTCTACTTCCAAAACGCGCTAAATCAACTTGTAAATGGAAGTAGAAAGGCATGCCCTTCCACTTGAAACGACAGAAGTCGACTCATGAGGTTGTGAGTGTGCCGGTGGTCTGTGAGGTGCTGGGTGATTTAGGTCCGACGCGATTACTGCACAGTGCATGTCCTTGGATAGCGCCACACCGATCGAGCTTCCGCGAACACGTGCATTACCCGGACCTGGATACACGCCAGCGTCGCTTGGCGACATTGCGAGGGACGTTGCAGCTTGCACGTTTGCCTCCTTCGCGTTGCTTTATTCACGTTGCATTCCTTGACATGACGTCATGTTGGTAAAATACGATGCACTGCCTGGAACTTCGTCCAGTCAAACGTCATAACACCACTTTATAGCGGACAGTACGGAACAGGCCTGACGGCACGTACCTTGCCAATTGACTCAAGTGGGGCTTAACAATTTGTGATTCACTTTGACCTCACTATGGCGTGATGAGTGTGGCATGACGTGCGATGAGAATGGCATGACGTGTGATGAGTGTGGCACGACTTGTGGTGAGTGTGGCACGACGTGTGATGGGAATGGCATGACGTGTGATGAGTGTGGCACGACTTGTGGTGAGTGTGGCACGACTTGTGATGGGAATGGCATGACGTGTGATGAGTGTGGCACGACTTGTGGTGAGTGTGGCACGACCTGTGGTGAGTGTGGCATGACGCACGGTGAGTGTCACATGACTTGTGGAGTGTAACATTACACGTGGTGAATGTGTCATAAAGTCACGTCCAAGTCATAAAATGTTCAGACTTAATAAGAGGCAAAAGGGCCCGTCCAGTTCAGGCCGTAAATTGAAGGTAATATAAGGCCGGTAAAAAACCACCCTAACCACATCCTAAAGAAAACATCCACCAACATCCCACACACCTATCAGTGCCTATCTACCCTAGCTATCCAGCCCTATTCCATTGTTCTCTTTTAACACACGTATATTTAATGCCTTATCAATAAATTCTCCAACTGCTTCCATGCTTGCTTAAAGGGGTCTGTGCCGTGCACACTTACTTAGCATAAATGTCACCCCACCTATCACAAATTAGAACTAAAAAAAAACAAGATTTTCTTGTCTAAAAATTGTCCACCCTACTTTTAAATACATTCAATGGGTAGCTCCCCACAATATCAGCAGGCAGCCTATTCCACTGATCAACAGCCCTTTGACTGAAGACCTGCTGTCGCTTAACTGTCCTACACCTCAGCTTGTCTAACCTGAATTGATGACCACTGTGTGATACTCTAAACCGAGGAGCATCATTCAAACTGACCTGATCTAGCCCTTTAACAAGTTTGTACATTTCAATCATGTCCAGCCACATCTTATATAATTGAGTGAGTACATACGAAATGCCATGAGCCTTTCTCAATATTCTGTTACCTATTCCACTAATGAGCATAGTGGCTTTGCGTTTCACTCTTTCGAACATATCTATATCTTTTTTTTCTAGGTATGAGCTCCTTGCTTGTACCGAATATTTCAAGCAGGGTCGTACATGTGCTAGGTGCAGTTTTTTATGACTTCCTTTTTCTTATATCTCACCCTTCGTCGCAGCATTCTGAGTGCCCTGTTCCTAGCTGAGATACATTATTTTTCTGCTTTAAGATCTTTTGAAACAACACACCACAGTCTCCTTCCTCTTCAATGACATCCAGTTCCTCCCATCACATTGTATATCTGAAAGTCCCACCTCCAGACCCCAGATGCATATCCTTACATCTATCATAGACGAAAGACATCTGCCATTGATCAGCCCACTTTTTAGGCTATCCAAGTCTAGTTGAATATTACTAAGTTGTTTACTACTGTTTGCCAATCCTACCAGCGTGATGTCATCAGCAAATTCGAACACCATTCCCCAGCTCTACCACAATGTCATTCATACAGATAATAAAGAGAAGTGGCCCTAGAACAGAGCCCTGTGGTATTCCACTCAGAACATCCCTCCAATCAGATTTGCATCCATTAAACACCACCATCTGCTTTCTTCCCCTCAACCATGCTTCAATCCAATGCAGAATATTTTCGGCAATCCCATGTTGCTGTAGTTGATAATTGAGCCTTCCATGTGGAACTTTATCAAAAGTTTTGCAGGTATTCAACATCAACCTGATTTGACCGTTTACTTCTTTAGTAACATACTTCATGAACTCCAATAAGTTAGCTAAACAAGACCTTAGAGATCGAAATCCCTGTTGAGTATCCTTTAAAAGTTTGTGCCTATCAAGATGAATATGAACATTCTGTTTAACCTGATTTTCTAGTACCTCGAAAACTATTGAATTCAAGCTGACTGACCCGTATTTTCTACACACTTCACACTTCCATTTTTGAAAATTGGTACTACGCTTGCATTTCTACAATCTTCAGATATTTCAGAATGTTCCATAGATCGCCTGAAAATGATAGCTAGGGGAACTGCTGAAGCTTTAACCCACTTACTAAAATCCTAGCATATATATCATCTGGTCCAGAAGCTTTATTTGGTTTTATATTCTGCAACTGCTTCTCTACAGCTTCTGTAGTGATTGTAAGATCCTCTAGTCTATCACTTACCATGCCATAGTATTCATTTGTTTCTATTGTACGAAAATTATCTTTTGTAAAGACTGATGAGAATTGCTTACTTAGACATTTCACACATCGCAAACATCGACCATTTCCCCATCTACCTCCAGTTGTCCCACACTACACTTCGTGTGGTATGATGTTTGGTGAGTATGGTATGTGTGACGTGACGCATGGTGATTTGTGTCACACATATGATGAGCGTGACGTGATTTGTGATGCGCAGTGACGTGACGCATGATGAGTCGTGACGCACATATGATGAGCGTGACGTGATTTGTGATGCTCAGTGACGTGACGCATGATGAGTCGTGACGCACATATGATGAGCGTGACGTGACGCGTGATGCTCAGTGACGTGACGCATGATGAGTCGTGACACACATATAATGAGCGTGACGTGACGCGTGATGTGTCGTGACATGACGTGCGAAACGTGATGTGACGTATGATCTGAGTGCGACGTAACGTGTGATAAGTCGTGACGTGCTGCGTGGTGGGTCGTGACGTCGCGTGCGATGAGCCGTGAAGTGGTACATGCTGAGTCATGCCGTGACGTCACTTGTGATTGGTCGTGGCGTCACGCGTTGTGGTGCGGGTGTTCACGTCCACCAGCCTGCATGATTACGTCCGTAATCAGGTGGCATGCGCTGCCCCCCCCCCCCCACACACACACATACTATCAGTGATCACCGACTTCGCCAACGCCGAATTTCCGCAGCGTTTCCATCCTGAGCGTTTTGGAGTCCCGCTGTTCACTAGCGCGCTGACCTCCGTGCGGTTTTAACACACATGCACTAGTGGATTTTTCCAGATTCGTCCGAGAACATCATGTGATGGTTTTGCATGGCCTTGTGGCTTCCAGCTGGTGCTTGCATTCACATATGCACTGATGCTAAGTTTTTCATAGCTGGGTGGTGCTCACCCACTTGTATGTGGCGTTCAGGGTGGTGCTCACCCACTTGTATCTTAACAATAAATTATCACCAAACGGAGGCCAAGCAGAGTTCCTGTGCCACCATTAAGCCACTAACCTTGGCATGTCCAGAGAGGTTGCTATGTTGAAAACTAGCAACGGTTTTTTGCCATTCAACAGTCAGTTCTCCCCCCGAGGGACGAGTAGCCTAGGGGTAAGTTGCCCGTCTCATAATCGAGGGATTGTTGGTTCGAGTTTCACCTGTGTAAGCCATATTATATGCAAGCATATGTAAGCCATATTATCGCTATATTTACACACTTCTCAGGTTCCTTCTTTTTCCATTTGTTTGATATTAATTTTTACCTGGACTACATGAAGATACTTATGAACGTTTATTTTATTTGCAATATTGGAGAAGTTGCCGACATTTTTCTTTGTTCTGCTGGGGGCCATATTGTAAGGTAGACCAAGTCACTCAGTCATATTGATGCCCATGTATTCAGTTACCCATTTCGTGATACATAAAGCACTTCTAGTCTCTAGTCAGTTTGCAAGGGCCGTCGTTAGCTGAGTGGTTAAGTTGAGAGTCTGTCACGCCAGGGGTACGGGATTCAATTATCCGCGATGCCCGCCTTTCCTGCCCGGATGAGAAGCAGGCGACCCAGTATGATCCCAGCTGCTGATTGCGTCGTAACGCCGCAATCCAATTAGTGAACAAGAAGAAAGCGCTATTATTTTCCTGGGCATCCTACAGATGTAAACATGGTTTGTTTTCCGGTGACCACGTGTTTTGCTCGTCCAATATCCGTGCATGCAGATTTGGTGTTTACACCACGGGAAGATTGTGATTAGGTTGGGCAAGCTTATTGCAAAATGTCATAAACATTTTAAAGAGGAAATGCTGTGACCTTCATGTCGCATCCAGGGTCCATAATTATTGGGTCATTGCAAGTTGTAAGCAATGGTGCTATCAAATGCAGAAGTGCATTCGATTGCAATTGATTTCAACCGCCAAGTGTATGGCAGTTTTATGAAGCCGATTGCAATGACAAAGAACGGTTGGTCCACTCCAGACCTCCGATAATCCATGTTGAAAAGATGGTAAATTTGTGCTGTAAGACTATTTTTGAAGTCTTGAATTTCTTTCTTCCATGCAATGGTTACCAACGTAGCTAACATGTTGTGATCTCGCATTTCCTCTGCAAATGTTTCATTTTCAGTTGGTACGCAAAGTAACACCAATAAAGGGGCACTGGGTTAGGTAAATTAGCATAGCAAATAATGTTGCAAAAGGACAAAAATATAGCACAGCCTGCTTAGCCTAAGCAATCATATCATAATGTTTCAATGGAAAGTTTCGAACTGGTTATTTTGTTGTAGTACAAACTACTAGCTAGTTTCCTCTCGCTGCTGGGAACTGTCGGATATTCCTCAACTGCCGTGCAGGGCTCGAATGCACGCCAGAAACCAGCACCGCCGCAATCCCCCGTCCCGGAGACGCCGCTGCAAGAAAACTCGTCTCGGCACGGCCCCACCTGCCGCCTGTGTCGCAGCCAGAACAACGGGACGATGAGTCACCGAGAAACGTGCACACAGGTCACGACGTGATCCGCCGTGACCCGGACCGTCTGCTGGTGATCTCCTCACCCCAGGTCGCCGGCTCGGCTGGCGCTGACGATCGCCCACCTCGCTCGGCTCGTTACAACACCGCATGGGCGTGGCCGGCTCCGTTACTGCCGCCGTTAAAGTCGCAATGCGAATTACTGTCCGACCCCAGATCGCTAATGCGTCGATACCACGTGACGTCATGGTCGACGGGGCCGTCCGCGCCGGCCAGCACTGACGGTTTCTGTTCCGACGTGGTTCAAGCTGCTGCACATGTTGGCGTGTCACTCCTGGCTGACAGAGTCAGCCGACCATTGACCGTGAGGTCGGACAGAGTCAGCCGACCATTGACCGTGAGGTCGGACAGAGTCAGCCGACGGCTGACCGTGAGGTCGGACAGGGTCAGCCGACGGCTGCCCGTGTGGTCGGACAGGGTCAGCCGACCATTGACCGTGAGGTCGGACAGGGTCAGCCGACGGCTGACCGTGAGGTCGGACAGAGTCAGCCGACGGCTGACCGTGAGGTCGGACAGAGTCAGCCGACGGCTGACCGTGAGGTCGGACAGAGTCAGCCGACGGCTGACCGTGAGGTCGGACAGAGTCAGCCGACGGCTGAACGTGAGGTCGGACAGAGTCAGCCGACGGCTGAACGTGAGGTCGGACAGGGTCAGCCGGCAGCTGCCCGTGAGGTCGGACAGAGTCAGCCGACGGCTGAACGTGAGGTCGGACAGAGTCAGCCGGCAGCTGCCCGTGAGGCCGGACAGGGTCAGCCGGCAGCTGCCCGTGAGGTCGGACAGAGTCAGCCGACGGCTGACCGTGAGGTCGGACAGAGTCAGCCGACGGCTGAACGTGAGGTCGGACAGAGTCAGCCGACGGCTGAACGTGAGGTCGGACAGGGTCAGCCGACCATTGGCCGTGAGGTCGGACAGAGTCAGCCGACGGCTGACCGTGAGGTCGGACAGGGTCAGCCGACGGCTGAACGTGAGGTCGGACAGGGTCAGCCGACGGCTGAACGTGAGGTCGGACAGAGTCAGCCGACGGCTGAACGTGAGGTCGGACAGGGTCAGCCGACCATTGGCCGTGAGGTCGGACAGGGTCAGCCGACGGCTGGACCGTGAGGTCGGACAGGGTCAGCCGACGGCTGAACGTGAGGTCGGACAGGGTCAGCCGACGGCTGAACGTGAGGTCGGACAGGGTCAGCCGACCATTGACCGTGAGGTCGGACAGGGTCTGCCGACGGCTGAACGTGAGGTCGGACAGGGTCAGCCGACCATTGACCGTGAGGTCGGACAGGGTCAGCCGACGGCTGACCGTGAGGTCGGACAGAGTCAGCCGACCATTGAACGTGAGGTCGGACAGAGTCAGCCGACGGCTGAACGTGAGGTCGGACAGGGTCAGCCGACGGCTGAACGTGAGGTCGGACAGGGTCAGCCGACCATTGAACGTGAGGTCGGACAGAGTCAGCCGACGGCTGAACGTGAGGTCGGACAGGGTCAGCCGACGGCTGAACGTGAGGTCGGACAGGGTCAGCCGACGGTTCACCGTGAGGTCGGACAGGGTCAGCCGACGGCTGCCCATGAGGTTGTTGAGTGAAGGGGAGGGGAGAGGGAGGGAATTGTTCTAGCTGGTGCGCAATTATTTGTTTAGGTACACATTGTAGTTGTCCATTGATATGGACGCTGTGTGATCGAAGCAGTCGATGTGCCCCGAAGCCCAAATAACCAACCAAGTTGTCCATTGATAATTTGATTTAGTACGCTGCCAAATGACTGCCTTCCCGTTCATAGGCATTAAGGACATAAAGACATAAAGGTTTAGGGCGCAACAAGAGGCACAGGGAGCCATCTGGGTCACGCCTACGAAGCGAGGATGATATAAGAAGAAAACAATGTGGCTGGAGCTCCCTAATCAATGCTATATGCTAAGGTTTGAAGAAACTATCAATTCCATTGTGTTTCGATGGCCGGCTCTTTGCATACTCGAGGGTCGGTACCGAAGCGACAGCCAGGCGCACCCGTTGCCAGCACAGTTTTGCATTTATTGCATTCATGGCATCATCACCTTCGGATTCCAGACGGGGTTACCCAACCCCAGGGTCGCAGGAGCGATTTTCAAGCTAAGGGGCGAGACTGTGATTGTCCCAGGCTCCGCCCACCGCCGCCTATTTAACTTTAATAACTTGGAGTTCGACAAGTTCGGTTCTGGAGTTCCAACATTTCTTCTGCATCAGTTCAGCCGCTCGAAAGCTCAGCCTCTGCTCCTCCAATGTCCCTGTGCGCCTGTCTAACCCACGCACAAACACCCAGCTGACCTACACGTAGTACAAACAAAGCAACGATTTTTTCCCACGGTCATAAAATGGTAGATTAATGCGCAGATTCCATACTTTTAAACCAATGTAGTCGATGCGCCCTTAAGCCCTAATAACTAACTAACCATACTTTTAAACCTTTGTGGGTTGGCGCTGCTGCCGAATCACCGAATATTGCTACTGCTACCCATTACAATAGAGAAAGCCTTTTATTCAGTAGCTGACAACCAAAGCAGCAACAAAGACGATCGTTCCAGCAGTGCCACGGAGGAAGGGCAAAACATGTGTGCTGCTTCCCAGTACAAAATGCTACGGAATAGCTGAACACTCCTGTCAAAGGCATCCCGACTGCAGTTGCAGGTCGGACAGGTCGGCTGGCCCACTGGTCGGCCTTACCGCGGGCCAAGTGACACTGGCCGCGATGGTGACCCTCCCGGCTGACGAGTGGGAGCTCCGTCGGGCGAATACTGCACCTGACTGAGGCGTAGCCGGATACAGAAGCTCGGAAACTCCAGGAATGTGCCGAATTTTTAAGGCGTTTGCCAGTTTTCCAGATGGGGTCGGATCCCACCAAAAAGTCTCAGGTGGGGTCTCGACCCCAGGGACCTCGGCGATGGCGATGCCCATGCCTGTTGTTTACCAAATCAAATATCATAGCCTGACTCCGGACAAGAACATGCACTCTTTGCTTAAGCACATGTGATTAATAACTCTCCTCCTCCCAAAGGTAACAATTTTCAATGATTTAATCGTCGCCGACTGAACGCCATCTGGCGTTGCGTTTCCTTGATTACCTCGGTTATTACTCCCATAAGGCAGTGCGGCTGACCTCATTGACATCGAAGTCGGTGCCACAATAAGAAATTATCCACCATATATTCTGAAACACTTGCAATAAGAGATTCTCCACTATCTATTTTGGAGACTGAATTTCATTGTTCCAGTAGAACCTCCTTTCTATTTATCAGATGGCAATGAACACGTATAGACATACGCCTGCCCAGTTATCCTGGGACGAATCTTCAGAGGCTATCAACAGGCGTTGAGTCTGCCATCTCATCCTAGGAAGGGCTTACAGCGACTACCACCATGCGTTCAGCCTGTCACAATATCCCGGGACGGGCTTGCAGTGACTACCATCAGACGTTGAGCCGACCGCATCGTCACAGGACGGACCTACAGCGACCATCACCAGGTGCTCAGCCTGTCACAATTCAGGCTATCATCGGGCTTTGATCCGGCCACATTATCCTGGGACGGGCCTACCGTGATTATCACCAAGCGTAGGGCCTGCCACAATGGGCGCTGTATAACCACTGCAGTTGATGCGTCCTAAACCCCTAATAGCTAACTAGGGCCTGTCACATTATCCCGGGACTGGAGCCGCCCCTGGCCGTCCGCGCCATGTCGTGGCTGGAGCCGCCCCTGGCCTTCCGGGCCGTGTCGTGACTAGAGCCGCCCCTGGCCGTCCGGGCCGTGCTGCGACTGGAGCCGCCCCTGGCCTTCCGGGCCGTGTCATGACTAGAGCCGCCCCTGGCCATCCGGGCCGTGTCGTGACTGGAGCCGCCCCTGGCCGTCCGGGCCGTGCTGCGACTGGAGCCGCCCCTGGCCATCGGGCCGTGTCGTGACTAGAGCCGCCCCTGGCCGTCCGGGCCGTGTCGCGACTGGAGCCGCCCCTGGCCATCCGGGCCGTGCTGTGACTGGAGCCGCCCCTGGTCCTCCGGGCCGTGCCGGGACTGGAACCGCCCCTGGCCGTCCGGCCGTGTCGTGACTGGAGCCGCCCCTGGCCATCCGGGCCGTGTCGTGACTGGAGCCGCCCCTGGCCGTCCGGGCCGTGCCGGGACTGGAGCCGCCCCTGGTCATCCGGGCCGTGTCGCGACTGGAGCCACCCCTGGCCGTCCGGGCCGTGTCGCGACTGGAGCCGCCCCTGGCCGTCCGGCCGTGTCGTGACTAGAGCCGCCCCTGGCCATCCGGGCCGTGTCGTGACTGGAGCCGCCCCTGGCCGTCCGGGCCGTGCCGGGACTGGAGCCGCCCCTCGTCGTCCGCGCCGTGCCGGGACTGGAGCCGCCCCTGGCCATCCGGGCCGTGTCGTGACTGGAGCCGCCCCTGGCCGTCCGGGCCGTGTCGCGACTGGAGCCGCCCCTGGCCGTCCGGGCCGTGTCGCGACTGGAGCCGCCCCTGGCCGTCCGGCCGTGTCGTGACTGGAGCCGCCCCTGGCCGTCCGGGCCGTGTCGCGACTGGAGCCGCCCCTGGCCATCCGGGCCGTGTCGTGACTGGAGCCGCCCCTGGTCGTCCGCGCCGTGCCGGGACTGGAGCCGCCCCTGGCCATCCCGGCCGTGTCGTGACTAGAGCCGCCCTTGGCCGTCCGGCCATGTCGTGACTGGAGCCGCCCCTGGTCGTCCGCACCGTGCCGGGACTGGAGCCGCCCCTGGCCGTCCGGCCGTGCCGCGACTGGAGCCATAAAGTCATAAAGTCATAAAGTGTTAAGGCTTAATAAGGGCCACAAGGGCCCATCTGGGTCAAGCCTGTCTAGAAGATATTAGAAAGTACATGTTCACACCTATCAATTCCAAACCCATGCAATCCCTCCACCTGTGCCACCACAGCCAATCTCATCAGTATGACATCGCAAAGGAAGTTGCCAAATCCACTGCTAGGTACACCCCATATAGTACAACATAATACTAGCATAATGTTATACCCTATATAGCTAGTGAAAATACTCAATATCCCATGCATCACAAGTTAGAATTCAAAAACAACATTTTCCTGTCTAAAAAAATTATCCACCCTACTTTTAAAGACATTCAATGAGGGACTCCCCACTGCATCAGCAGGCAGCCTATTCCATTGGTCAACAACCCTTTGACTGAAGACCTGTTGTCGTTTAACTGTCCTGCACCTCATTTTGTCTAACCTGAATTGATGACCCCTATGGGATACTCTAAACTGCAGAGCATCATTCAAATTGACCTGATCTAGCCCTCTAACAATTTTGTACATTTCAATCATGTCTCCCCTTAATCTCCTATACTTGAGTGAGTACATATCTAATGCATTAAGCCTTTCTCCATATTCTAAGTTACTTAATCCACTGACGAGTCTAGTGGCTTTGCGCTGGACTCTTTCTAACATATCTATATCCTTTTCTAGGTAGGGGCTCCATGCTTGTACAGAGTACTCCAAGTGGGGCCGCACATATGCTGAGTACAGCTTTTTCATGACTTCCCTGCTCTTATATTTCACACTTCTATTAATGAGTCCCAGCATTCTGAGTGCCCTATTTCTAGCTGAGATACATTGTTTTTCTGCTTTAAGGTCTTTTGAGACCAACACACCTAAGTCCCTTTCCTCTTCAATAACATCCAGTTCCCTCCCTCCCATTTTATAACTGAATGTCTCGCCTGCAGACCCTATATGCATAACCTTACACTTATCATAGTTGAAAGTCATCTGCCATTGATCAGCCCACTCTTTTAGGTCGTCCAAATCTAGTTGAATATTACTAGATTGATCTCTGCTGTTAGCCACTCCTACCAGCTTGATGTCATCAGCAAATTTGAACACTCTATTCCTCAGCCCTACTTCAATGTTGTTCACAAAGATGATAAAGAGGAGGGGCCCTAGAACAGAGCCCTGTGGCACTCCACTCAGAACATCTTTCCAACCAGATTTACATCCATTCAATACTACCCTTTGTTTCCTTCCCTGCAACCATGCTTCAATCCAATGTAGAACTTTTCCTACAATCCCATGTTGTTGTAATTGATGAATTAACCTTCCATGTGGAACTTTATCAAAAGCTTTGCTAAAGTCCAAGTACACAACATCCATCCTGCTTTCATTGTCTACTTCTTTGGTAACATACTCAATGAACTCCAATAGGTTAGTTAAACAAGACCTTTGAGATCGAAATCCATGTTGAGTATCCCTTAAAGGTTGTGCCTATCAAGATGAATCTGAACATTCTGTTTAACCAGCTTTTCTAGTACTTTGCAAACTAATGAGGTCAAACTGACTGGCCTGTAGTTTCCTACACTCTTCCTATTTCCCTTTTTGAAAATTGGTACTACACTTGCATTTCTCAATCTTCAGGTACTTCTGAATACTCCATAGATCGCCTGAAAATGATACCTAGGGGAGTTGCTAAAGCTTTAGCACACTCTACTAAGATCTAGCATATATTTCATCTGGTCCGGAAGCTTTATTAGGTTTTATATTCTGCAACTGCTTCTCTACGGCTTCTGTAGTTATTGTAAGATCCTCCAGCATATCACCTGCCATGGCATGGCCTACAGATGTTCCTATTGTACCAGAATTATCTTTAGTGAAGACGGATGAGAATTGCTTGCTTAGGGATTCCACAATGTCGCAATCATCAACCACTATTTCCCCATCTACCTCCAGTGGTCCTACACTACACTTTTTAGCCTTAAATTTATAGAAGCTAAAGAATCTCTTAGCATTACCTGCTGAACATTCTCGAGCAAAGTTGATTTCAGCAAGTCTTTTAGATGCTCTAACACACCTCCTAACTTTATTTCTAGCTATTCTATATGATTCTAGGTTTAACCCCGAGTTAGTATCTTTTAGTTTCTTGAATGCTTGTTTCTTTGAGTCCAGTAATTGCTTAACTTCCCTAGTCAGCCACGAAGGGTGCTTAACCCTGTTTGATCTAATTTGCCTACTGGGAATGAACCTATCCTGACCCTGAAATAGCTTATCTTTTATCATTGTCCACATTTCATAAGCATCTAAGCCATTCAATATGACTTCCCAATTAATTTCACTGAGGAAGCTCCTGAACTCACTGTAATTCCCTTTTGCAAAATTTGGAATCAATGTTCTGTTGGTTGCTACCCTTCCAACATATAATGAGAAGCGTATAATGTTGTGATCACTATTACCAAAGGTCTCTCCTACGTTAACATTTTGCACAAAATTTTCCTCATTAGTAAGCACTAGATCTAATATTTTATTTTCCCTTGTAGGCTCGTGTATCATTTGAAAGAAGAAATTGTCTTCAAAACAAGCCATGAAACATCTTTCTGATTTGCTTACACCTATTGTTTTGTTTCCCAATCCTGCTATGTTGAAATCCCCCAACAAAATAGTTCTCTCCTGTACTCTCCTACTTATCTCTTCCTGCATCAGCCTGTCAGTGTTTTCATTCTGGTCTGGAGGTCTATAGAATGCCCCAATCCTAAATTTTGTTCCATTCTTCAGAATTATATCTAACCACAAAGATTCTACTCCTGCACTATGTACACCATCCTCTATGGAATGACATTTCATTACTTGCCTAACATACAATAGAATGCCACCTCCTATCCTTGCCTCTCTTTGATAGGCATGCATGTTGTAGCCTGTCAATTCAAATTCTTGCAAGTTGTCTCCAAACATGCTTTCGTTAACCCATGCTTCTGTTATGCACACCAAATCTAGCTGTTCAGACAACATATATGCATGCAGTTCCCCAATTTTGTTCCTAACACTTCTGGCATTGACATAAAAACATGATAAATTATTCCTTCCATTGCTTGCTATGCTTCTCTCTTTATCAGCTACATCCCCCCATGTCCTGCCTAGTTTCCCTGTTTCCTGTTGAGAGCCTCCTCATACCTATTGCTGAGCAATTCCACTCCTCTCTTGCTCAGATGTAATCCATCTAAAGCAAACATCTCCGTCCTCCCCCAAAACTCCCCCCACAAATCCAAGAACTGCACCCCAAGCTCCTTACAAATCTTGGCCACCCTGGTATTGAGCCCAATGGCCCTCGAATACCACTCCATGCTTGCATGGACCATAGGGAGGATGGATGTCACCACTCCTCTTTTCCTACTTCCTGCTAAACTACCTATCAAAGCCCTATAGGCTTTCATTGTTTCCTCTGTATTATTTTTTCCTACATCGTTCACTCCAACCTGCACAATTACCGTTGCACCCTCTCCACTTCCCCTCATTACTCCCTCCAGCCTATCCCTAACATCTTTCACCTGCGCTCCCGGGTAGCAAACACGCATCCGTCTGCTGGGGTTCTTACTACAAAATGTTCGATCCATGTACCGAACCCTGGAATCCCCTACGACTAAAACCTCTCTCTCTCCATCTCTATCTTCAGCCATCTGGTCATCCCCACCTCCGTCCCTCTCATCATTACCTTCCCTCTCCTCCAGTGCCTCAAACCTATTTTTAATTGGGACGCCCATGTCCACCTTCCTTAGCGCCAGTCGGGTGCTATGGCGCCTTGCCACCTTCCAACTGCCACCATCCCGGACCAAGCCATCCGAACTCCCATCAGTCCTCCGCTCGGGCACCCGAGTTGCCTGGCTGGCACCTCCCATGATGGGTCCCGCCACCAAACACTTCAAGCGCTCCACCTCCCCCGTTAACATATCTAACCTCTTACTCAAGTCCCCAATGATTCCCACACACTTACAATTCCCACAGTCTCCTTCCATTTTTTTTTTTTTTTTTCTTTCTACTCTTAGTACTAAGTCTAGTTACTGTAAGCTTGTAAGCCTACAAGTATCTACTGTAATATATCTACAGTAATACAGTAATATAGCCTATAAGTATCTACAATACACTATAATCCCGTATAATTACACTAGATATGAAGATACCTACTCTAATTTATGCCCACTATTTTAGTCCTAAAATCTATCTTAAACTTACACACCAATTTGACACAAACTTATTCACTACAGAAGCCTACACTATAGAATTATACACTCTAGAATTACACACTACAGAGCTCACACCACACAAATATACACCACTGAATCAAACACTGTAGTACCCGTCCACAACACCCAACAATCCTGCAGTTACACTAGGATATGAAGATATACCTAGTGTAATGCTATGCCTACTATCTTAGTCTTAAAATCTATCTTAAACTTAAACACCAAATTGACACAGCCAACACCCTTAGAACCGCAATATCTCCTACTACAGAAATCGAAGCCTCGAGAACACGCCGAAAGCAAAGATGGCGCACACGGCGGCGTCGCTAGGTTAATATAGTATGGTTTGCGTGCTACGAAAATGCTTATAAGATAAAAACTAATGAAATATAATCACAGAAGTAATTGCTAAACACCTATACACAGCTTAGACTAAAGTACTGCCCAGTTCTGCAACGACTTAGTACTAAGATTAATAGTAGTAAAAGGATAAAAAAAATGGAAGGAGACTGTGGGAATTGAAAAAAATAAGTGTGTGGGAATCATTGGGGACTTGAGTAAGAGGTTAGATATGTTAACGGGGGAGGTGGAGCGCTTGAAGTGTTTGGTGGCGGGACCCATCATGGGAGGTGCCAGCCAGGCAACTCGGGTGCCCGAGCGGAGGACTGATGGGAGTTCGGATGGCTTGGTCCGGGATGGTGGCAGTTGGAAGGTGGCAAGGCGCCATAGCACCCGACTGGCGCTAAGGAAGGTGGACATGGGCGTCCCAATTAAAAATAGGTTTGAGGCACTGGAGGAGAGGGAAGGTAATGATGAGAGGGACGGAGGTGGGGATGACCAGATGGCTGAAGATAGAGATGGAGAGAGAGAGGTTTTAGTCGTAGGGGATTCCAGGGTTCGGTACATGGATCGAACATTTTGTAGTAAGAACCCCAGCAGATGGATGCGTGTTTGCTACCCGGGAGCGCAGGTGAAAGATGTTAGGGATAGGCTGGAGGAGTAATGAGGGGAAGTGGAGAGGGTGCAACGGTAATTGTGCAGGTTGGAGTGAACGATGTAGGAAAAAATAATACAGAGGAAACAATGAAAGCCTATAGGGCTTTGATAGGTAGTTTAGCAGGAAGTAGGAAAAGAGGAGTGGTGACATCCATCCTCCTATGGTCCATGCAAGCATGGAGTGGTATTCGAGGGCCATTGGGCTCAATACCAGGGTGGCCAAGATTTGTAAGGAGCTTGGGGTGCAGTTCTTGGATTTGTGGGGGAGTTTTGGGGGAGGACGGAGATGTTTGCTTTAGATGGATTACATCTGAGCAAGAGAGGAGTGGAATTGCTCAGCAATAGGTATGAGGAGGCTCTCAACAGGAAACAGGGAAACTAGGCAGGACATGGGGGGATGTAGCTGATAAAGAGAGAAGCATAGCAAGCAATGGAAGGAATAATTTATCATGTTTTTATGTCAATGCCAGAAGTGTTAGGAACAAAATTGGGGAACTGCATGCATATATGTTGTCTGAACAGCTAGATTTGGTGTGCATAACAGAAGCATGGGTTAACGAAAGCATGTTTGGAGACAACTTGCAAGAATTTGAATTGACAGGCTACAACATGCATGCCTATCAAAGAGAGGCAAGGATAGGAGGTGGCATTCTATTGTATGTTAGGCAAGTAATGAAATGTCATTCCATAGAGGATGGTGTACATAGTGCAGGAGTAGAATCTTTGTGGTTAGATATAATTCTGAAGAATGGAACAAAATTTAGGATTGGGGCATTCTATAGACCTCCAGACCAGAATGAAAACACTGACAGGCTGATGCAGGAAGAGATAAGTAGGAGAGTACAGGAGAGAACTATTTTGTTGGGGATTTCAACATAGCAGGATTGGGAAACAAAACAATAGGTGTAAGCAAATCAGAAAGATGTTTCATGGCTTGTTTTGAAGACAATTTCTTCTTTCAAATGATACACGAGCCTACAAGGGAAAATAAAATATTAGATCTAGTGCTTACTAATGAGGAAAATTTTGTGCAAAATGTTAACGTAGGAGAGACCTTTGGTAATAGTGATCACAACATTATACGCTTCTCATTATATGTTGGAAGGGTAGCAACCAACAGAACATTGATTCCAAATTTTGCAAAAGGGAATTACAGTGAGTTCAGGAGCTTCCTCAGTGAAATTAATTGGGAAGTCATATTGAATGGCTTAGATGCTTATGAAATGTGGACAATGATAAAAGATAAGCTATTTCAGGGTCAGGATAGGTTCATTCCCAGTAGGCAAATTAGATCAAACAGGGTTAAGCACCCTTCGTGGCTGACTAGGGAAGTTAAGCAATTACTGGACTCAAAGAAACAAGCATTCAAGAAACTAAAAGATACTAACTCGGGGTTAAACCTAGAATCATATAGAATAGCTAGAAATAAAGTTAGGAGGTGTGTTAGAGCATCTAAAAGACTTGCTGAAATCAACTTTGCTCGAGAATGTTCAGCAGGTAATGCTAAGAGATTCTTTAGCTTCTATAAATTTAAGGCTAAAAAGTGTAGTGTAGGACCACTGGAGGTAGATGGGGAAATAGTGGTTGATGATTGCGACATTGTGGAATCCCTAAGCAAGCAATTCTCATCCGTCTTCACTAAAGATAATTCTGGTACAATAGGAACATCTGTAGGCCATGCCATGGCAGGTGATATGCTGGAGGATCTTACAATAACTACAGAAGCCGTAGAGAAGCAGTTGCAGAATATAAAACCTAATAAAGCTTCCGGACCAGATGAAATATATGCTAGGATCTTAGTAGAGTGTGCTAAAGCTTTAGCAACTCCCCTAGGTATCATTTTCAGGCGATCTATGGAGTATTCAGAAGTACCTGAAGATTGGAGAAATGCAAGTGTAGTACCAATTTTCAAAAAGGGAAATAGGAAGAGTGTAGGAAACTACAGGCCAGTCAGTTTGACCTCATTAGTTTGCAAAGTACTAGAAAAGCTGGTTAAACAGAATGTTCAGATTCATCTTGATAGGCACAACCTTTTAAGGGATACTCAACATGGATTTCGATCTCAAAGGTCTTGTTTAACTAACCTATTGGAGTTCATTGAGTATGTTACCAAAGAAGTAGACAATGAAAGCAGGATGGATGTTGTGTACTTGGACTTTAGCAAAGCTTTTGATAAAGTTCCACATGGAAGGTTAATTCATCAATTACAACAACATGGGATTGTAGGAAAAGTTCTACATTGGATTGAAGCATGGTTGCAGGGAAGGAAACAAAGGGTAGTATTGAATGGATGTAAATCTGGTTGGAAAGATGTTCTGAGTGGAGTGCCACAGGGCTCTGTTCTAGGGCCCCTCCTCTTTATCATCTTTGTGAACAACATTGAAGTAGGGCTGAGGAATAGAGTGTTCAAATTTGCTGATGACATCAAGCTGGTAGGAGTGGCTAACAGCAGAGATCAATCTAGTAATATTCAACTAGATTTGGACGACCTAAAAGAGTGGGCTGATCAATGGCAGATGACTTTCAACTATGATAAGTGTAAGGTTATGCATATAGGGTCTGCAGGCGAGACATTCAGTTATAAAATGGGAGGGAGGGAACTGGATGTTATTGAAGAGGAAAGGGACTTAGGTGTGTTGGTCTCAAAAGACCTTAAAGCAGAAAAAACAATGTATCTCAGCTAGAAATAGGGCACTCAGAATGCTGGGACTCATTAATAGAAGTGTGAAATATAAGAGCAGGGAAGTCATGAAAAAGCTGTACTCAGCATATGTGCGGCCCCACTTGGAGTACTCTGTACAAGCATGGAGCCCCTACCTAGAAAAGGATATAGATATGTTAGAAAGAGTCCAGCGCAAAGCCACTAGACTCGTCAGTGGATTAAGTAACTTAGAATATGGAGAAAGGCTTAATGCATTAGATATGTACTCACTCAAGTATAGGAGATTAAGGGGAGACATGATTGAAATGTA